>OX465097.1:25951347-26206347 GCA_949987625.1 Chalcis sispes | reverse complement strand
ACAGTTGTGTCTGTTTCTTTACACTGCATTTTAAACTTCCTGTTGGATTAGACTGGGTTCGGAGGATGTTGCACTACTTAATTGCGAGATGATCTGGGAGTATAAGTGTTGAAAAATCTATTGCTTATGGAGTTGGTACAAAAGCTTCGTACACAAATTGTCGCATTCAAAAAAGACGGGGCTTTTTCAAATAGGAGCAACGACGAAGTTTTTTTGATGGTTTATGATTATTTCTCTCGTGTCAAATGCAGACGCAACGAGATACGAAGATCGCTGTCACTTTCTTAATTACATCGTTTTAAAACGGTCAGTATTGACTGTGAGCTGGACGAGCTGGCCCAAACGCACACCCGAATTACATGTCGTGCAGGCAAATACCGAATCGATCAATTTCATTCTTTGGTTTTGAAAAATGGCGCCAAAGATAATCAAAATTTACCGAGTAGGTGAATCGAATATTTTAAAATCCTTAATTTACATTTATTTTTACCATTATTAATTTCAAAATAAAATATTCAGCCACAAGAAGAGTCCGGTCATAGAATTTAGTCCATTTCGTATGCTTTTCTTAGAATTTCGAATGGTATATAGCCGCGTGACGCGTCTCGCGTCTCCATCTTTCGAGATTAAAATCTTCTTTCTCGATGTTATGTCACATTCGTTTCAACCTTATATTTTCGACGCGCCAACACGACCGTTACAAACCTCTCGCTGATCGGCGTATGCGATTCTGAGTAGCTTGTTTTCCGGTTTCAGTTGTTAGATTTTTTTTTCTTTTATTTATTCGTTGCAACGAGTGTCCCTATTTTGTCGTGGGTTACCCGTCCACTCGCGTCGACGTGCAGGAAATGTTTTTCTCAATCTTCTTTTCTTGGACGAAAAAGATACATTCGCAATACTGAAGGGGTCGTTTCGGAGTGGTTCATTAAATTTTGGGATCGTCGGGACGCGCGACTGCAGACCGCGCGGGCGGGTTCGCACTTTTTTTTTCTTAATTTTGGATCTTCTCCTCTTCGAATTTTTTCCTCTCATAATTTCGAATCGCTTGATCGCAACGGAAAACAAAACGATACAATCTTGAAAACTCCGAGTTGATCTTGAAGGTTATGAGAAGTAGTTCTATTTGATGGATTCGATTTCGATTTATAATTGTACTGATGATTAGCTGCGAGATCAGTACATCACCTTCCTCGGTTAAGCATCGTTGCTCTCATGATTGCTTCAAAAATTTTCGGTTGAGGTCGGAAATGAGCAAGCGAAACCTGCCCGGCGGCGATGCGTCGTCCGCTGGAAAAGTGTATACTAAGGCCGATTTTGGTAAGAATACGTTTTTGATCAACTTTTCATTTTAATGTAAGGCGCAAACGTGAAAACTTGTACTTTTTCCTTGATGTGTCCTTTGGATTCGGGCCGAAACTGCATGTTTACGTGTATTTCCCGTGTTTATGTGTGCGTGTCGCTTTTTGTATATTTGTCAAAATGTGTATGTGTGTGTGTGTGTGTGTGTGTGTGTGTCTGCCTCGGGTATCATTGCGTAACTATGGTTTGTGCGTGTAAATAATGTTTTGAGGTTTCCTTGTATAGTAGTTTATCACTTTTGGTGTGTGCCGAAAAACAGAATTTCTGTTGCCTTGTATTTATTCATTTTTTATTTATCCCCAACTTCACTCGTCTGAAAGTCGTTTTTCACTTCCATATTTTCGTCTCTGCGCAACCAAGAAAAACTCAATCTTGTATTTTATAAGCGAAATGAGAAAAAACACCGGAAAAATGTAACCGAAATCGTTTACGTCTAAATCGGTATGTTATATACACATAGTTCCTGCAATTATTGTAATGTGTCATTAAAGTATACAGGATTTACTCAATTATCCATCGCTCTCGTCGCAAGAATAATGTCTCTGAGTCTTGCACTGCAAGTCAATGTGACACTTGTCGAGCTTTGGCTCGATTATCTATTGCAACATATAAATATGTGTTTAAAAAATATTCTTTATTATTTCATTGTTGAGACTGTAAATATTTATTGTGCGTAAGGAAGACTTTGAGTCGTCCATTAATCTATTGCAATGGTATTGTATGGTACGGTATTTTCAATCAAAAGCTAATGTTTCATCTTATGTACATGTATCTAAGTCTGAAGTTATTAGATTAAAACATTACATATATATATATTTATATAACGTATATACTGTAACAGTCGTTGATTTAATAAAAATTGTTTATTATTGTAGCTGCATTACATCAATTTCTTTTACATTTTTAAACATCAATTATAATTTATGTTAGTGAATTAATATCCAAGTAAATAGAATAGTTATCTAATTACAAGCTATAAGTTGTACTGAAACATTAGGTTTTCCTTGATAATACGTTAAATTTGTGAGAAAATAGCAACAAGATCAACATTATATATTTGAGACAAGACGCGATGGATCAAGAGTTTTTAAAGTACGATGCTATAACGATATTGTGTCCCGACACGGACTCAAGTTTCATAAAAGTCCTGTGGAACGCAGAAAAACAATTCCCACAATCCTTTTCAGCGCACCCTCCCGATCACTTTATCGCGAGCCATTATATTTTTCAATAAGTACTCACAATACAAGCAAACGAAGAGTTAACAATATTGACGTTGTGTTATAATGTTCCAGTTGTTCTTTGAACTTGGTTGTTTTGATGCTGTATTCATTGAAAAACGATCCTCCATTTACGTATCATCAGTAAGCCTTATCGAGTGGTCCATATAAAGAGGAAGTCGGTTTTTTCTTTTTATTTTATTTTATTTATTTATTTATTTATTTATTTATTTATTTATTTATTTTTTGATGTCTTTGAAGTTATTTAACAAAGGTGCATGGAAAATAAACGTGGTTAGTTGTCTGCTCCTCTTTTATATTTAATATTACAATTGCCGGAGGGTCTGCGTTGTCTTCGAGGACTTAGTCTCGAAATGAGGTGATCTATCTTGATATCCTCACACATCAACGTGGTCGCTGCTCCGCTCGTTTTTTACGTTTTTATTCCCTCTTTTTATTTAACATTTCGTTTCACTAATTATTAAACTTACTCCTAAGAGTCTCTATTGTTAAAAGTACATATATGCTACCCCCACTGCTTGCTGAGACGCGTTATCTCTACTTGTAGTTTTCGTGTGAACCTTACTTTTATATATTTTTTTCTTTTATTATTGTTATTATTTTTATTTTCCTGATCTTAGGTAATTTTTTTCTGTACGGATATCTCTCTTTTCGCATTGCGTGGTTTTACCTCCAATTATTTTAGTGTGTGTGTGTGCTTTGATGATGCATTTTAATGTCTAACTGAAAAGTATATTAAAATCCGTACAAAAAGTTTCACTTACGCCAGTTGATGAAAGAAACGATGCAGTATAATGGGCATTGGTATGAAAAATTTTATAACGTAAAACTGTAAATCTAAGTCTGTTGAGTGGACTCGGAGAAGCAAGGGTCCACGCGTAAACTTTGTATTACTTTTTACTTTTCTTATTATTCTTCTTTTTTCTTGATTTTTTCCTTTATTTTTTTTTTTTTGTTTTTTGTTTTTTTTTTCGTTCAATTTCTTTTTTAATAAAACATTTTAAATTGTACGTAATTTTGTTTAATAACGCTCCCACATGTCAGCTGAACTACTTATATTGAGTCTGTTCCTGATTGCTCTGTGTCGCGTTCATTTTTAACTCCGCGATTATTTTTCATTTTCTTGAATTTTTATATCTCTCGCTACCGAGTCGGACGCCGGGACCGTGATACACTTCAACATTTTCTCTTTTCCTTGCACGCTCACACCATTTGCTCGCACACCGCATTCTTCATCATTCGCGTCAACTTATAAAATTCTCTCACACACTCGTCTCTTCACCAAAGTTGTGCTGTATGAATGTGTATGTGTGTCTCTATTTCTCGTTCTACATTGCCAAAAGAGTTGCCAAAGAATATTTGTGCACGAAGAAAGATAATAACTTTAACGTCTTAATTTCTTTACTTTTTTTCTTCACCTTCTTTTATTTTACTTTACACTTAACGGACACTATAATTTTTTTCATCGCGTTAATCATCTCTTTTTGTCTCTCTTTAATTTATTCACATACTAAAGTTGTCTTTACAATATATTCGCGAACCTCCCGGTAGGCAAGGAGGTTGGCTTTCTCTGTATAATTTTTTTTCTTAACTCATTCTTTCCGCTCAAGCTCTCACATAATGCTTTTATTTATTAATGCCTTCTGCTCAGCCTCATTCTTTCACGCACACGAATACTATCACTAACTCATCTCTCGTCTTTTCTTCTTTTTTTTTTTTATTCTCTTTTTCTTGTCTCTTATTCTCTCGCTTTTTTCATCTAGGATCGGTTTGCGCCGAACGTCTCCAGCCCGTGTGGCTCCGAACTCAGTCCGAAATCGCTGATTTTTATTTATGTTTATTATTATTTATTTATTTTATTATTTTTTTCTTTAATGTTTTTTTTTTTTTTTTTTTTTTTTTAAATAACATCGATGTTTTCGAGATCTATTTTTTTTTTACAGCGATTACGTTAAACGGGAACAGTATATCGTTTTTCCGCGTCGCGGCGAGATCGCGAGATTTCCGGCTTCAACGACGGTCGCATCAAGGACACTTGGCTCCCTACGCTTTTCTGCACCATCCACTTTAGTCGAATGAAAATCGCACCCCCCCTATTTTACGTACTTGAATAACCGGGAGTATTATCATTTAATTTCTCATAATAATCCCATCCATAGTCTCTATAAGCAAAGTTTAAGAGGATGCGCCGAACCTTTTTTTCTCTCCTTTACATTAACATTATTTTTAATGCGCAAATTGAATTTTCAAATGTTAAGAGTGTATTTTTATAATAAAAATATGATTTATTGTTTAATTCATTAGATTTGTTATTACGAAAAATTAATTCATCGCAACGAAGTATAAGCTCAATAATTTGAGTATGACGGTAAAACGGTTGAGAAATATTATGAGTATGGCTCCGAGAGCTGGAGTATCGACAGATTCTCGGCCGTAACAGTATCCTGTAAATAAGAAATTGAGTTTAAGAATTCTTTGCGGCAGGAGTATCAACTGCGCGCAAAGCTCGGTAAAAATAAAAAACTATCGTTGTGCAATTTTACCGTTAAGTCGAAAGATTGAGCTAGTTCGTAAGCTATTGTAGGTGCTTCAATTAAATTAAATCTGTTTATAAAGGTTATTGAGATTACCGAACGGAGTAGTCGACGATCGGTTTTCTATTGGAACGAAAACGGTAGAAATCGTGCGAAAGAAATAATCGTTAGATGTACAGAGTAAATCGATCGCGCAACCTCTTAGATTTTGCGTTTGAGAATACTATTTCAATCTAAACCCACATCTGATCTGCAAAACGCGTTATTAACCACAACTGTCTTTGTTTTATTTATTTATTTATTTATTTTTTTTTATTTTTTTTTTCTTTTTTTCTTAAATAGGCTTAAACACGCTATGCGTAATGAGATTATCACACAGAAAAAATTGTTCACGCGATGTCAACAATCAGTTGGCGTAAAGCACACGCGCGATTCGTGCGCCTTATTTTTTTTTTTTTTTTTTTTTTAATCCTTATTATTTACTTTAAAAACGTAGTGTAGTCTCTCTCTCTTCATCATATTTGCTTAACACATACGCTCGCTCACTTTTTTTTTTTCACGCATAATTAAACACACACACGCACACACAATAATAATCACTCACGTTTATTATTTTAATTGCCACATGTACATTTAAATTTCCGCGCATACTCTCATCACCGAAATGCGCTCGCTTCTCTTCCCTTTTTGGTTTTTTTTTTTTTTTTTACTTTTTATTTATTTCATCATCATTATTATTATTAATATTAATATTATTATTATTATTATTATTATTATTATTATTATTATTAGTATTATTATTATTAATTTTTTTCTCGTTTACTAATTTTTAATTTCCTTAACCTTTTTTGTATTTTTTTTTTTTTTTTTTTTTTATCATTTAAAAGCAATCACACAATTTTTATACTCAAAGCAATTACAATTTTTTTTCACAGGAGAGCGCGCTCGTTTTTTTGTTCCTAAGTGCTACGAAAAAAAATCTATCGCGGGCGCTCCCCGTGTACCGATCACGTCTTTTTTCATTTTTTTTAATTTTTATATTTTTTATTTAAAATGCGCGCGCATCGCTTCACGATGCATTCTCTCTCCACCCATATTTATATATGCTCCTAATAATCGAGGACTTTTTTTTATTTTTCTCTCTCTCTCTCTCTCTCTCTCTCTCTCTCTTCATTTCATTTTTTTTTATTATTTTTTTTTTTGTTTTTTATTTTTTTTTAATGTTTACTTTTCTATATTTTGGTTTAAACTCTCTAGTTCTCGACATCATTTTTATCATCTCGTTTATTTAATGTTTATCGCCCGTATCTTTCTTATTATCACGTCTTAATCTCGAAAACTCGGTAGTTATAATTAGAATCATAATAATCATAATAATCATTAGTTTATTAGTATTTTTTTAAGGTAGGTATGCCTTTTGTCTCGTTTTTTTTTTTTCATTATTTTTAGTTTAATCGTAATGTTTATAATTAATAGCTTGCAAGTGTTTAACGTTAAATACTATTACTTAATATTCTGTTTACGTGTTCCTTATTTACGCGCTTAGATTAGTACGTATGCTTACTATTCTTTTTCTTTCTCTCGTTCAGTAGCTTTAAAGCTTTTTTAATTGTTTTTTTATCTCACGTCCTTTTACTCGGTAATTCTACATTCGTATTAAAAATTTTTTGCTGCCATCATCACTCTTGCAGTTTCTCCTTTTGCATCGAGTCTTCGTGGTCCGTAACAGCGAGTCAATCCCCGCGTACAAGACCATATATGTATATATAGTTTCATTGTTTATCCGATCACGCAATCATAAGTACGGCCTATGGTATCCTTAATCGTTAACCTTCTGTCAAACGCGCCTCAAAAGAGCGTCAAATTTCCATTTTACCTCATTTACCGAACGATAGTTTAATCATATCCACGAGCCTCGAGTATGCTTCGGTTAGTATTTTTTTTTTTTTTTTTCTCTTCTATTTTTATAATCATTGATCGAGAATGTATCTCGAATTAATTTTTGTATTTTCACATTCATCTGTAACAGACTTAGTCAAATCGGTCGTACCGAAAAATTGTTTGTGTTGAATGATAGTTTCTCTAAGAACCATATCTTTCTTTATCGTGAAAAATCTTTGCTTTTGTCCAGTCCAAATTGCATTGTCATTGAACGTTGTTGTAACGCGATTGTTTTATCACTTTTTGTTAATAACGCGAAAAAAATTTTTTACTTATCCGAGAGCTTTCTGATCGACACAGCTGTTTCTCGACCAAAATCCCAACTACGAAGTATATATATCTACATAATTGTCATCGAAAAATTTTAACGTTTACCAACCAAAATATAAATAATTAATCAATGAAAAATGAACCGTTTGATATAAATATTAGGCGGCGTCCTGATATTTAAATTAACAACATTTTGTCCAATAAGATAAAATCACGATTTTCGCGGTTAATGGTATATACTATAATTTAGTGTTTACGTGTGTGTCTCATCGGAATCGAAACGATCAGTAATAAATATATCCGAGACGATGTTAAATTTTTCACTCAATGTACTCCGTCTCGCTGTCGAATACAAAATTTTTACGTCCATCACAATCTTCGTAGTTTCACAATAAATAAATTTTGATTTGTAGGAACATTTAGCCGAACTGTCGTTCCGTCCCGTCCCCCGTCCAAGAGACCCCATGATTTAACGATACTTCTTTATTAGATACTTATTACGAAAGCGCGCGCTCCGACACCGCGAATCAATTTGCGCCGCGTAACGCTCACGAGCAAATAGTTCAGGCACGAAATGTATCAATTTAGACCAAACGACGAAAATGCCACCGCCAGCATTTTTTACTTATTCTTTTTTTTTTTATACATACATATATATATATACATATACATATATATATATACATATACATATACATATATATATATATATACATATATATATATATATAGGCCAGTAGTGCCGAAAGTGTGAAATATCTCTCTTTGTCTCGCGTTAGGCCAAAATCGAGCGAGGAATTCATTCTTTTCTTTGTTTATTTTACTAGCAGCAATTTCATTTTAGTAATTTTTCTCGTAAAATAGTTAAATAGTATCTTTTTTGCGTCGTGGAGCGATACAGGGCGCCGAATTGCACGTCAGCGCTTTTGTTTTTATTATTTTTTTATTTTATTTATTTTTTTTCTTATTTGAGAATCTTTCGGACGCAGAACGCGTGCGATTCCAAAAACGTAGGCCGAGACGTTCTCCGACAGCGAACGGAGCAGCATTATTGAAAAATTCATAGAACTTATATTATCCCTTTTTATTTTTGCTTTTAAACTTTCGTTTCAAATGTATAAATTTTCGCTTTTGTCTTCTCTTCGCGAGTCTTGGCGTGTGTAATCATTTGTTGTTGTTATTGTGCAAATGATATTAATCTGGAGAACAAAATATAAGAAGCAGTAGTATTAATAAATAAAAAAAAATCATGAATAACTTGATCGGGAAAACTAGGCAAGTAGGAATAAAAAAATCATAATAAAGCCATTGTCTTTTCATGGTTTGGTTTTTTATTTGTGTGAATAATAATACCAATAATAATCGTAATAATAATAATAATAATAATAATAATAATGTTAATAGAAATAATAGTAATAATAAATTAAATAATAATCAATAAATCGACTCATAATTAATCAAAAATATAGTGACTTGTGACTAGGTTAAGACTCACCGCTTGCAAAAAAATCTGTGTAACGCGTGGTGGTATTCTACATAAATCGTAATCAATCACTATAATGGTAATTATAATAATAATAATAATAATAATAATAATATAAATAATATAAAACTATATTAATTATGGTTAAAACTAAAAGTACAGCGTGGCGCTGGCGTGGGACAGAAAGACGCGAGACAAAAAATTAAAAGGGAGAGGCAGAGGTGAGACAAAAAGTATGAGAGGAACAAGCCGATTGCAATTAAAAACATAAAAACTAAATTGCGCAACATTAACTTAATTAACATAAATGATAATTTGTGTCGCTAAATTATTCTGTAATATATGCATAATTATATGATTATATAATAAAGAATCAGCACTCTTGACGATGGCGTTCCTAATTATGGACGAGCTATCGTCTAAAGATTATGCTCACTCATTCTCTTTTTTTTTTTTTAACGCGTTATATTTAATCAAATAAAGATATTGTATTAGAATATAATAATAAGAAAATCACGTCAGCTCGCTTAATACATTCTTTTGCAATATATATATATATATATAGCATTTATTTTTTCGGCAAAAATTCTATCTACAAATTGCGATCCCCCGGTCAATCAAGGGAATGCGCTATATACGGTATACATATATATAGATATATATATATATGTGTGTGTGTGTGTGTGTGTATGCATGTGTATATATACCGAACGACTCCTCGCGAAGACGTCTAACTTCGCTTGTTTGTGTATTTTTCTTTTAAACTTATGTGTACCGTGTTATATCGTGTATTCGTGTCTCGTATGCCTCTGTGCATTTTTTTATTTTTTATACACTAAATTTCATTTAAAGTTTACTCGGTATCGCGACGTTTTATTTATTATTATTATTTCCTCTTTAACAAGACGAACTCTTTTAAAACAACTTCTCATGCTCATCAAATCGTCTGTTTTTCGTTTCGTCGTTTCGAGATTCTAATATATACCATTTTTTAATTTTATATATATATTTATTTTTTTTCTCATATAATCTACTCTATATAGATACGTACCCGCGTCTAGTTAGTATACATTTTTCTCCACTTTTTTTTTGTTTACCTAATGTCACCCACATCCATAGGACGCCGCCGATTTTTATTATTCGTTTTGACTCATTTACATATAATTAATTAAAAATTTTTAACCTTTGATTTCTATTAAATCTTTTTGCCTTTACGCGCGAATCATTACCACTTATCATAAATTGCAATATCTTAAATATTTTATTTCGATATAATAATAATGATAATCGACCGTATGCGTTTATTTGCATTCGATGGACAAATCATTTATGACGTAAATGAAAAAAGCAAATTCGAGATTTTTCACGGTTTAAGTTAATTTTTTTTTTTTTTTTTTTTTTTTTTTTTTTTTTTTTTTTTTTTATCGTTGTATTTGTAAAAGAAAATTAAAAAAATGTTTGCGTTTCTTTTAAACTTCTTTTACGTTTCGATGGTGTAAAATATGGTTGCAAAGATAGTTTAGTTAATAGTTTCAGAAATGTGTGCATCAACTATCATCTCGTCGAAAGTCACGACAAGCTTTCAAAAGTTATCAATTAATTTTTATGTTTCGTCCTATGTTGTTTTTGTTTTATGCCCATTTATAATTATCGCACCAAAAGTCTCTTGCTGAAAAAAAAAAAATAAATAAATAAATAAACATTGCAGTAATGATTATTTGTTTTTTCAATTCTTTTTTTCATCAAGAGATATTGAAGCATTTATTTTTAAATTTCGGATTTCGCGTTGCGTAATATTCCAAAACATTAATCGACTATACAGAACTTAACTATGTACATCTTAGGAACCTACGGCTCTCGTTTGTTTTTTTTTCTCTTTTGTTGTCATTTTCCATTAATACCTATTCAATGCTTGTGTTATCTCGAATTTTGTATGCATTTCATATGAGTGCAAGACACGACGTGAAAGGAAAAACGTCGTGAGATAAACATACGCTTAATATTCGAATAAGTGAGACCATAAAAAGCGCGAGTGGCGAAAATGTTATACTTTCTCTCGTCTGTCCTTTTATTATAAAAAACACGATACTTTACCAAGATAAAATGTACATTTTTTCCACTCGTATAGCCATCATCTATCGAAACAACAGCATATATTTTCTTCAAAATTTTTTCCTTTCCAAAGAGCTTTTCTTTTTTGTTTTATTAAAAAGTCTTTGGTTTTCGCTACTAATGTCGCGACTAGCACGCAGATTTTTATCACATCTTCATTCGAGAAATAATAGAATTAATAATTAGTTTCGCAGAGCCGGTACCAAGATCGACAAAGCGATACCCCGGTTCGATATACGCGCGCGCTTTAGTACGAAATTTTTTTTCTTTTTTTTTTTTTTTTCATTTTTAGCAAAAGTTTATTTATTATTTCCTTCTTCTCTTTTGTTTTTTTTTTTATTTTTATTTACGAAACATTTTTCAGTTTGACTGAACAATCGAGAGCAACGACGCTGAACGAAGGGCTTGGCCATTCGTTTCACATCATTGCCGACTTTATAGTTTCATTTTTTAAACGCATAAAAATTTAGCTGCTTCATTTTTGGTTACCCTTTTGCATCAAAGCTCGCGAAGAATTTATTCTTAAGGTTCATTCGATGACAGGCAAGAAGAGATTCTCCGGCATTGCTTCTGACAAAATTAACGACCTTATTATTTTTTATTTTTGTCTATGTATTTGCGAGGCATTAAGTGCTAAAGATCGATCTTGGTACCCAAAGAGACGAAGAGTGGACACGATTCTATATCTCACCCTCTGACTCTGCTACACACAGCATCGTTTGTTTGAATAAATTGCAACGATTTCATTTATTAGGGGGACAAGGGATGAATTTGTTACGATAGTTAGATGATAAAAAAAAAAAAAAAAAAAAAAAAAAAAAAAAAAAAAAGAATTATGACTGTTCCTAAAAAACTGATACTGGATCGTCAAGAAAATCGATAATATTATAAGAACGGCTCAAAGGTAAAGATTTCGCATAGAATAATATTCGCGTACTTTCCGACTGACTTAATTATTAACGACGAACATCTCGATTTTACTTCTTTTTCCGCTTCTTCGCCATTCTGTGCTTGCTGTCGGTCGATGTGACATCTCCTTACAGCTTCTTCTATGATCGGTCCTCTTCCGCTGCGACATACGGTGGCGGCTCGAACGAACATATATCACTTGGTGAACGATTAGCGATCTAAAGAATTCAGCAGAGCCAATTTCCCCATTCATCGGTCCATCAGGGAAACCATCAACATTGACGAACGCTCTCGCTTCCTATTTGTTTATATTAATATTCTTTTAGTTTAATTGACACTCGCTATCTTTCGACCGTTCGTCGAGTTATTTGCTCCTACGATGCGCTTGCCGTAATATTTATCTTCGGTAGCTTTCCTCTTCGTCTTTTCGACTTTGGTTGCGTAGAGTGCAGAAAACGCGTGGTTTCGCGCTTGTTTCATCCTCTTCTATATCTTTATTCCCTGGAAAGAGCACGCGAGGCGTATAACGGCGACTCGACGAATACGAGACTCGTCCTCGTATCGCCTCGATTACACATTGTGCCTTGTCTCTGCTCTGCTGTCGCTCGTTTCATGTTTATATATTTTATAGTCTGTGCTCGGTTTCGGTATTTTTGGTTTGTTTGTTTGCCTCGATATGTAACTACTAAGGATACCTGCGGGGAATCACACGCTCCGACGTAGGAGTTTGACAAAGGTCTCCCAACTCCTTTGTCACTTGCTCAATTTACCAAACGGCAGGATCCTTTCTTGCCATAGGTAATGGGAAACAACCGAGAATACCGCGAAGAGCGACGAGGCTTCCTTCACTCGAGCTGCTCCAGGAAATTAGGACTTTTGAAGTACTCGGGGACTGGGTCGTCCAGCCTTGAGATCACTTTGTAAATTGATTTCTTCCAAGACTGCTCCGAGTCTTTGCCGCCCTGGATAGCTTTGAAAAACTCCTTGAGCGTCTGTTCGACGACAAACCTGAAGTTCGAAGGTACCTGCAAGCGATGACGTTTTGCGTTAAAAATTACGTCTACCGTTGGACTGTTAGATTATAGCAACATTTATAGCGTATGCACATTAGAAGCGATATAGCGTATTCATTTATGCACATCTGTGTATGTTAAATAAATTTTTTTTTCGAATAAAATGAATCCTTATAGCGATATTGTTGTTGCGCCAAGCAGTTTATTAATATCTCGCTAAAGTTAATACAGAAGCGGCAAAATAAAGGTAATAATAAAAATAAAAGCATGTGCGTGTTTTGTGTAATTGCGCACCTGGGGATTCCATACCTCAATGTGGTTGTTTCGGTTGTAATGGAGATTGAGCACCCGGTAGATTTCCGAGTCACCGCCAACTTGGAGTTCTTCGACGCTTTTGATGCCCTCCGAGACAGCTTGTCTCGCGTATTTCTCCATTTGGATGTAATAGAACTCCCTGTAATGAAAAATAATTGTTCGTTATTGGCTGTATTAAATATTTTTAAAATTTTATATATTTTCATGATTTTAATGATTTTTTTTTTTTAATAAATTAATATTTATCTAAATATTTATTTAATTTCATTTCCTCGAATCCACAATTTTATTAAAGTTTAATAAAGGAATCGAAATTTATTTAAAATTTTTACGAAAGTTATTTGTCAAAAAATAAATTGTTTCATTAATTAATAATTAAGAAAAATATTTTTTAAAAATTTAACGATGTTTAAGAATATTGTTTTGTTATTTTGTATTTTGCCATTCATAAATTTTAATGTCAAACTTAAAAACGTTCACACTTTTTAATTTACCTAAACTCGACATTCGTATTTTTTTCTTTTCGCAAAATGTTGTCGACTCGACGATGCTCTTATTCGCGTAATGCGTTGTCTCTCGTCTCATCTCATCGGAGGCTTTCTTCCCGCGCAGCATCAATCAATTCGCACGCGATATCCTATCGATAAAAGCAGACGACGTCGTCCCTCTTTCTTTCACTCGCTTCCTCTTTTCCTTTCTCTCCCTCTCTCTCGCGATATATTCATCTACAACGCGTTTATACACCTTGAGCATGGATGAACGAGGACGTGACGAAGAGAAGAGTTCGCCGAAGACAAACGAAGTGAGAAATGTGCAATCGCTATAGCTATACCCGTTGTTATATTGCTTTCACCTTTATCCGAGATACCGGATAATATGAGGGGTTCGATTATCGCGTCGCATGCAACCGTCAACAAGTCGAGAAATATGTATAAGGTAGACAGTTGCAGTGTTGCGCAAGAAAAGTTTCGCGAGGCGAGACATTCAATTGCGAAGTCGATCTTGCCAATTGAATCTCTAGAGATGCGTCTTGTATTGTTACGTTCGCCTTCCGAGCGATACGCGAGACTTTCAACGCAATGTTGCACAGATATTGATGAGAAATTAAGATGGATTTTAATAGTCTACTCTTACATTTATGTATTTTAATTAATTTGAAAGGCAATCGTCTTATGATATATTTTCTGTTTTCGTAATTGCAAAAAAACTATAAAGATCCGCGATGTAATTCAACGTAAAACAAAAAGAAGAAAAAGAAAAAAAAAAATAATAACAAACGAATCTTATCGATAAACCGAGGAATAGTGAGCAGTTCATCACCGTTGGGAGCAATTTTTTAAGATTGCTTTCGAACGAACGATTCCGTGACTATCTTTACAAGAGTACGAATACACATCAATCTGCAATTCTTGGCTCTTATTTTGTATTTTGCTTATCTGTATATACTAATATATATACGTTTATATATATATACATAAAAATCTAGGGTAAAAATCCCGTGTCCTCCAGGTCACGAGCGCCGGTAAAAAAACAAGAGTTTATGTACAACTAACGCACACGTAAATACGATGAGTGTACTAGTAAAAAATATGTATATACGTATCTATATATGTGTGTGTTTACGTGTATATGCACGCGCATATATACATCGAAGCCTCTTACAGGCGGATGCTCGCGCGATATTCTTTCTTCTCCGATCTCTCAGCAGCGAACACTAATTAGAACAATCCCAGCGGGGTTATCTTTTTATTCTTCTTTCGGTCTCTTTTCCTCTTCAGATGAAGTGGCAGAAAAAGAGTAAAAGAGAGAGAAAGAGAACTACCTCGCGCGATCGGGAGAAAAGATAGAGTCGAGAGGGAGGAACGGAGCGAGAGAAAGCGAATCGAAATCGCGAAAAAATAACGTACGCGTATCCGAGGTCGAAGAGCAAATTCTCGTCTTTGGCGTAAGCGAAGCGCGCCGTCGTCGTTGCGCACTTTTGTATCGAGGGAAAGGCGAGCAAGCGACGAGATGATCCTCTTGACTCGAAATTCTCTTCTCGCGCCTATGATCCTTATTCAACCAACCGGTTGGGCGTGGATCGACGAGTATAGGTGGAAACGATGCGCCTCCACTACTGACTCGCTTTCTCATCACCCTTCGACACTATACCGCGTACGTGCTGTATGTGCGTGCGTGTGCGTACGGTATCGGCTACGCGTTTCCCAAGTGCCTAATTAATGCAGACACCCGCGGAGACGCGGGGATTTGCACGCGAGAGAAAAGATACCGTTACGAGACGAGAGAAAGAGAGTGAAAGCGAGACTTAGCGTTCGCGTGTCCCCGCTTTATGTAAGGGCGATAAGCGACAAATACGTACACGAGCATTGCAGCTCTTATGTGTATCCTTATATACGTATGTACGTACATACATTTCAACGGAAATGGAAACAGGAAAAGTGAAAAATAAAAATAAAAAAAAAAAAAAAAAAAAAAAAAAAAAAGAGAGAAGAAGAAAAAAAAATGGCGAACACACACAGAAGAAATAATAAAAGAATAAGAGTGAAAAAAGTGGCCGAGTGCTAGAATTGCCACTCTTTGCGTAGCGCGCACTCTCCAAGTACCGTCGACGCGCAAGAACGAGTACGCGAGAGAGGAAGATAGCGGGCAAGTGTAGGCGCGCGCGCGCGCGCGCGTGTGTGTGTGTATGCGCGCGAGTAAGTGGGCAATGCTCGAATATTAAGCGAAAGAGTGCGAGGAAAAGGGACAGAGAGAGAGAGAGAGAGAGAGAGAGAGAAAGAGAAAGAGAGAGAGAGAGAGTGAGCAAAAGATAAAGGGCGAAGGGTGAATCGTGGCGGTGCGATGGTATAGCAGAGTCTCGTTCATTATAGTATACTATAATTAGGATAATAATAAGCTCTTTAAGCGTAGGGTGGTTTTCTTGCGGACTGCTGAAGCGGAGGAGAGATGTCGAAGCTCTCTTTTTTTTTCTCTTACTCTCAGGCTTGGTATGGGTGTATGTATGTATATACCAGAGAGGACAGAGGAACGAGAGCGCGTGCGAGATGCTGCGAGAAGGAGGCGAAACCGCGAGAACCGAATGGAAGGCTTGATTATTAGCATCTAATTACGAGGCGCTCTTTGTTCATGTCAAGCCCCGGAGAATGCGCCCGAGAAAAGAATCTCTCTATCTTTCTATCTCTTTCTCTCACACTCTCTCCGTCTCTCCCTTTCTCTCCCTCTCTCTCTCTCTCTCTCTCTCTCTCTCTCTCTCTCTCTCTCTACGTATATACACAAGCGATAGAACTGAGCAAAAGATCCTCCTTCGCGCGAAAACAATTAGCTTCTTTCTTTTTCTCTCTTTCTGATCCAGCCATCCCCTTCTTTGCTCTGTGCTCTGTGCTCTCTTTCTCGCTTTTGACTATATTCTCTTTCATTCTAAGCCAGCCCGGCGCAGCCTTCCAGGCATCGTCTTCTTTTCTCGGGCTGCCTATTTCTTTCACGTTTTCCTTTTGTTTTCTTTCGTTACTTGCAAGCAAGGTTAATGTGGCCGGAGGAAAATCTTTTGCAAAGAAACCCGTGCGCTCGCGAGATATAAGCCCGGTGTTGTATGTCAACTGTAATAATGAGTAATTAGGGGAGCTACTTCGAGTATTTTTTCTCTTTTCTCTATTTTGTTTTTTCTTATACTTTATTTTTTAACTTTTTTTTTTTTTTTTGACGCGATTACAATAAAAATTGTTTATGCCATCATTTTTTTTTTTTAAACTTAAATATTTCGCTCTCATTTTCAATTTTTCGTGCACTTTCCGTTAAAATCTCCGTGAGCATTCAAAGGAGGCAGCAAAGTCGACGGGGGTAAGTTTCTTTTAAAGAAAGAAACAAGGCGGTTACCGTCCATTATATTTCTTTTTTTTTTGCACTTCTTGAAGTCGCATGCGTACATATATCAAGGGGGTTGTACAAGATCGCAAAAGTCGTTTGTACGGTTGACGCGTTTTGCGCGGGGCTCAGTTACTTAGCCGACTGCCTTATTTTGGTTCCCTTGAGACGTTGCTCCCAAGTTCGTCTTAAGTTTCGCGCTTTCTCGCCCCTTTGGCTTTACCCCAGCTATTAAAGGGCTCCATTCATAGAATCGCGCTCGTTTCTGCCCACTTTCTTACAAGCGGCTCTTTCCCTTACTTTAGGCCCTTCTCTCCCTCCCCCTTCCTCTTCTCTCCTTATATTTCAACGGTTATTTCCAACGACCTTCGACAATAGAAACGCGCGCTCGTCCCGAAAGATCAGCCGAGTAGAGAAACTCTGGTGTCGTTCTGACCCCGAAGTCGTCTCGGCTTCTTTTTTGCGTTCCCCCTTTCCCATTTTCGGCGCGCCAGTTACCACCGTAAAGCATTGCCTTTCTTGCCGCAACTTTCCCACGAGGAAGAAAGAGAAGACGGCCCCGTGTCGCTTTTATATAAATAAGACCAAGTGGGTCGGGTCGAGTCCTCGGTAAGAATAAGAAAAAAACCATTTTAGTCAATTAGTTACTACTGTTACTATGCTAACTGTCGTTTAAACGTTTCTCCTAAGATATACATCGTTGCTTTTGTTTTAATTTATTATTATGGATTGATTACTAAAATATAACATTATATTATATTTGTATTTACTTAACGATGCATACATTTTTATTTTTAATATTAAAACGTTACTTTGATTTAAAATAAATAAGATTTCCTTGCGTTCGTTTAAGAGAGTAGTCAATTAGCTTTTAAAACTTTGATGTTTATCTTTCCGCGTGAGACCAATTAAAAATAAAGGAAAAAAAGTGCACAAACAGATCTTGGAAGAAACATCTAAAAGCGAATTCTTTGTACACCAAACGTGGCAAAAAAAAAAAAAAAAAACAAAAAACAAAGGAAAGTCAAAGTTTTCGATTCTCTTACATAGAAAGGCCGCGCAAGAAGCAAAGATCCATCGCTGGCTTAAAGGGCGCGAGAAGTAGAGAGACGGCCACTTTTCGCCTTCCGTTCACAAACGTAAACGCGCATAAGGTCCCGGTAGACGGGTGCGAACAATTCTTTACGCGTCTTAAAGCGCTCAGCGAGGAATTTGCGCCCCTTTCTTCAGCCGAGTATAAGCGCGCGAAATTAGTCGCGCGCAAGAAAGCGCGTTATCTCGCGCGCCCAAGGTCGCCGGCGCGTAAATACCCGGCCATTGAAAGGGCGCGTTAGAAGAAAAAAAAAGGAAAAAGGATCCGAAGGAATGACGAGGTGTCGCGAGAGCGAACGAAAGAAAAAGTGCGCGTGTCTTGATGCGGCACGCGTGTGCGCTACTCCTCCACCTCGTCCCGCCTTCTCGCCTACTCGCACACCCTTCTTAATTAATAATTAACACTTAAAGCTGCAACTGCCACCGTCTGTGCTACTACTCTCACGCTGAGATTTTTCTTTACGTGCGTGCCTTTACATTGACTCTCTCTCTCTCTCTCTCTCTCACACATTCTCTGTTTCTCTCTCTCTCTCTCTTACTCTCTTTCCCTTCGCTTGTGTATATATACACGAACGCGGCTCTTTTTACTTCTTTTATTTTTTTCGTCGCTTTCTCGCGCTCGTCTTTCTCGATTGATGGCCACGCGGCGTGTGTGCGCTTAATAAGTGATTAGCGCGCGCTGGAGTGGAGTAATACGTTCGCGGACTCAACTATCGACAATTAAAATATTAAATTAATATATGCGATTATACGCGTCGTTCTTCGCTGTTTGCGCTGTATACTCTGCGGCAATTACAAGGACGATTTCTCGCCCGGCACGCTAACTACCACGGCCTTGACTATACTTTTCATTCTCTCGCTTCGAATGAGCTAACTCGCTTGATGGTAGAAAATGGAAAGATGGAGAGAGAAGGAATGAGCAAACCGTACGGATGATATCTTCGAGTGTCGAGATTAATACCAAAGAGATTTAATTTCGTGAGTTTTTATTCGACGATTATGAACACGAAAAAATGTCTTGATGTAATTTTAAGCGACAATTAAATTTTTAATTTAATGATGTATTCTTGTGTTATAAAATCTAAAACTCATGTATTTAATCGAAAGATAAAGTATCATCTCTATCTACAATAAGTTCTTTAGTATTTTACAAATTAAATAAATATTTGTTTACTTTAGAGTACTAGGAATTTTTGTTACATGATATATATATATATATATATATATATATATATATATATATATATATATATATAAGTTATAATTTACCGAAGCAAATTAAAATCATTAATGCAATGTATAATGAAAACAATTATTGCAGCAGATACGAGCAACAATGGGTCAAACGATTTTTTTGAGTGCATCTGTCTTTTTTCGCGTAACCCTCGTCAAGTAACTTTTTCTTACCAACTTATTGCTTTGGATTAATTTTTTACAGTTCATATTTTTTGTGTCTCTCCGCACATCAGCACGCAACTCGTATTTACCGATTTTGTAAATTCGCGAACGCGACGCTGGGCAAAGATATACGCACGCCCTAAGCGTGCCAATAAAGGATCATTTTCCAAAAGCAATTGGCGTGCGCTCGAGTCTCTCTCTCTCTCTTTCTCTCTCTCTCTCTCTCTTTCTTTTACTCCCTGTCTCCCCATCGCACCACCCTGCTGCTAAGCCACTTTTTTCCAGGACCAAGTTTTCTCTCTCTCTCTCTCTCACTCTCTCTCTCTTTCTCTCTTCTAAGCCTTGGACAATCGAACGCGATCGCACGGCAGATGTGTACTCGACAATAAGCTGCTCGCTCTCTTTCTCTCTCGCTCTCTCGGAGAAACGGCTTGTTCCTAGGGTCGAGCAATGGAGAGAAAGAGAGAGAGAGCCAGAGATCGAAAGAGAGAGAAAGAAAAGGGGAGCGAAAGAAAGAGAAAGAAGAGGGGTAGTGTAGAAAAAGGTCAGACGAACGTTTGCATGTCTCCGAACGTACGATATCCGAAAGAGAGGAAAAGAGACGGAGAGAAAACGAATGGCTTGAAAAGAAAAAGAAGCATGTGTGCGTATATGTATGCGTGTTGCAGAAAAGGGGGTCCGCGTGTCGCACGCGCCAATCTTACAATGAATACTTTTCGCGTGTGCTGCGTTTATATATACATACACGTATATACATGTCCTTCACGTATTCCCCCTTTGCATCTGGTTGCCTTAAAGCTGTTCTCTTTCTTTTCTCTCTTTCTCTCTCTCTCTCTCTCTCTCTCTTTCTCTCTCTTTCTCCCTGGTTCTCGTCTCTATACCTCTATCCCTGAATCGACCGACGACTCGTTCTCTTATTTCTCTCTTCCCCTTCCCCTTTGACGTCCCTTAGCTTCTGCCCTTGGTCTGCAAATTTACCGTCTCTCTCTCTCTCTCTCTCTCTTTCTCTCTCTTTCTCTTTCTCTTGCATCCGATCCCCAATCTTTCTATCTTTTGCGGCTCCTGAAGTTTGCTTAGGTCAAAGCCTCGTACTGACGCTACTTTCATTACTATTGCTGTCATTATTATCCCTTTTATGGCGAACCGATCCCGAACCTGAAGAGAAAGATGCACGTGCACTTTCGTAGTCGACCTCCCCTTAACAGTTGCAGTTTGAAGTTCTGATTACCGTGATTAAGTAGAGAATATATTTTAATTTATAATTGCTAAAAAATTTTACTGACAATGTTTTTTTTTTTTTTTTTTTTTTTTCTTACTTTTAAGTATATTTATAACAATAAAAATTTTAAATAATTTATGTCTTTTGAGATAATTAATTTTGAAAGTTTACATAAAATTGAAAGATAAATGTGTAACGTTAATTGGTTTACGCGAGTTATCATATAAATATACGTATGAAAATCTTTTTCATAAAATTGTGCTACGTAAGCCTAACGGTTTGAGTAAAAACATAGCTGAAAGTGCATTGCATAATTCTCGAAGATTAAAGCGAGTTAGCCGAGCAATTGCGTTTTCATACAACACGTGGACTGAGAGAGGAAAGAACTAGACGAAGAAAGAAAAAGTAAAAGATAGAGAGATAAAGAGAGACAGAGAGAGAAAGAGGGTAAAGCAGGCAAAAAGCTACGATGGTATAGTAGACGCTCATGTTTCAAAGCTTTCGCGGATACATAAGAGAACAAACTCTTGGGATCCGATCGGGAGAACGAAAGAGGGACAGACGCTACGCCTTTTCTCTCTCGTTTCGGGGAGGGGAGCAGAGCTGCTTTGAGCGGTTTTACTCTTCAATAGTCGCGGGCTCTGGCCTCTCTCTCTCTCTCTCTCTCTTTCTCTCGCTCTGCCCCCGCGAACTCTTTTCCTCCCTTTCTCTTTACTTCCCTGCTCTCTCTCTCTCTCTCTCTTTCTCTCTTAACATCGTTCATACACATTATATATCGGACGCTTGTCCTCGACGCCGTTGCCGCTGTTACTGCACTTCGGACATCGGATAAGTTCTCTCTCTCTCTCTCTCACTCACTCACTCTCTTTTTTTCGTTCTTTTCGTGTTGTCGTAGCCGTATTTTTTCTTTTTTTATTTTTTCATCGGCGATCGATCAATGCGCCCACAAGGCTTTGAGAAGATGCACCTCCAATGCGCTGCATATAACAAGCGAAAGAAGAGAGAAAGAGAGAGAAAGAGAGAAAGAGAGAGAGCGCGCGAAAGAGAGGGAAAGGGGAAGAGGACGCATTCTTGTAGACGTGAAAATTCAGTGGCCGTGCACAGGTCGAGTCGTCGTCGGCGCTGCGACGGTTAAGCGCTGGCAGCCGGCATCACGGCTCTGCTTTTGTTTTAGACAGCGAGAACCCGAACGCGATGCTCCGGTACGTTGTTTAGCTATTGTACGTTCGGTCGGTCGTCGACCGACTGCGTCCCGTTGCGCCAAGCTTCAACGGCACTTTCGCGATCGCTTTTGCTGAAAGACTGCTGCAACGGATGAGGGAACACATCCGAGAGCCGTTCAATTTTTATGCACTCGGGAAAGTATGTAATCCTTTGAAGGTGGGAAGGATTGACATCGAAGGTATTTCTTTATGGGGATGATATAAAGCTCTACTGGCTCTTTTTATTTTTTTGTTGCTATTTTTTTTTTTGTTTTAGCTATTTTATTCGATGCATGGCATTCTTTCTTTAGCCCGTTAATTAACGAGCGATCGACTTTGAAAGTGTCGACAAAAATTTTTAATGAAATTTTTAAAAAGTTATCAACGAATTGGAAAAGCTAGTATAAAAATATACTCAACGCAAAGTTTAAACGTATCTCGAAAAAAATTTTTTAATTATAACATAAATTTACGATAATGAAAGAATAAATTATCGAAAAGTAGCTATTATGTAGAAAACGAAAGCGAATAAGAAGCAGAAGCAACGAGAAATAAACACAATCAAGCAATTGGCACTTTTCACCAAGTGAACAAAAAAGAGTAAGCGAGGGTTCCAGTGGCCCAAACTTAAATTTCGCGAGCATCTGCCTTGATTTTCTTCAATGCGACAATAGATAGACACGAGAACCACTGCAATGCCTGTTAAGTACTTAGCGCGGGGATCGGCTGAGTACATACGCGAGAGTGAGCCCGTGCGTGCAGTGGAAGTCGCACCGCGGTACAATGCGAGGAGATATAATACAAAAAAGTATAAGAGATACAAAGAGAAAAGAAGATACGAGAAAAGTGCGTGTATTTTTCATCGGTGTGTAAGAGTGAGAGGGAAAAGAGTTGCTTAAGTTAGAAAGTTGGAAAACATCTTTTGTCAAATGTTTGTACAAAAATTGTCATATAACAGTATATCAGTGAGGGCAGTAGCAGCTTTCTCGACTATCAAAGAAAGAGAGAAAAATAATCAATAATTCTTAGTTAAGTTTTGCCTTCTATTATGTTATACGATCGTTAAAACTTAACCGAGCGCACGTGCGCTAGACGTATACGACTGATAATCGTGATACGCTTTCAAGGTAAGAGATGCGCTCAATTTTTGAAAATTTCAAAGACACTTATTTTTTTTTTTGCGTTCGATGAGTATAGTTAAAATTAAATTATTTCAAAAATTCGATTAGCCGTTCAAATGTAAAAAATTTTTTATAAATTTAAATTTGCACATTTTTTAAATTATGCACCAGCGAGCGGACAAGTTGAAAGTTACGCCGACGCGTTAAATCTTCTAACGAACATCTGTCCTTTCTCCTCTCTTTCTCTCTCTTTTTCTCGGTTGTTTATAAATACAAGTCTAATGAAACTTATAGGCGTACTTCAGTGTATAGAAATGACTTACGTATTTATAGACGCGCTTGCGAGTGTCCGCAATGAAAAAAAAATGTGCAGAGGCGCAACAAGAGAGAAGTGAAGTCGAAGCTACAGCCTCCGCTGTTCGATAAAGAAAATCGCTCTCGTGTAAATATCTGACACGCATATATATATATATATATATATATATATGTTCATGTGCGTACTTGTGTGTATATATGTATTTATATGTGATCGTAAGATACCAATGAATGGAGAAAAATAGATGGCCGCTATTTTATATTTTCTAGTCGACGCAACGACTAAGCACACGACTCGTATCGAGCTAGAGAACGAACGAGGCTCGAAAGGGTTAAAAGGGTAGTTTTACATACTGCGCATCTCTCTCTCTCTCTCGTATCTCTCATGCTCTGTATCACGGACCGCAGCCAAGGAATACGCGTGCTACTATTTTTAAATGCCGCTTTTAAACTTTGTTCAATCAATTATTCTTCGGTGTGTATACGGGTTCTTATAATGCGTTCCTCATTTTTTTATACATCTATTTTTTTGTTCTTTTTATTTTATTTTCTATCACCCAACGAGGTCATCATTGAATATATAAGTGCTTATTGGCGCGACGAATCTTTAATTTCAAAGACGTTCGATGTAATCGCCTATGTGCTCGATTTTAATGCTCGAACGAATATTTTTTTCTCCGAAATACGACGAGCTGGTTAACGAGATGTTGACGATAACGTTGATTTAGAAAATGGCAACCTATGCAAACTGTCATTCAAGAATTTCATCAAATTTCGCCCACCTAATCCACCGATCTTCCGATAAACGATGTCAACTTTTCAATTTACTTCGCTGTCGCTAGCGAACTACATGCGTACATTGTATGGATAAACTAATCAACTAAAATATTCAAATTCAAAGATTCAATTTGTGCACGTGCACCGTCTGTGAGCTCTCTACAAATTGTTTCTTTGTCTTCCAAAAAGAAAAAACGACGAAATAAAAAGAACTTACAACACTTATAAGTAATACGTATCGCTTTTTTTTTTCTTTGTGAAATCCCGCTCTTACTTTTAGCTCGCATCTCTTTCTCACCCACTCCTCCTGCATAATGTTTTCATTCGATCATCTAAGCCCTCGTTCACGCGCGCGCGCGCGCGTGCGCTCTCTTATTTCTTTCTTCGCTCGGACACAAAGGGCCATCGCCGTACCAAAACCATCCCTTGTGCGCGCTTGTATACAACGTAGCCGTTAGGAAAAGCGCGCGCGCAAAAAAGACGACGTCGACGGGCGCTCGAGCGAACGTTACTTGGCAGTTTTCGGGGTTACACAGAGAAAGAGAGAGAGAGAGAGAGAGAGAGAGAGAGGCGGGGGTAGCAGGGGTGGCGCGAGTTTTTGGGGTGCACACACATCGTATATACATAGACTGGGGCACTAGGTTAGAAACTAAGGGTGCGAAAGATACGCGCACGTGTGTACATATACACATGCGCGAGTAGTCTCGGCGAAGAAAAACGGTAAATAGGATTTAGGCTAGACGCAACTGTCGTTACTGCGAAAAGAAAGATAACGTCCGCTGGATGGGTGAGTCTATGCACGAAGCTTCTCAATGCTCGAGGCGGGGAAAAAAAGAATAGAAAGAGAGGATTACCCTTGTACAGCGAACTATCATAGTTTTTTATTTTCTTTAATTTTTTTCGATGCGCTCGTAGGAAGCGAGAACGATTTTGCGCTAAGTGCGCGCGTAGAGGTGCTCTTGCAACGCGAACGATGAAAGATTTAATTTTCTATTATAGTTGGAGTGAGAAAGAGAAAGAGAGAGAGAGAGAGAGAGAGAGAGAGAAAACGGCGCGACGGTTGAATGACATTGACTTTTTATAGTACAAGTAGGGTCGTAAATAAGTCTGAACGAGGAAAATCGATTCGAGTGTGTTGTATTCTATATGTGTGTATATGCGCGTCTGTGTTTGCGAAAGAGAATTGAACGGATAAAAGTTGCACCGATGCTTAACCCGACGAGCCGCGCGCGCATTAATTATTTATTAACGAGTCATAATCAATGGAAATATTGCTCTTTAGACATTATTGCTGAATTTACTTGAATCTGCTTTATTTTTACTTGAAGTCAAATATTCCATACGTATATGTAACTTTCATATCAAAATGCGAATTTAATATATTCAATATTTTATTTTTCAAATAAATTATTCTAATAAAGTTCACATCATAATTTTTAAACTTATTTATCAAAAATAAAATTAAGGCAAAAAAAAAAAAAAAAAAAAAAACAGGATATGCATTTTTGATCAAGTGAAACAAAAATATACGCCAACGAATCTCTCAAATAAATCTTCAAAGCTCGTGCCACATGGGCGCATTTGCATTCCCAATCTACAGGGATTCCATGCGCCCAAGGACGAAAATTAATCGACGGCATCGTTGACGTTCCCACCTCGTCGTGACAAGCGACGATGAATTTTCGAACGCGCGGCCTACTTGTTACCCGTATACACGCACGAGGCGACGTCGTTAAAAATAAGATAGTTTACTTGTAGAAAGAGAATAGGAACGGTTGTCGTTGCTTGGGTTCGCCCGCATAAAATGCAAAAATTCGCCTCCGGTATAACACTTAGGAGACAACTTGGCATATGGGCGATTTGCGTTCTTCGTGTATACGCGAGCAATGCTCTCTCTCCAACGTCTCTCTCCGTTAACTGTACTTGACTCGAGACTCTAATCGTTGAATGCCAGCATGATCCTCTCTTTTTTCTCTTTCTTTCTCTTTTACTTGGGTTGTCTTTGTTTGCTTTTATTTTTGTACCGCTGCTACCGTTTATCGAAGTCGCATGGAACAATCGATGACTGGAGCTACCGTCTATTTTTACCGTAAAAAACGATATACTGTTAACCGTTTCTATCCTCGGATTAGAACGAAGCGCGCGCTAACTTCTTTATGTTATGTAACGATAAACTATAATTCATCAATTTCAATTTACTGCGGAATTTTAAATTTTCAAAATCAAGGAATAAATATATAGCAGATTCGACTTTATATATAAAATATTCGCACACACATTAATATAATAACGTAAAAAGTTAGTCCTTTCAAATCTAATTAATTTCCATAATGACAGTTAGGAAATTTCAACTTTGAATTATTACAGTTATAAGAAGTTTGCTTGATTTTCAATCTCTAAAATAGCCCACAATTAGAATAGTAGGAAGATGGAGCAAATACTTAAGTCTAGAAAAAACGTACGCATATTGCTTTCGAATGAAAAAACTATAACGCGAGCATCTTATTCGTTATCAAACGGAAAGCATTGAAAGTAAAGACGATCGGACAATTGGCAAATTGCCAAATTAAAAGTAGCGTCGTCCCCCTGGACCGTGTAACGACGCATCAACAAGAAATCTCTTGCCGGGTTAAAAAGAGATCTCCTATGTTAAGTGAAAGAGAGAAAACGAGAGAGAGAGAGAGAGAGAGAGAGAGGGAGAGAGGGTGAACGAGAGATCGACGGTAAAAGAAAATCCCAGAGTATTATAAGAGAAAGAGAAAAGATGAGGGAGCGGTTTAACGAACGGTAAAAGGGGAAAGGGGGATGGAAGTGGCAAGGAAGCGTTTTAATCTTTCCGTCGGGCGATTTCATTTGATCTGACTAGGTAGGCGCGTTATTCGGCGTAAAAGACAGATGCAATTAGCTCGATATCGTTTTGCTGACAAAAATATCGGATAGCCGTGTCTCTCCTCCGGACTCTGATTTTTTTTCTTCTTTTTTATCGATAAACTCATTTTTTTTCTCTCTTTGTTTTAAACTCGTAAATTAGACAATTCAAACGTAATGTAACTTCGTCATTTTTACCTTCTTTTTTATTCAAACAATAATTAATATTTTATGTTAAAAAAAAAAAAAAAAAAAAAAAAAAATACGTCGTAAAATAGGTTTTAAAGATTTGTTTTGTACAATCGATTAATAGTTTTAAAGATAACATACGAAATTAATTAAATGAGAATTTCAAGTATCGAAAATTTTCTGTTTTACTTGATTTATTAGCATAATAAGGTGCTTTTTTTTTCTCATTTTCATAAAAACCCCTTACCCAAAATCCATCGAATGATGCGCGCGTACAATAAATCTAAAATTACGACGAGTAGAAAAAAAAAGATGCACGCATCCCCGAGCATTTGCCCTTTTCATCATTATCTTTAAAAATCATTGTTATCCCAAAAGCTCGGAGAGCAAGCGAGCAAGAGTGAGAGAGAGAGAGAACGAGCGAAAACTCGTCAATCTCGTGCAGGGAATCTACCAGATACGAAACAATGGCACAAGATCGTCCGTCAGGCAGGAGTTGCATTTTTTTTCCGCTCTAGCTGTATATTTCGACGGAGGTTGTCGGTGACGGCGCTGCAGCAACTCCCGAACGAAATTCAAAATGGGAGAAAGAGAGAGATGTAGAGGGGGGAGGTAGAGAGCGAGACAAAACGCGAATTGGGGTGAACGTGCGAGTACGCGGGGGTGGCCAAGAGGAGAGAAACGAATGGATAAACCGAAAGAGATGGATAGAGAAAGGAGGATGAGGAGGAGGAGGCAGCCATGCAGGAGGAGAGGAGGAATGCAACGATTGCAGACAAAGAGAGAGAGAGAAAGAGAGAGAGAGAGAGGGACAGCATTTCAAACGAAATCAATTCAGAGTCTCTGTCCAGTCAAATGTTGCCCCGTAAGAGAAAGAGAGAGAGAGACAGAGTTGGAGGAGACAGAGGGTGAGAGAGAGAGAGAGAGCCCGCGGTAAATGTTGGCCGAAACGCAGTAATTTCACGCCGATTCCCACGCTTCCTATTCGACGTTTGATGCCTTGCGAGAGAGGATGAGTGAGCTAGAGAGAGAGAGAGCAAAAAACGCGTGCGCGAGTAGATCGTGGAACCGCGTAAGCCAAAAAAAGAGAGAACACTATGCGCGACGTTTCGAATTTTTATTTTTTTTACTTTTCTGCCCAGAGCATGCCGGATTGCACGCGTCGATGTAAATCATCAAACTTTTTGTATTTACTCTTATTAGACTCGACCGTTCGCCGCGAATCACCTTTTTTTTTACCACGCCATGAAAAATACAAAAAATGGTTTTAATTATTCGCATGCACACATTTATCAAAAAAAAAAAGAATCTTACGAGGTAACGAAGGCATTAATTTTGTCGAAACCTAATTACAAAAAAAAGAAAGAAAGAAGAAGAAGAAGGATGAGATAAAAAAAAAAGATAGGGAAGTAAATTCTTTTCCGTGTGAACAGCGTTACGATGCTTGCAGCCAATTTTATCTCTCGGGTCCCTCTCTCACTTTCTCTCTTACTCTCTTTCTCTCTCTCTCTCTCTATGTCTCACTCTCTGTCTCTCTTTACGGGGGCGAGATTGCGAGTCTGGTAACTCATTTTGATAAACTGTTTTCCGAGCTCTTTGCCGGTGATTGCAAATTAAATCCCTCCGTACTAGAGAGAGCCTCGGCTGAAGGCTAAGCCATACTCTCCTCTCTCTGTCTCGCTCTTTCTCTGCGCGAAACAGACATAGAGGGAACAGAGGAGGAGGAGGAGAAGGAGGAGGATGAGGAGGGAGTGGATGAGGTAGGAGATTGCTGTGTACCCCTTTGGAGAGTGCAAGCGAAGGCTGCATCATCCTGACGGGAGGAAGAAGAGAGGAAGAGGTAGGGGAAACGGGGGTATACAAAGCCGATTAGGGCGGAACATATTATCATTTGAAGGCTTTTTTATCCCTGCGCGCGAACCGGCCAGTAAGCGCACCAAAGAGAAGAGGAATTCTCTGACGCCGCGGCTGCTACCAACTTCGCGTTTGCGATCGCGCATACTGATGTGGATGTATATATATATATATATATATATTTGTATATGGATAATGAATGATTTAGTTCGGGGACGCATTTTATTTTTCAATTTTCATTAATTTATTTAAGATTTTTTTCTCTCTTTTTTTGTAATACAAACTTGTTTGCCCGTGTATTTTATTTAATAATTTTTTTTTTTTCAATAAATAATTTAATTTTCAATAAATAATTCAACTATTCGCCTGTAAATTTTGTAAATTTTTTAAAATTTTAAATTAAAGGGCCATTACAAAATTTTTTATACAAACGAAAACAATATTTTTATAATACGACATTGAAGACATTTTAAATATTTGGAAGGATAATATGGAATTGGCTATTTTTCAATCTTGATATGTATTTTCTCATAAAAAAACTTTATAATGAGAAAGTATTTATAGATACATGTTGCTTAATCAAAAGTAGTTCAAGAAGTTAATTTCAAGATTTATGCAAATACAGTCGATATGCGCGCTTTTAAGGTAACGATAAAAATCAATCTTTCACGGTTTAGCTCTTGGCCTCGAAAAAATTCCGGGCGAAGAAAGAATATCTTTGATACCGAGTGTACTCATTTCACCGCTGCAAGCTTTGGATTAGCCTTGCAGCGCGGCGCTGCTTACATCCCTTATAAAGTCTCCCATTCCCTCGACCAACTCTTTCCATCTTTGGTGTCCTCTTTCTTCTTCTTCCTTCCAAAAAAAAGATATACCCCTATATATATATATATATATATACACACACACACATGCACATATACATATATAGATGTCGTTTTTTTTCTATGTATCTCTTCCTATCCTCTTTTTATCCCTTCCCTCAATCTTGTGAAGTCTTGATCCTTCTCTATTCGCTGTACATTTCTCCCGCAATAGCCCTGCGGCCAAGGTATTGTCTGTCGCCCAGCCAATACCTCGTCGAGGTAATAGCAGCAGTCGCACTGGTATATATATATATATATATATATTAATACTGCAACGAGTCGCAATGCCACTCATTATCGCTCGAGACTCGTGGAATGAGAGATCGAAAGAAGCAAAAGCAGAAGAGAGCAAGAGAGAGAAACGAAGAGCAAGCAAAGGAGGAGTGAGACGTTGCGCGCGCGCGCGTTTAAAGAAAAAGGGGCAGCGCCGAGTTACTTCTTCCTCGTTTCTCCCTCTCCTTCTTTTCTTAGATTTTATAAGAGGGTCGAGAAGGCGCGTTTGGCAAGCGAACTCGTGTTTCGCCCATTCCCGAGAGGATTACCAGCCTTTTTTTTACTTTTTTTTTTTTTACTTTTTTTTTTTATTTTTTACTTTGCTCTCTTTGGTCGGTTGGATGTAGTCGCACGGAAGAAAGCGAAGTGGATTGTTTTGATACGATGCCGAGGAAAGATGTTTTGCTCGAGGAGAGGGTGACTATTAATTGAATGATTTGAATTTTCGTCGATTATTCGTTGCATCTTTTATATAAATATTGAAAATTAACAAACGCATCGAGGTCAAATGTTAATTAACGATGTCTAAAATTTTTAAATTTTTGCTTAAAAATTTTAATGCAGTTTAACTGAAAAGTTTAAACGACTTTCTCAGATAAATAAATATGTAATGAAAATAAGCTAAGCAGAATCGACTAATTAATTTGTGCATCTAGGGTGCCAATTAAAATATCACAACTCAAACGCCAAGAAAATCTCAAGAAAAAGCGCTCGACTTTGTTTTCGACCTTTCGCACAATTTTGTGAAGTAAAGTCAATACGATGTTAAATAAAAAAAGAAAAAATTGAAAGAGGGAGGGAGAGAGAGAGAGAGAGAGAGAGAGAGGGAATGGGAGATTGAAAGAAAAGAAATAAAGTTAAAGGTAAAATACTGGACTACGAACTCGTCGGCAGCGTAAAAAGACATTTTCCAGAAGTTCATTCAAGCGAAATTCCAGTCTTTTTTTCCCTTACTCTCATTCGCCATCCGTTTCTTTCCGCATCGAGAAAAGACAAAGTATGCATGCACTCAGAGAAGGCACAGCAGAAAAAATGGCGGGAGAGTGTGCGGAAAGGGAGGCGACGATATGATATTATGTATATATATATAAATGAACGTAGATACGAAACGCGCTTGAAGAAAAAAGAAAGAAAAGAAAGAGAGAGTAAGAGAAAGAGAGAGAAAGATAGCGAGAAGTCAGAATCGGTAGATAGTGAGAAAGCGAGAGCGATAGAAAAAGAGAAAGAGAGAAAGAAAGAGAGCTTGGAAGAGGGAGAAGGAGCGAGGGAAAGCCACTAATTAGTGCCAAGAACGTAATTAAGTAATTTTTAATTAAGTGACTGCCGTTTACGCGCACAACCACTGCCGCCGCGAGCTTGGAGTCGAAAGAGAAGGGGTGTAGAGTTCGCTCGGTCAGACCGCTGCCGATGCCGCCACCGTTACCGTTCCTCATCCGTGCGTGGCAAAACGTCTCTCCTTGCGCGGCTAAAAGAAATTCCCTTTTCCCTGTCGCGCTTTCTCTCTCCCTCTCCTTTCCTCTCCTCTTTTCGCTTCAGGTTCTTCTTATTCTCTCGCTCTTCCTCTTTTCAGCTCTCTCCTCCTTTACCGCGAGTCTACTTGCGTTGCGACAACAACATTTGTATATGTATGCACGCGTGTGTGCGTGTATTTATATATGTATTTGTTTGCACACGTATGAATTTGTTCGTACATGTACGCGAGTGGAAAGAGGTCAGATGTAGATGGCAAAACGGTTCTTTACGTCTCTGTCTCTGTCTCTCTCTATCTCGCTCTTTCTCTTTCCTTCTCTTGCGCTGGCTTACCGACTGACGTACACAAATTATGGATTTTACGCTTAGGGAAGCCTGAGCGCGACAAACGTACATTGCGCGCGTGTATATTGTATATAAAGTCGCCATTTCTCCGACGCCTCTGACATCAAAGCATTACCCCGCACACCTTCTTTCTCTTACACACATCTTGCCGAGCTCTTGCTCACTTTAATATATGCGTCGCGTCTAGGTCTCTCTTTCGCTCTGATGTGCGATGCAAGCGCGTGTAAGTGCACGAGCAATTTACCTTCGCATTATACGCACGGGAGTGAATTATTAAAACGATTTGAAAATTTAATGAATGTTATCCTTTATAAGATTTCGATATTTACGCTAATTCAGTGAGCAAATTTTAAATTGATTAATTTTTATCGACTTGATAAATAAAATTGTTAATATTTATCTTTTTAAGTTTCTTAAATGAAAAGCAAAATTTTTAATATACACAATCTAAAAGCAAGAGGTACACTTTTATCTTTTATATGCATATTACTATGTTTTTCTCTTTTTCATTTATAATGAAGACTAGTCACGTCGTACGGCCGATTGATCACTGATAAATGAGAAAAAAAAAGAAAACGTAAACAAGGAGAAAACAAGCAAAGTTGCACGAGTGCACGCAAATACGGAGACGGAGATCGAAAGAGGTAAAAAGCGCGAGAGGAGAAAGAAAGAAAAGTTACATCTTAACTTCCGACAGCAGCTCGTTAACGAATCTCTCAAAAAGCTCGAGACCGAGCGCGGTTTCTCCTTTTCCATCTATATTTATACATATACGTCGAAGCATCGTGGAAAAGTGGAGATATAGAGATGTAGAAAGAAAGAGAGAAAGAAAGAGAGGAAGAGAGAGAGAGAGAGAGAATGAGAGAGAAGAAAGTCCGCCTCCGCGGATACACTCTTATACTTGCGGACCGTGAGCGAGCCGCTACCGTAGCGACGATAAAGAGGAAAGTCTCATCATCACAGAGAAGCGGTAGTTATACACACACACACACATCTATACAAGAGTGAGAAAGAAAAAAGTAAGAGAAAGAGAGAGAGAGAGAGAGAGAGGAAGAGAGTGAAATCTGCAGAGCCAAAGAGTTGCCACTCCATTGTGCCATGCGCTGAGTTTTTAATTAAGGTGCCGCCGCGAGTTCCTCGAGAGAATCTCCGAAGCGAGCGCGCGTACGGCGTACCTGTTCTCATTCCTCGCAAATATCTATACATCCACGGTTTACATACATACACACAAGAATGCGAAAGTCGACTGCAAATTTAAGGGTAAGAGGCCGTGCGCCGCGCGCTATATACATTTAAACGAGTTTACAAGGAGCCGCGGCTTCCTTATGCAGCTGGATGCATATCAGAGATAAATTCGCGGGGGCCGCGAAGACTTTTCGCTTTGTAACAAAACAAGAAGAGTTAGGGAAAGAGAAAAAGAAAAACGAGATCGAGGGCTCTCGTCGTCTTTTAACTGAGACCCTTTCTCCTCTTTCTGCTCTTCTGCTTCTTCTTCATCTTCTTCGAGAAAGTGCACCGCATAAACGAGAAAACAATTCTTTCGCGTCTATGTCTATATGTGTATATATATATATATATATGTGTGTATATATATAAAAGTATATAGACATGAAGAATCTTGAGTAGCAGTGGCGGTAGCGGTGACGGCGGCGCGGGCCACACACAAGTGAAAAAGAAATAAAGAAACTCGAGGACGTATACATAAAAAAGGCAGGAGAGGAACGAGAAATATAAAAAAGGCCTCTGCCTCGCGGTACCGAGAGAAGACGAGTCAAAGACCGGTTGTCGTCTTCTTCCTTTCATTAAGCAGAAATGAGAAAGAGTAAAAAGGATGGTTTGTTGAAGAAACCGGCGAGCTTACCGCGCGATACAAGCCTTTTCCTCCCCCACCTACTCGCTCTCTCTCTCTCTCTTTCTCTCTCTTTCTCTCTTTTTCCACTATCTTCCTTCACCCCTTTCGCCAAAAGAAGAAGTCCGTTGAAGAAGAAGCAGAAGAAGCGAACGAGTGCGCGGCGGCCACCCCGATTGCCTGCGACGTCGACGCGGCCTATCATTGAAGTCGAGGCCGCGGAGATTTCGCTCTTCCTCCTCCTCCTTCTCTCCTTCTTTTCCTTCCTCTCGAAGCTTTTGTCTCAAAGGACTCGTACTTGCTCATATTGCCGGCGGAGGATCTCTCTCCTTTCTTTTCGGAGTATGTCTCTCGAGTACCGACGCCAAGCGTGCGCGGGCGCCCTCCTCGAGATAGAGAGAGAGAGAGAGAGAGAGAGAGAGAGAGAGAGAGAGAAAGAGAGAGAGAGAGAGAAAATAATATATAATCACGGGGAAGACGTCGCAGAGTCGGTACGCTCTCACCTTTTTTCCTTCTCTTTCGTGCGAGTTGCTGGTATCTGGATGTATACGAGTATAAAAATATATGTATATATATATATATATATATATATATATATATTTACTACGAGTGGAAATAAAGAAATATTTGTCCCCCTTTTGGTCGGAGACGATGAAGTCGAGGATCAGTCGCGAAGAGCGCGCCGTGTATATATCTGTTTTAGATAGATGTATACATATACGTATATATAAACGCAGTCGTTTCTTTCTTTTACGAGGCCAGCAATAGATAAAAGGCAAAAATTGGGAGTACAAGAGAGATTCTCGTTTTCGTTCTTCATCTTCTTCTTTTTTCTATACATTTTTCTGCTCGGGCGCGTTCTTCCGTAATAAACGCTTAGTTTTCTCAAGAGATGCCGCGTTACCGAAGAAAAAAAGGGTTCGGAAATGAATGGAGAAAAAACGGACTTTAAAAGAGAGAGAAGGAGAGAGAGAGAGACAGAGAGAGAGAGTGAGAGAGAGAATGAGAGAGAGGCTGAAAAAAGGATAATGTACTGTAGTATAAGTATACACTCTCTGTTGTTGACAAAAGTGAAAGAAAAGAGATAGTGAGAGAGAGAGAGAGAGAGAGAGAGAAATAAAGACAAAAAGTAATAAGCAGCGAAGAAAACTAGAACTCGCGAGGAGTTATTCATATTTATAAAAATATATATATACATAAAAATACACATATGTAGTAATTGCTGCGCTGAATTTCCACTTACATCCTTCCGCCTCCGTGGTTTCACATACTCTTTCTTTCTTTTTCCCTATTTTATAGATATGTGCTTCTAAGCAATGTATACGTATAGCAAAAAGAATGGCGGACGGAGAAAAAAAAGCAAATGTCGCAGTTTGTGCACATGCACATATATGTATATTATACACAAGCATTTATAAATATATACATATGCATAATATCCCGAGGCTGAATTCACCGACATACACGTGGATACGAGACGATACGTATATGTGTGGAAAAGCCTCAAATTTTCTCCCTCAGAGGTTGAGAGAGGAAGAGAGAGAGAGAGAGAGAGACAAGGAGAATGGGAGGGCGAGGCTTATATTCTTCCGCAATAAAGGAAAAAATGACGTGTGTGCTCAGGCAAACACACGTACGTTAAATGGCCTCCTCTCTTTCTCTCGTTCTCTGTCTCTCTCGCGGCCTTTCCTCCGCGAACTGTGCACGCAATCTTGAGGGATTAAAAAATACAGTCGCGGGAAGAGGCATGCAGAGGCTAGAGAAGAAGAAGGAGTGAAAGCGAGAGAGAGAGAGAGAGAGATAGAGATAGAGAGAGAGAGAGAGAAATGGAGGGAGAAAGTGAAAGGGGTAGTATATAGAAGGTAGAAAAACAAGCGAGAAAGAATGAGAGAGAAAATCCACACGCGTCCTACCGTGTGTGGAGATTGCCTCTCAGGTCGTTTGCACTCAAGATTTCGGTAATCCGCCTGGCTCGCTGTTAATTAGACGCCTTTCTCTCTCTCTCTCTCTCGCTCTCTCACTCTTTTCTTTTTTCTCTTCCTTTTACCACTCCCATACTTTACCTTACGTTCTAGAGTTTCGCTCATGTATGTACGTATATATGCACGCGCGGGCGTATGTAAGCACACACGAGAGAGAAACCTAGAGAAGGCAAAGAGTACCGACAACAGCCTCGAGATTTTTAAACCTTAAGTAAGTGAGCTTATATACGCTCGCGGAAATATTTACCCCCTTTTCCTTTTCAAGAACGAGACGCGGAAGGAAAAATCTACAAAATGGTCTTCCAATTACTCTAATAAGTTCGAAGTAAGCAGTCGCTGCTCTATTACGTACGCTTTAACGCGCTTCGCTTCTCCTCTCCTTCTTTCTCCCTCTCTCGCTCGTTATATGAAAAAATAAGACGATAAATAAAACGTGACGTGACATGCATTCAATCAGCGTAAACGCGAGCGCGGCAAATTCCCATCGCGCTAATGTCGCCAAGTCATATAGTATTTCTTGAGCTCGTAAATTTACGCGCACGTGGGTCCGACACCCGCACAACGAAGACGACGAAGAAGAAGACAAACACGAGGATATCGCGTACGTGCGTGCGGGAGCCCGAGGTGAAAAGTCACGAAAGTGCCAAGGAAAGGAAGGAGAAGCACCGAAACGCTAACGACTCACTTCCCCTCCTACCTTCCTCCTCGTATGGTCACGTGCCCAAGGAGATAAAGGTCTGCTCGCCCCGGGGCAAAGAAGGAAATTTGCGTTTAGAGAATTACCTCGTCATTATGGCCGCGCGCCACGACGCCAGCAGCCCCTTCGATTACTACTTTCCACACTTTCAGAGGAAAGGGGAGAGTTACGTGTGGCGGCTTTCGCGTGAGTCCGCGTGCACACGCGTATGTATGGAAGATGAGCTTCGAGATAAGACGGACTAACCCGCGAAGAAGCTCGGACTGGACAAGGTGGCGTCCGTCATTAGCATTGGTCGTTTGGTATACGTACGTATGCGTGTATGTTTAAGAGATATGTTAAGGATAAGGGAGGAAGTACATGTGATGACTATCAGTCTTACTCGGTTTGTTTTATTTTTCCTTTATATTTTTTTTTTCTAGCATTGTTGTTTTGCTTTGTTTTTATCTTCTACTTTTTTCTTTAACGTTGTGCTTTGGTTTCTTCAAATCTATTCCTTTTTTTATATCGATATTTATTGAATATTTTAATTATTTTTTATTAGTTTAAGAAGTGATGAATTAATTGAAAAAAATTATATATTAATAATAAACTCTCAATAAATGGATTCAAGTTTTTACTCAGACAATTTTATTAATGAAATGACGTAATTTTTTTTTATTTCTCTTCAATGCGACCGTCTATAAGTTAATACGTCACTTAAGCGAATATTTTTATGCATATTCAGAACAGATCGAATTATTATCGCACTCATTAGAAAATAAAATGAACCTATTTAAATATATAATCAATAAAATTGTAAATAATTATCGAAATAAATTCTTCATAAGCAAATCGTCGCTTAATGATTTATTTTAAACTTTAAAAAATTTATTCGTCTTACAAGTGTGTATTATTCACAACTTCTTTAAATAATTTTTTAGCATAAATTAACTTATGCAGGGATTCGGGCTTTCAATTATTTTCTTTCTCTCTCTCTCTCTCTCTCTTTTTTCTTTACTTTTTCATGAATTCGTCGGGCAATAACGTCTACCTTTAGCGCAACTATAAGCGATTATATAGCCATGCGAAATCGGCGCTTTCATATTTAAAAAGAAAAAAAGGCTAACGCGAGGGTGGAAAACAGCGAAGGAGTTTGGGGTAGTTAACTTGTCGCGTGTATGCGTAGGTGTGTGTTCGAGCGAGCGCGCAGAGAAGCCTCGCAACTGTCCCCAAGTGGTAGTTTTCTCTTTTTCTCATTTAACACGAACGTGTGTATGCGTACGCGTACATTCATTGTCCATTATACGACATAAAATTTCTTCCATACGGCTCGCGAGATAAGATCGTGCGCGGCCCGCGATGTCGCGTGCCCTGTTCTGAGATCTGATAAAAAGCCTCCTTCTATTCTTTTCTCTCCTCTCCCTTCCCGCAACATCTATTTTCTACGACCTCGATCGAGCGCACGAGCGTCCGTTTCTTGCTTTATCTACCGCGGGTTGTCGATACGTAGACTCGACGATCGAAGAAAAATATGGTCTGTCGCGAAGCAAGAACAAAATATAGACGGCGTGCGTAAGGTGCGCGATAATAAATAATTGCGGCTTGCTATTGATGCCGATATTTTTAAACTTTTTATTTCGAATGATGGTACATGTTATTTAGTTTTTCACGATTGAGATTTAACAATTTAGAAAAATAAATATCCATTTTTGCTAATAATATGTTTTTGAAAATTAAATAGGTACATTTTAATACTACATTTTAATCTTCATTTCATTACAATTAAAATTTGATCACAATATTTCTTTCATAAAAATTTACGTACTAAGAATAAAAGCCATCAAAACGAATCAATTTTTTTTTCTCATTTACAAATTCATATTTAATCCTGTCTACCAAGCTTTCTATACAGCCTTGAAATTACCAATGCTTATAGATTGATATCTACCAACGAGGTATTACCCTATATGAGACACATGCGTACGAGTTATTAAACAGTAATTAACTCGGCGTGCTGGTTTTTTCCTATGTATGTATCTATCAGCTATCCGTTTAAGTATCAAAAATAAAAAGAAGTCTCGTCGATGCGAGATTTTTTCTTCAACTTGTGACAAAGCTTGTTCAAATATACCATCATACGCCTCCATCTCTCTCTCTGTCTCTCTCTCTCTCTTTTACTTTCGTGACAAAAAGTACAACCTCGAATCGAAGGTGAAAGGATAGAAGGTATAACAGCACGTGGAACAAGGCGTAGCGAGGCATTTCCGCCTCGGAAGCCGTGCATTAGCCTATCAGATCGTGCACGCGCCCTTTTTCCGCGCGCAGGAAAAACTCGCCGTGCGTGATTAGTCGCGTATATATGTAGCAAAGGACGAGGAGGAGGAGGAGGAGAAAGAAGGAAGAAGAGGGAGAAAAGATGCGCGATACGGAGAACACGATGGGACAAAGAATCTAGGAGATCGCTTTCTTTGATAGCGTAAGTATGGCGCGCGTGTATCCATCTCGTGAAAAATTAACTTGTGAGTATATATAATTTGGAAGTATATATACACATGTGTATGTGTGTCTCTTGCTCGTCCTTCGCGCTGCTTCGTAAATTAGACGAACGATTTCAGTCCAAATAAGCACGTGTCCATCACCTTTATGAATCGGTTCTCCCTCTACGCGTCTTTTAGCTGAATCGCGTGAATCGATCGAAGATACGGAATTGATAACAGATAAAGTACATCGGAACACCGAAAATGTAAGGGAGAAAATTATTGGCTTGTCGTAAATGTTCGTACGATTAGTCGTGACCAATGAAGCTAAATGAGCTTGTTCTAAATAAAGAAGTGGTAATTGAATGCTTCATAAACAATGTATAGGTATTAGAAATTTTTTGTTAATTTCAATTTATCGATATATAAAAAAATAGCTTCATTATTGTTAAATTAAAATGAATATCTCGATATATTATTCGCTGTAGTTTAAAGATTTAACTGAGATAACCTTTCATACAATCTACTTTGGCAAATAATGACGTCCTTAACGTAACCGAGGACAAATGATTTTTTAAGTTACTCTCTCTTGTTTTCACTCTTTCGTTCTCTCTCTCCCTCTCTCTCTCTCTTTCTCCCTCTCATTTTCTCCGTCAATCGCTGCAACGACCACAATAACCAAGCGGGCGTGAGAGGCAAGCCTTAAACTTTCGAATGCTCAAGCGGAAAAAGGCGAAATTACTTTTTAACTTGGCGGGAGCGAGTATGCGCAACGAGCGGTGCATTCTTGTTTATCCGGAACGCAGTCTATCGGAAAAATCGAGGAAAAAGAGCATGAGAAAAAGGGCTGGCTGGCTGGCTGGTTGGTTCGTTCGTTGGCTGGCGCGAGTCGCAACCAGCCGAAGGGAAGGTTGTCCGCGTATATTATGCGCGTGTACATCCATACTTACCTAACTGCCCCCCAGCCCCTTCCCGTTTTAACGTGTATATCTATATAAGTATATATGTATATAAATGTGTACGCGAATGGTTACTGCTCTCGCTCTCTATCTCTCTCTCTCTCTCACTGTCTCTTTCTTTCGTCATCGCTGAATGTAAACCGAGAAGGGAGCGACGACGCGATGCGCCTGCCTGCAAAGGGGTCGTACTCTCTCTTTCTTTTTCTCTCTCTTTTTCTCGCAAATCTAGATCCGCACATCATCGAGGACCCGCCATTGCTATAAACCTTGCTCGCCCGGTAGATAAAGAAATAACCGAGATGGATGCTATGGCTTTGTTATGCTTTTGAAAATTCGCGGACGTCGTTTAATTGTTCAGAAATTTTGCTTCTTTTTTTATTCTTCACCGTTTTTTTTTTTTTTTTTAATCTTTAATTTAACATTGCATTTTATACATACATAGTATAAATAGTAACATTAATTTTTAAAATTTATTATTAAATTTAAACGAATTTTAAATAACTTTTCTCTTTAAATTAATGGCATTTAAAGAAAAAGATAAAAGACTATGAATTTGAAGAAAAAATTCTCGTCCGGTACGTCTTAATACATTTAATAGACTCTAATTAAAATATTCACGAGAAACCCTCTATTTTCTTTTTTAAGAACGCAAAAGCGTGCCTATACCTACTCTTAAACTAAGCCACTGCGAGCCTTCACGAAAACCCCAAAGAACGATAAAGAGAAAGAGCGAGAGATAGAGAGAGAGAGAGAGAGGAGGGGGGGGGGAAGAGAGGGCCTACAAAATTTAGCTTTTCATACACTCGGAGCACGTTTTACACACCGTCGAGTAATATATATATATATATATATATATATCGTTGAACTCCAAGACGATAAGAAAGGCGGCAATAACGCGTGAATTAGAAGCACCTCTCGACGACACACGAGTTACGCGAACGCCTTATATCTCTGATCTCAATGTACTCAGCCTAATTATAATCAGGCTAATGCCTCGCTCGCGCTGGTCAGCGTTTCCGTGCTCTCTTTACCTGCGAGTTCGTGCGCCGTTTATATACATGTCCACGTAAATATGTATACGCATACGTGAACGAGGATACGCGTACGTTACTTGACCAGAGCGCTTGTTCTCTATCTCAGCGCCGATGGGTAATTAAGATTCGGACACACCCAGACGGCCAGTAGTATTCGTTCCGCGTCTCCTATGAGCCGCTTACTTTCTATATCTCGGCGTGTCTTTCTTCCGCCTGGGAGTGGCTGTGAGCGAGATATCGCGAAAACCATCCTAGTCCTCTCTTCGTGATCTCTCTGCATGATTTGCATGAGAAATAGACAGAGAGAGAGAGAGAGAGATACTGCGGATAAGTATTATCGGGGTCGTTCGTTGTTTTAAGGGCGTATTTTTAGGGAGTGACCTCTAGCGTACATTGAAAAGGATTTCTTCGAAGCGATTTGTTCGATTTTCGAATACTCTGTTCTCCGATGCGAGCTAAAATTTGTGGATTCGAGAGCGCGATGTAAGTTGAGAAATTTCAACGGGAATATGTTAAATGTAAATTTGTTCGAATTGCACTGATTTATCAATTTAAAGCGAACGAAAGACGTTTTATAAATAATTAATTATTATCTGTGAATTTTAAACGTTTAGTAATAATAATACCGAAGAAGATTCAATATTATTGTATTATTAAAAATCAATGAAAAATATATTTTTAAATAGAAAATAGTACAATTCGATTATTTTATTATATAAAATTTTTATTTAATAATTCATTTACTTACCGAAAATTGGAGAACCACTTGACGAGCTGCGCCGTGTTGTTTTTGTTGAACTTGATATCCGGAAAGTACATCTTGAGGACGGCGGAGGACGGATACCTCACCCAGAAGAACATCAGCTTCGCCTTCCTGAGGTGCATCGGCGTCAACGTCGACGAGTTCACTGTGGTTAAGGAAATACTCAACTATATAACGAGGGAATCCGAAAACTTGCTCACGGCCATTTAATTACAGCATGATTTAATTTTTTTTTTTTTTCTTTCATTTCTTATCAATGACAACACTCAAGAAATTAAATGATGTAAGTGTAATCGCAATGACCGATCTTAAGTTTTAGAATTAAGCTCTACATAATTATGCACATATACATATATATTTTCATTCGATAGTTTGCTTACAGAATGCAGAGATAAAGACATTGCCGGAGTATCCGTGTGCATTGGGTAACCGACCGTTGTTTTCTTTACACAGCCGAGGACATCTCAAACTTAATCGCGTTTTCCTTTCGCGGTATATCGAAGCGGATTAGAAATCGTACAAGCTTTGAGACTCGCGAGAGAGGGTAGACCTCTAGTCTGCAGAAAATATATCAACGATTGGCAACATATCCTCAGCGGAAGCCTTACTTACTCCTTATCTGTAATAGGATCTCCCCGTGTGGTTTCATCGCATTCTTCTTCGCTTAATCCGCGCGTCGATTTTTATCTCATTCTTTCCTTACGAACTTAGCTCCGTGGTCTGGCCCTTAGCTAATCAACGTTTTCATAGATTTCAAATGCTTCACATCGATCGAACTTACCACCCTCCGTCAAGTTGAACATTTTCAACGATGCATTTTAGAAGCAAAGAGTTGAAAAGATCAATGTCTCAAATAATAAACGTTAATCGAGTGTTATTATATTTGAACAATAATAATTAATAATTTTAATTTTAATATTGATTAATAAAATGTCGATCGATGTATATAAAAATTGAAAAATAAAAAAATGATTGAATAATAACTATATAAAAGAAATATTTAGCATTCATCGTAGTCAACGATCTAATGAATTTACTTTTACAAGTTTTCGCGAGTAGACGCGCTAAAACAGTCGTTTATTTTTGTGCAGCGCTGCAGCAGCTCAGCATCCTGGATGCAAGGGTGCATGTGCAGAAAAGAGAGACGGTATGCCGAGGGTCCGATGCATATTTGCGCGCTCGACCTACCCCACGGGGAAAGTGCGCCATTGATTTTACATCAAAGGCCGGCTAAAAAGGAGACGGAGTAGAGAGATAGAGCGGGACAGAGAGAGAGAGAGAGAGAGAGAGAGAGAGAGTCTCGTACGCAAGGTAGGATCGAACTCGTGGACGCGATATACTATACCAATGCATGTATGCACCGAACAAAAATTACGCGGCAGAAGAGGATAAATGAATCGGTACTTCTGAAAAGTTATGAGGCGCCGTCACTAAGTGGAACCTTGCGATACGAGAAGCTATTCCTTCGTTCGTTTCTATTTTTTTTACTTTTCTTTTTTTTTTATTTTATTTTATTTATTTTTTTTGCCTAAGCGCGACGTCTCTTCTTCACTTTTTGAGGATCACGGTAAGCAAGTTTAAGGCAGCGTGACAAGTGGACCAAGTACGCGATCGCATGCGAGTGCGAGTATGTTTATGTATGTACCAGGCAGCGGTCCGAAGTACGGCGAAGCCAGCAAAGAGGCTAAATGTTGGCAGGGAAACTTTCTTCTTGCTCGGTCAAACTATGCTTCTCTCTCTCTCTCTCTCTTGCTCTCTTCTCTCAATTTCTCTCTCCGCGTTCTCGTTGGGTGCAGACAAAGTTAACGTAACTCTGCACGGCGAACTAATCTAACATTCATACGAACTCCCTGTGTGTTAAACTTTGACTGGCCGTATACATATATATATATATACATATATATACACAAATAAATATATATATATATATATATATATATATATACGCATGTATGTATGTATGTACGTATGCACGGGCATGCAAGCTACCTCCTACGCGGAAGGAAGCTTCGGCTTCCTCTTTCTACGCCGGATGTTTGACCGACGTTCAAAGTTTCTCAATCTTTTCGCGTACTTTATACATCCGACTATATTTATACGACGAGGAGCTCCGCAATAACGCTTTGCATTCTTCAGCATTTCCGAAAATTGTGAGCCGCATTTCGCAATAACTTTGACTTTTTTACGTGTGCTTTGTTATTTTGTTTCTAAAAATAAAATACTCTACAGTAATTATAACTCAATTGAAAATTCAAACAAAAGATAAGCACCGTAGAAATAATAAAAAGTGAGCGAGATGCGGCTATTTCTAAATAATTTTTTTGAGTTGAAGGATTGAGCTCGCTATGAGCGTATTGTATAGGCAAAGGATATTGTAGGCTGAACTCCTTCGTAGCTGATCTCACCGGAGTTGCAGTCGCTACCCCGGTCATTGCTGTCCATCCTGAGGTGTCCGTAGTCAGGGTTGCCGTGCTGGGCGGCCGCGAGTAGGGCCGGATGCAGCATCGCGGGCGGATGGGGCAGTGGCGGCGAGTCCCTGAGCTCGACTCCGCCTCCACCGGGCGGACTCGCGGGCAAGTGATGCGAGCCGGGTGGCGGCACTTGGCTCGGATGACTCGCGTGCGGGTTGAAGAAGGGCGAGTACGGCGAGAAGACCTGGCTCTCGTGGAGGCTCGGGTTAGGTATCGCCACGCTTGTGGGCAGCGAGACCGGCAGCATCGGAGGTGCGTGGTATGGCCGTGGAGGCGGTGGCGGTGGGGGTGGCGGGCTCTCGGCGCCGCCTTGTGAGCCGCTTCCGTCCTGCGCCAGGATGCGCGAGACCGTGCGTGGCGTGATCCGCGTGTCCGTCACCTGTGAGAATAACTAAATGTTACTATTGAATGCTTTTCTGTTTAAGAGGTTTTAGCTTACAATCTAAACTTATGTATAAATATATATATATATATATATGTCTTATGTTTACTGTTTACGTATGCACGTGTACATTTTCATCTCTCGATAATTATGTAACTGTTTTTAATTATTTTTTATTCATGCATCGATCTTTTTTTCAATTTACATATTATTTACAAACCTTATCGAAATTACTGGTTGCACAAATTAGATCCATTATGCAATATTTGACATCATTTAAATAAACAATTAACGATTATAAACTTTATTAAAAATTTTTTTTATCTTCTCAAAATTGTTTTAGATATTTCTAGATTAAAACTATGTATTGAAATGAATTATAATTTAATTTTTATTAACGTGAATAGAAATATTTTTTTTTCTTATACTTTTCATAATTATATAAAAGATTTAATATTTACCTTATGGCGTTTCTTTTTTGGTGTCATGACGAGCGAGAGAGCTTCGTTTTGCTCCGAGTCCCTACTTTCTCGGTCTTCGGTGATCCTCATCCCACAGAACATCTCGCGTTCGCGCTGCTCCCGTTGTTGGTGCTCGCGCTGCTGCTGATGCTGTTGCTGCTGTTGTTGTTGCTGCATCGAGGCCATCGCGTATATCGAGGGGGGCTTTGGCGTTTGAAAGATACTGCCGGTAGACCTCACGTGAGGCGGCAGTTGATTAAGTTGATTAAGGTTGTTTTCCGTAAGACTCGAATGAGGACCAGCGTGAGGCACGCCACCTAGCGGCCCGATTGGCGAAAAGCCTGTGGCTTGCGAGGCTGGGGGCCCACCGTTCAGGGGCCCCCGTGGTCCGTTTGGGCCCCCGGCCGTCTGACCCGCACCTCGGTCCACGACCTTCGTCCTCGGCGACTTTCGCTCCAGGTACTGGCTTGCCAACATCAAATCCTTGTTCAGGTTGTTCAACTGTTCCGCGGCCACCTGACCAGCTTCCGACTGCTTTCCCAGTATCTTCTTTTGCTGGACGAACCTCGACACGATGCTATCGATGAGATTGTTCAGGTAGGCGGAAATTTCGGTTTTAAGGCTGTCGGCCAGACCCTCGAGATCCGTGCCTGTAATATTGGGCAGCGAAGAACTCGCGACTTCGACCGCACCTCGGAGCGCACTTAAACTTTCTTGCAGGTCCTTTTGTTGCTGTTGCAGCGCCGCGCCTGCTTTCTGCATCCGCGGCGTCTGAGGTGTTGCTGGGCCCGCGCTTTCTTGTCTCGGCGGCGGCGGCTGTGGCGGTTGCGACGACGGTTGCGGCGAGCTTTGCTGATGATGCTGGTGTTGCTGTTGTCGCGAAACCGCCTCTTGGTGATGTTGGTGCTGTTGCTGCTGTTGCTGTTGTTGTTGTTGTTGTTGCTTCATTCGCTCGACCGAGGCGTACCTCTCTTGTTCTAGGTAGTATTTTTGGTACATGGCAGCGGCCGCGGCATGTTCGTGTGGCATAGTCGCGAGCGCGCCGTTGTAAGGGGGCGGATGAGGTCGATGGGGCCTTGGAGGTAGTTGAGGCTGGTGTTGCGGACTCGCGGGTGCTTCGCTAGTTTCGCTCGTTTCCGGGCCCATACGGCTCGAAAGCTCGGCGTACTTCTGCTGCATGGCCGCCACCTGTTCGTACAGTCTGTTTAATTGGCTCTTTAGATTGTCTTTCTCCTCGCGCTTTTGTCGGATTGTTGCATAATCCTCGTCCTCGTCGCTCTCCTCCTCGTCCTCGAGCATGGCCACGTCGCTAACGACGCTGTGCTGGAGCACGTGGTGAGCCGTCTGCTGTTGGGGGTGGTAGAGCTTGCGCTTCTTGCAGCCGTTGACGGTTGCCGGCTGTAGGGCAGGACTGCTGCGCATCGTGCTAACGATGTTTTCGACGCGGGCGCGCTTGATCTCCGTAGTCGGCGAGCTTGTCTCGGTCTTAGGTACAACGGGACAGGGCGAGTTACTGGGCGAACGTTTGAGCGAGTCTTGGATTTCTTCCTTGACGGAAACGGAACCAGAACGCGGACCCGTTGGGCTCGAAGGCAGGCTTTGATCACAGTCGGAGCCGTCGAGATTGGCGCCAGGTTCCATGCCCACCTCGGCGAACGCCTCCTCCATGGCACGGGCCGCGGAAGCCACGTCCTCGGCACTGTCCTCCGCGTCTGCCGACAAAACCGCGTCCCGCTCACTGTGACTCGCGCCGTTATTGCCGTTATTACCGTCACCACTGTCCTCGCCGCCACTTTGCACTGTTCCACTTCGCACATTGTCACTGTTATTTTGGTGATGGTGTTGCTGCTGCTGCTGCTGTTGGGGACTGTCGCGCTGATGTTGCTGCTGCTGCGACTTGAGCAGATCCGTCGTCGTATTATTGTTATTGTTATGAATGCTGTTGTTGTTGTGAATGTTATTATTATGAATGCTATTGTTATTGGTGGGCTGATCCGGCATGGAGAGGGCGCTGAGTTTGCGCCCTTGGAGAATCTCGCGCAGCATGTGCTGGGTGAGCTCCGGCGCGGTAGCGGGATCGTCGCAATTGACCACTGCGCCCGGCTGCAGGGGATTGGTCGTCGCGGCGTCCATGCCGGCGCCGGTCATGCCGTGGCTACCCTCGGGCGGCGAGGCGCCGGCGTCCGTGGCCTGTTTAACTTGGCGGCCGAAGATCTCGTTCAGCATTTTGTTGGGTGGGCCGAAGCCCGGTGCCCCAAAAAAGCCGAAGGCCGCGTGGGCGGAATGCTGCTGGGCTGTAGTGGAACCCGTCGTTGTAGCGCCTAAGTGACCTTGACTACCGGCTGCTCCAGTCTGGAGCTGCTGTTGCTGCGTCTGATGCTGTTGAGCCGGCGATGAAGACTGTTGTTGTTGTTGTTGCTGCTGCTGCGCTTGATTCGGAGACTGCGAGTGGTGACTGCTCGAATTGAATATAGAGCCGTAGAGGCCACCGCTGAGGAAGGACGGCCGCGAGCTAAAGTTCGGTATGCTCGAGTAACTGTTGCGCGGCTCGCCGGCGTCCACGCGCTGTCTGGTGCGCTTCTGCTTCTTCAGGAGTTGCTGTTGCTTGTTATCCGTGGTTGCTCCGTAGAGGGCGAAACAGTCGGTCTCCTCCTCCGATGACATCATCGGCCGTCTGGTTGGTCGGCCCCCCGAAGGCCTCCGCTTCCCCTCCCCGCCAGGGCTCCTTTTTCACCCCTCCCCCGGTGTGTCGTCTGACTCGAATAGCCCCCTCGTGGCTTGAAGCGCGCCGCCGCCGCCGCCGCCGTCTCTCAGTACGCGCGTGCTCGCTCGCTCGCTCTCTCTATCCCTACTCCGCGAGCGCTGCGGGCGGCAGAGGCAGAACCGTAGGTGCTGCGCTGCTGCACAGCTGCTTGCTCCGCTTCGGAGCGGCTTCGTTCCTTCTTCTTCTTCTTCACGGGCTCCCCCACTTTGCCGCTAACCTTCTCGCGGGCTCCCTTCTCTCAGCCGCCGCCGCCAGCGCTTCTTCTCCTTCTCTCCGTGCTCCTAAGCGCGCGGCCGACTCTTCTTCGCCGTCTTCTTTCCTCCGGACTTTCTTCGCTTCTTTCTCCTTCTCTTTTTCTTTCTCTCCTTCCTTCACTCGTACTTTGGTGCTGGCAGTTTGGAACGGGCGGTCGGGCTGCTCTTTCGCGACGTCCTTTTCACTATTCGGTGGGCCAATCCTTCCGCCGTGGGACCGGGGCCAACGGGCGTAGCTGCGGTCCGTTTCGCTCGCGCCGGTTATCGAAATCTCGGCGACTCCTCGTGAGGATAGAGGTAAGCGGCTTGCCGGTATCGTCTTCGTCCTGCCGGGGCCGGCTGCTGCTGGCGCGCGATCTTTCTGCTTCGTTGCTCTGGCTGCTATGTTGGCCGCTCTTATTGCTCCCGCATTTGTCTATGATGTCGTTGCCATTTATGATGCCGAGATAGATGCCCGGAACTCGCGACGGCGGAATCCTCGTGCTCCCGCCTGGGAGCTGCATCCTTCGAGCTCGCCAAAGGGCTAGCTGCCCCTCGCTCCCTCGGCTCGATTCCCAAAGCCGCTGCAATGCTGCTATCCGTCTGAAAGCAGAAAAATGAACGAAACGCTAAAGTTGTGTCATAAACGTATAACGAAAATTTCTATTATAATTTAACATTTTATTAATTTTTTATTATATTTGATTTATTATTTTATTAAATTATTTATTCATTCTATGATTCTTCTACATTCATGTATTCCAAACTTGTAGTTTGTAATTCTGTTATTTCTCTTTCTCCCATCTGCCTTTTCTTTTTTTGTCTAGTGTGATCGCTGCATGCACGACTCAGTATATAAAAAGAAAGAGAGTATAAAAAAACAGAGGCACAAAGTAATCGAAACGTCCTGTGTAGTAAGGCAGTCGATTTAGTTACTTTGTACTATAATAGTCAAAATGTCTAATTAAAACTAAAAATTGCAGTCTTCGTCGAAAATTTTTTACCCAACGTACTTTTCTATTCGTGAAAAATCGATTTTTTTTTTTTTTATATTCAGATAACAAACAAAATATTAAATTGTTTAATATTAATTGTTGAACCAAAATATTTTGTCGGGTCATAAAATTAATTGTATTCTTAAATTCTCAATTTTAAAAAATTTTATTTTTTTTTCGAACATTTGAAAAGTTAATTATTCAAGTTTTTGGAATAAGTATTAACTTAAAAGATTTAAATAATTAATAACTTTTACCATACAGCTTAATTCAATATATTTAATTAATAATTATGATAATTTATAATAAAATATTATAAAAGACATAATAACTGTAATAAACAATGAATTGTACGTTTGATTAAAATGTTCGGTAAAATACAAATTAATAGAGGATATAAAGAGAAATAAAGTTATTCTTATATAACAAGCTTCTCCTGTTTTACAATTTCGATGCAATGCAAGTTTTGCGGTTTACGCGAAATGAAGGGTTTAAGCAAATATCGATGCCAATTACAATATCCAACCAATCCGATAAACTAAAGAGGCATATAACTAGAAAAGAATAAGCAATAATGGACCCTTCTTTTACGATTATAAAAAAGAAAAAGGGAGAGCGAACGTTCGTACAATAAGTCGCTTTCAATGTTTTACGAAGCTTCGACTCGCATTCGAGGGCTGTCCGAGTAACTCTTTCTTTTTTTTTTTTTTTTCTATACTTCTTTATACACTTGAGTGCCACTGCTGGCCTATACTTGAGTCGCAGTGAAGTAGTTTCGGACAACAGCTCGGAAGACGGCGGCCGACGTTCGCCCCCACAGCCAAGGACATTCATAAGAAAATTACAGCCATTAAATGTCTTATCCATGTATAAACCCTTATATTTTAATTTACCGTTTAAGGAAATTAAAATACAAGGGTTTATAATGCATCTTGTAAAAAATCTTTCTGAAGAATGAAAATATTTCCTTTTTTTATCGAATAAATGTCTCAAAAATATTTAACAAGAAATTATTTATCGACAGTCGATATCGATCGCCACTTTAAAATTTATTATTACGATAAAAGGAAATATTCAATACAAAAGATTTTAATTTACAAAATCAAATCGAGTATTCCTAGCATCGCTTAGCTACTTATTATGAAACCCGGAGCGCACAATGCAATATAGTACTTTAGCTCAACTCCGTGCAACGCGCGCGCAAGTTGACTTACTCGAGCCGTCATCGACGTCGTCGCCGTCGTCGGCGTCGTAGTCGCGGTTGCCGCGATGTTTGCTTGTCGCCTGTCGCCGGCGCGGTGCACTTTATAATTCCCATGCGCTCCTATTACGAGAATCGCCAAGTAGCTGAGCGACGCGTCGTTCTCATTCCTCGTCCTGTGACGTACGTAGTTAACTGTTCCGGTGAAAGAGAGAGAAAGAGAGAAAGAGAGAGAGAGAGAGAGAGAGAGAGAGTAAAGAGAAGGGAAAAGTCTTTTCGCTAGGCAAATATTCCACATGTGATGCTCCAGTCCACGTATGAAAGGACCGAACAAAAGGAAAAGAAGATATCTTGGTTCGCCCGAATTCCACATGAGAATAAGCGTGTAGCGATGCGTGCGTATGCCTTTTTTCTAATATTCCGTCTTCGTGTGACGGAAATGACGTTTTTCGCGTTTTTATATATTTATGTATATGCGCGCACGCAAATACACATGCACACATTCTTTTAAACGCCAATAAGGAAATATTAAGAGAAAAGCAGATGGAAAGGAAAAGTAAAAATATTATACTTTATTTTATTGTACTTTATAATATTTTATAAATATATACATGTATAAATATATACATGATAAATAAGTACATTTTTTTCAACATTTTATTCTTTTTAATTAAATAATATGGTCGTTCTAAAAATATAGAGTTAAGGTATATATTTCATAATTTTATGAGATCGCAATATATAGGTTTATTTACTCTACTCGATATCGATTTTCTCTACTTGCTTATCTATGAATCTATTACAAGACAAACGGAAAATTCTAATATCCTTTAGAAAAGGATAAAACGGGTTCGTATTACCGAAACGCTGCTACTCGCTTTTATACCTCAATATATAATTCTTTACTTATCATAGATATGAGTGTATTTTCTCACACAGAATTTTGATAAAAAAGCCAATCGATAATCAAACAAAGACTATTTTTGGAGTTAGAATTCATTCGTCTTTTAAACAAATACCACCATGCAATTGTTTGAAGAGCTTGCATTTCCTTTTGGCGCGAAACTCGCGTCTGACGCTTAAAACACACACACAAACACACACACACATGTAGATATGTAGGCATGTATGCGTGCATCTCTACGCGGCGAGCTGAAGCAACAGCTGAGCAGCTTAAAGCACCTGCCCTCAATGGCTCGACGTACCTCCGTGCGCATATACCTACATGCACACATACACGAGGCGTCGTACATGTTTATATATAGACGTTATACGTGTACAGACACACTCGCTCGTAGACAATTATTCGCCCACGTGCCACGAAGATCGCGCAGATGCTATACCTATTAGTTTGCTTTTACGACTTTACCGAGACAATGTCGTTGACGACGGCGATCGATGCGTACGAATCGACTGACGGGCCTAAGAGAGCCGGAAAATTTTTCGAACGCGCGAGCTACACGAAATTCAATTATTATTCGGAGATTCTCCTAATAGAGAGGAGGCTACTTTTTAACGATGAAATATGAGAAATGAATGTTGCGTGCTTGATTAATTGACTCGTAATTGTAGAAAATAATTGAAAATTATAACGAAATGAAGTCTGCGATAGTAATGATGAATTTTAGTATCGAATCATAATTATTGAACGTATTATTTCAAATAGTTGATTAAATAAACTTTCGACATAAATTAAAGCGTTAAAAAAAATTCATTCTAGGTGAGAAATAGTCTTACTTTCTTCTAAGTTTAACGTGAGTAAAGACAACAGTAAAAGCCACCGGCTTAGCACTAAATAAATATCAATTTCAGGACAGTCGTTATTAAAAACTTGACTCTGTCGTCGCGAGCGAGAGCGAAAAAGGAGCAAAGACGCGGTTGAAAAGATAGTCAATGCTATCGTCGTGTTACACATACGCGTAGCGGTCGCACGCGCGTTACCCGATAACTTATCTAAAGCTTCGTAGCCTCTCAGCTTTTTATCGCGACACATATCCTCGAGTTCTCGGGGAGCCGAGCGCGTCGCCATATGGTTCTCCAATAGACGCTCGCGCTCACAAAATACGCACTCGGAGCAAAGACGAGCGAGCGCGCACAAGATACGCGATAAGGTCGAAAACACTTTAGCCCCCAAGGGAGCAAACGAGAGGAAAAGGAGAGAAAGAGGGAGAGACTTCGAGGGGGGGCCCCATATGTACGTTCGTTTATTTCTTTTTTTTTTTTTTTTTTTTTTTTTTTTTTGTTTTTTTTTACCTTGGCACGCACCTTCGCACTTCCTGGGCGCGCTTCCATGCGTGGGACGGAAGGAAAAGAAAGGGATAGCTGCTTAGTGGCGGTGGCGCGGTGTGTTTGGCGTCGGAAATGGCCTCAGGAACTCGAGACTCGCTCCCCTTTTACCTTTTTACGGAAGTATGAGGCGGGAAGCTAATTACACGCGGTAGAAGCGCGAGCCTTCACGATGCGATGGGCACCTGAAAACGCGCCTTTTCTACGGATTGCCCTAGATGTGTGAGTACGCGCGCGTGCGTGTTACACATACAGGCGAATGTTTGAGCAACCGGACGACAAATTGAACGCCGAGAAGTACAGTAACGGAGGAAGCTGTGCTTTGTCTTCCGGTTACGGATGACCCGATGTGTATGTACGCGTGTTTCTCTATTTTTTTCTCTCGTGACGGCTTCGCATCGCCTCGACGAATCGATGGAATTCCACGCGCCGCGACTTCAACGTGACTTGTTTTGCTCACCCTCTCTCTCTCTCGCTCGTGTACGTACGCGAGTATTGTTTGCCTTTTTCGTAGTCTTTCTACGTTCTATTCCTTTCTAATTTTTTTTTTTTTTTTTTTTTTTTGTTTATTTTTTTACTCAACTGTTTAAACAATGTGAGTTTGCTTTTGTATGTGCGAGTTCTTTTACAAAAAGTATATATATATACGAGTAAATGAGTAGTTTTTGGCTAAAGTCCTTTTTTTATTGTTTCCAATAATTTGAAAAGAATTTTATAATTAATTGAAATGAATTAAAATAATAAATTTTTTTTATTATTATTTTAAAGAAAAATGTTTAAGAAAATTTTAATTGTTTTGATTTTTCATACATTTAAGTTGATTCATTAGAATAATTTGTAAAGTATCTTGACACAGTTTTAAGTATTACAATATACCGACTTTAACATTGTTTCCAATTACAATATTACCGTTGTTCGAACGTTTAGCTCCTTTCTCCTTTCAAAATATAATTTCCAAGTTTCGTAATTCGGTCTACACTTAGAGATCGGAAAGTTCGATGCCGTTCACTATTATAATTAACCAACCATCTTCACGTAATTTATGGATCAGCTAGATAAATACTTTGTAATTTTAAAATATATTTAAATATGTTTAAATAAATATGCAAATTATAACGTTTAACACGTAAATTTTAATAAATGTGGAACGATAACGTATAAAAACTTACTCATAATATTTTTCGTAAAAGTTTTACAAGTTACCTTCGCGATTTATCTCAAGTGTGCGAGTTATTCCTAGAAACGACTCGTAGAAAGTCGACGGGCACATGTATTGTCGAGCGCACATGACGCTCGTTGCGTGCCGCGAGCTACACGGCATGTGCATCGGAATTTTCAACCCTCCTTCTCCCTTTGTAATGGGCATTCGAGTGCGGGTGTCATGTGGCCGTTGTCTTTCTATAACGCGAGGGCGAAATAAGTCCGCAGGGGGGCCCGTGCACAGCCCCTTTGCCTGGGAACTTAACGGTAATCACCGGTCCATGTCCAGCACGTACTCGTGTATTCATATATACATATATGTACATATTTGAATGCGCGTATACGTGTTTATGTATGTATAACGCTTAATAGGAGGCCGTTTACGTGTAATATAGCACTTCCTCCTCCTGCAAGTGAATTTTTTTTTCGAGACGTCTCTCGCTCCTTTTATTTATTTATTTATTTTTTTCTTTTTTTCGTTTCGTTACTTTTGGCCCAGCTCCATTATCACGATGTACGCGATGTCCTCCCCCTTCTTCTTCTTCCGAAGCTCGTTTCGACTTTTATATCGATCGCTAGCTCCGAAAGGAAGGGTGTTTAACTGTATATTACGCATTTGACTTTAGAATATTATAATATTAAATGCAGAGTGTAAATGCTTACTCAAAGAAAAAAGGCTTTATTGGATAAATGATTTTTTTATTAAAAATATATTGAATTTATTTTAGAAATAAGTGTTAAATTAAAATACTTTTAATATACTCGATTTTAAATTTATATTATTAAGTTCATAAAGTCTGTTTTAATCTTGAATTGTAATAACAAATTATAAAATTACTCTATTAACATAAATAATTACTCATTATTCCATTTTTAATTTTTATCTTTTTTCCCCATATAAGTCATTACTATTAACATTATATAAAAATTTTTTCAGCGTAACATTGTACATCGAAAATGTCTCTTATACACACAAACACATACACACACACACACACACAGACAAGCACGATAAAAGGAAAAGCGCGAACAACGAGAAAATAAAAACAGAAAAAGGAATCGATTGGAATACTCTCGTAACGATTACGACTCAACATCGCCGCGATTCAGAAAGCGATAAAGCGCGTTACGATTGTACACAAGCGCATGTAGTATACTATATGTATGTATACACCAAAGCCTAAGCGCGTCGCGCAAGACCAACGCGTACACGCATACAGTGCGCACACATGTGCATACAACAAGAGACGGTAAGCGAGAAAGAGAGAGAGAGAGAGAGAGAGTGAGAGAGAGAGGGTGCAAACATACGTCGAATTATGCACACAAACGTAGGGAGCGTAGAGCTCGCGCGCGCTCTGCATATCATCGGGCTTGCAGCGGCGACGGCGGCGGTGGCGGCGCCGATGCAACAAGTTGACCAGTGTCAATTGATGTGTTATTAATTGGAGGTTAATTGCGTTAATGCGCCGCATCGAGTTCTCTCCCTCCACTCCGTGCAACGTACGTACACGTTATGCTTTTCTCTCCCCCTCTACTCTTTCTTTCTCGCTCTGACTCATTGATCGAGAGAGAGAGAGAGAGAGAGAGCTCGCGGTTTTATTATTATTTTCCCGGCGCTTATGTGCGAATACCTCTCTATGTATATGCGTATACACATATGTAGTACATACGTATACCACTCGAGGAATCGCCTCGATTTTCACGCGTTGGCACGCGACCAAAATGTATGCATGCGCAAGGGTAGGAGAGAGAAAAGAGAGAGAGAAAGAGAGAGAGAGAGAGAGAGAAAAAGAGAGAGAGAGATCGCGGTATCCGCATTATTTAAACGCTCGCGACCTTTCGATACGCCGGCTGCATTTGGGTATGCATTCTCGCAGTTATATATTAACAGAAAGGGGTGTGTATAATGCGCTTGTGTGCGCGTATTTGTGCACAAAACGCGAAAGCGATGATTTTCATAATTCACAGCTCGTTAAATTTCGTTTTGTTTTTCGGGAAATGTATATGTGCATACTCTATATATATATATGTATACACATAAACATGATTGTATATACATATGCGGTCAACGTGAATGAGCGTAAGAGTAAGAGAGGAATAGTACGGGATACATATTCGCGTACAGCACACGCGCGCATCCATTAATCCAAACGGCACGTCGAGCCGCGCGACCTTTTGATCGCTTTCATCGCCAATGAGTTGCCGAGTTTTATATAAACAATGACCCACCCGACCCTCCTCCAGCTTCTCCTCTTGCCTCCCTCACTCCTTCGCATTATTTCGCGTACTAGCAATTTGCCAATCGCATTATTGTTATCGTGACACTTTCGTTTTTATCGGTCGACGTACCCGCTCATTTTCGTTTTCGTTTGCCAACGGAATCGGGCCGTTGAACTTTTTAATTTTCGAATCGCAATGTATTTTGTTGGAATAAGCTCTTTAAAGTTTCATTTGAGCGTGAGCTTTGTGTCTTTGTCGATCTTTGAACGTTAGAACTAGCCAAGAAAAATTTTGGATTCAATAATGTTTTGATAGGCTTCTTGATATTCAAAATATATATTATCCTGTATCGCTCTTAACATAAAAATTATGACTTATCCAATTTGTCTCACATCTCTTTTTCTCCTTTATAAAAAAATCGATGAAATTTACTCACAATACAAACGAATAAAAATAAAAGACATATGGCAGTTAAATATAGTTTACATATATTAAAGTTACGATAATGAGTTAATAAATAAACCTTAATATATTAATTCATTTACTTCGTTATAAATCTTTACAGCGCCAAATTACGCGCACTTTCATAAAAGTTCGTTAGTTTACGCATATGTTTTTTCTTTTATATTGTAATCTGTTTTAAGAGTAATACGAGTATTCCATACTTGTTGCAGAATATAACTTCAGCCTAATGAAAAAAAAAAAAAAAATAATAAATAAATAAATAAATAAATAAATAAATAAAACAAACTAGATGTTTTACAATTTTTTTTACGCACGTATCATATGCTATTTCAACATTTTTCATGCGCGCACTTTCACGAGCTTATGTGTTACAAAAACTTTAGGCAAAAATTTTTTTTTCTTTATCCTCGACTATTTACTAACAAGAATATCGCACATGTTTTTATTTTTGGGTATAAAATATTTCAAACAAAAATACTCGAGTTTTTCAAGAGTTATATTTAAGCGTCTTCTTTATTATTATATACAAACTTAAAATATTTTTAAAAACGTTTACCTTAAATCGACAGCTATTTTAAAATGTAACCGTTTTCATTTTTCTCATAAGTAGCGTCGACCTGAACAATATATCAGGTATAGAGAGCAATAAACTGGAAGCTCGCAGTTCAACTCGCGGTTATCGTTTTTTTTTTTCTTCTTCTTCTCAGCCGTATTTTTAAATATTAACGGATATTTTTTGGGAAAACTAAGCCCCTTTCAGTGTAGAACACCGAGGTACTGGCGCTTTGCAATATGAAGGGGACTAAAAGATGATCGAGAGAAAGAGAGAAAGAGAGAGAGAGAGAGAGAGAGAGCGAGAAGAAAGATTTAAAAGATGACCCTAGCGTTTACACTCGTAACCGTTTGTCGGATCGAGATTCAAACATCTTTCCGTCTTTCTCTCTCTTACACACGCGTACAGTTACCCAAGGTGTACGAGGAGATACACTCCTCGGGATCTCTCCTGAGAGATTTTTCAGGAAGCGTTTTCTTACTTATAGGGGTGTGCGCCGTCTACTACGGGTTCCCATGACTTCTCGCTCGTTCTTCTCTTTCTCACTTCCCCTCTCTCTTACTTCCTTCTGTGGGAAACGCTAACGTCTGATATTGAAAGCTGCAAAAAATCGTATATGTGCGGCGTGGTGTTGTTGCCCTACTCGTTCATAGGTAGAAAGGAAATATGGGAACAACGGTCTTTGCCCTTTACACGTGCGTTCTGATTTTACCTTACGTAATTTTAATGTTTTTGTATCTCGTCGGAAAATTGTGGAAGATCTATTATAAGCTAATAAGACGTATTTAAAAGAAAATTTTATTCTTTATATTCTAATACTTTAAAGATATACGTGAGAAGCATTTTGGATCAAGTTTTTTTTTGAACAATCAATTAAAGACTAAAATTTTAGTTTTAAAATTATTAAATAATTTAGTTAATAGATATTTATTGTAATAATGAAACAAAATACTTTAAATTCTAATTTTAAATGTTTATATAAAACGTATAAAATTCTGTTTTATTTATATAAATTTTTTATATAAATACTGAATGAAATCATTTTTTATTTTTGAGAGTAAAATTTTTATCTTTTTTCTTTTTTTTAAAAAAAAAAACTAACCATTAAAATTAAAATGTCATGGAATAAAAATAAAATATTTTTACTTAAATATTTTAAACTAAAAGAAAAAAATTCTAACGCTAAAAAAAAAGTAAAATTAATTTCAAATAATGAAATATCACGATTTGTATGAAGGCTCGTAAAAGTTCCCACACTTACACATAACATCAACGTTCATACACATTGATATATAAGACTGTACTCGAATCGTGTAACGTCTTTGCCGGATGATCCCGATGAATTTAAAAGGCCCCTCAACTCCGTCACCCATGGGTATACTTACACAAGCGTCGTCGTAAGTTTGAGACGAGCGAGAGAGAGAGAGAGAGAGAAGAAGAAAAAAAGGCAGGCAAGGCCCCCTCGACGACTAAGACGGCTAAGGTAGGCGCATTCAGGTGGTTTTGCCGGTTGGCGCGCGATCGGTGACCTATACGATTTAAATGCCCAAGTATATATATATATATATATATATATATATATATATATATACCTATAGACACATGTGTGCCACCGATACTCTCCCCACTTCGTTTCTTTTTCTTGCCTTATACCTGACTCCTCGAGACTTTTACTTCCCCTTGCCTCTCTCCGTCTCATTGCCCCTCTCTTTCTCTCTTATACATTCACTTCAGCTAAGGGAGATAAAGCGCGTAGCAGTTCTTATATAAGAGGAAAAGGAACCGTACGAGAAAAGAAAAAAGAGCGAGCACGCTCGCCTGGGGACAAACGAAGAGAGTCGTGAAGAAGAAGAAGAAGAAGAAGAAGAAGCGAACGAGTGGCCTTTAAGAAAGAAATTCCCCCCCTCTCTCTCTCTCTCTCTCTCTCTCTCTTTCATTTACCTTCTTTCTTACCTATTCTTACTTTATACACATAAGCGAGAAGCGCGTGTCAGCTGCCGGCTATCAAGGCGTAACCGACGTTTCGGCTTCTTGCTTTCCATTGTAAGCGTCGCGCGTGCGTGCGTCCCCCAGCAAAGAAATCTCCCCTCGAACGTCTTTAAGAAACGGGAAGTGCGTATATGTACGTCTTGGCGCGCGCCAAGGAGCTCGCGCGCAGATATAAGAAAAGACTTTTGTACACACATGCGGGGGGAAGCGAAGAAAGGAGAGAGAACGCGCCAACGGATTTTTCGACCGCCGGCGCGTGCCGCGTTCTTTACGAGCAAGGCCGATGCCTTTCGTCGAAGAAGAAAGCTCGAACGACGGTTAACGGAAATAATGCGGAAGACGAGAAGACGCATTCGGTGTACGTAACATCTTGTATAGTGTAGGTCTGCCGTTTGCTTTGTTTTGATATACCTGATGAGATCATTGTCTTGGCAGTTTTTTTTTTTAAACATTTTGAATGTATTATAATATATATATATATATTAAATGACGAAATAGTAAAATAAATTTACCGAAGGAATGATTTGATAATCGGCACATTGAAATGAAATATTTAATACGATAAAATAAAGAAAAAAATTACCTTCGTCGATATTACTCGAAAACCCGCTAGTACATAATATTTTTATCGGACGTTAAGCGTGTGGACATATATCTTGGAACAAGCGTCATACGCGACAAGCACAATAAAGTTCTCCTTCGCGAGAGTAGCTTTGCGTATATATACAAAAGAACGACGTCAATAATTCTTGGCGATAATAGGAAAACATTTCAAACTTTCTCGGCTGCAGGGCAAACGAGAGAGAGAGAGAGAGAGAGAGAGAGACACACAGAAAGAGCGTAAGCATACGAGGTAAAAATTGAACGACGTTGGAGAGAAGCGCATCTCTCTCTCTCTCCCTCTTTTTCCACCCTCTCTTTCTCTTTGAATGCGGTATAACGTCATACGGCATTGGCGCGCGGCAAAACTTCCCAACGGAACGGCGCGCGAGGCGTTGCGGCGAGCCCCGCCGAGTCTGAAATCGCGACAGATGTGTGAAAAAAAAAAGTAAACGTAACGAACAAGAGCAATAGAGAAATAGAGAAAAAGACAGCGGCATAGGGCAAAGAGTCGTGAGATAACGACGAGAGAAAGAGAGAAAGAACGGAAGCCAACGGTGCTCGTCTTTTATTGGTCCTACCGAGTTTTACTTCGTCTTTGTCACGAGCGCGCGCACAGACGCGCGTTATGCAGATGCGGCCATTCGCGGGCCATATTGGCACCGCGAGCGGATTACTCCGTATTCGCGAGAGCGATATCGCTTTTATAATATGGAGCACGCAAGCTTCGTCTATCATTCTTTTCTCTCTCTCTCTCTCTCTCTCTCTCTCTTGGGTGGCATCGAGCCAGCCAACTGCTTATTCTCCTCGCTTCTTTTTCTCCTTTAAATGTTTATTTTTTTTTTTTTTTTTTTTCTTTTTCTTTTAGTCGTAGGAAGCTTTTCTCGCGCTTATTTAATTATATTCAATTGCCAAAGTTTCGTTGCTGCTTCGGAGAAGTGCTCGGGCAATAGCGTCTCAGAGATAATGAGCCACACGATACGGAGCCAAAACTAGTGTGCGCCCACCGTCTTGTTTTTGGGATTCGTATTCTTTACTTTTTTTATTCGCGCTCATTTTATTCCGACTAACGAGATGTGCAGCAACTGCCATACGCCGTTATGTGTGTGTATATACGCCGAGGCTGGAGCGATATCGAAGAAAGATTGTCGATATGGATCATCGAATGCGAATGCAATAACGCTGGCGGTATTGCGCTTTGGAAAAGATGGTTAGAAATACGTTATAACTTTGTGGACGATAGAATAATAATTTATTTATTGCGCATAAGTCGAATTTATTTTTAAAACGTAGCATGTAACTTTTACACGAGAGCTTTATCATAATAGCGTAACTTCTTAACAGTATTTGATGCTATTGATAAATGTTCAAGTACCGATAACCCGATTTTTATTTTTATCTTACGTTAATCGATCGAACGAATGAAATAAAAAAGCCGAAATATCGTTTTTACAAATTAATTATTTTATTAAAATTATTTACAAATCGATCATGAACGTGCAATAAATCCATATTTAAACGTAATCTTATAGTGAAATAAAAACCGAGCTTGCAATCAAAATTTCCTTTTCGAAACGACAATCAAAAACGAACGATCGATATATGTATAAGTACATTCAAGGCTTTTAAATTCCCGTAGCCTCGTTGAAACACGCGAAGCAAGCGAGAGGAAAAGTGCATCGCGGTCTCCCTTGAGGCACCTCGTTTCTCTCTCTCTCTCTCTCTCTCTCTCTCTCTCTCTCTCTCTGTCTCTCTGGTCGACGTCGACGACGATGAGTAATAGACGATGTAAAGCTTCGCGCGTATACGTACATAGGAGGCACAGAGGTGGGAAGTATGAGCGCGTAAGTATGAGTGTATAAATGCGAGAAGCGAACGGTGGTCCGATCGTTTGAGCCAATCACGCCGTGATTGAGTGTAATGGACTTGCGTCTTGTCCCCCAGTGGTCAGCGGCTCTCACGTCTGTCGCGACGCGAACGCTCGCCTCGGTCATAAGCTCGAGGCCTCGAGGACGGCCTTGCCGATTTGAGCACCCGGACGGACTCGAAAAGCGGCGGAGAAACGTTGCGCGAGTGCACTCGCTCTCGTTCTACTTCTCTCATATTCTCTCGCTCTCTCTCTCTCTCTCTCACACACACACCCTAATTGCCCCTTGTACGCTTTTTGTCCACGATCTTTTTTTTCTTGAAAAATTTTCATCTGTTATAGTTTATGTTTAAATGAAGATTTGGTTATATATTAATATTACAAATATATTTTTCAAAATAATATGCTTGCTATACATAATTTTTTTATTTCTGAAAATGCTTTTGGAATTTTTTCACATTCGAATTTCGTCCTTACAATTAAAACAATCGATTAAGTAGGAATAATCGTATTATAAAACTTTTAGATCTTTAAATTATATAAGAACTTAAAAATTAATTTAGAACAATTCATAATTAGCCGAGTAGTAACTTAAAGTTTAAACGCGATCGATCAGCATCAACGACGACATTTTGCTGTCGTAAGATATTTCAAGCACATCGTCATAACTTGAAAGCTTCAGCTTCAATCGCAAAGACCGAGTATCCCCGCGGTTGAAGTACACAGGCATTCGAAGAGCGTCGATGATAAAGTAAGGGGCAAAAAAGAGATAAATAGAGAGAGAAAGAGAAAGACTCGGTAGTCAGAGAGTCTGGCAGTAGGGCACAACGCATCAGCAGCAGGAGAAGCAAAAAGCGAGCGAGTGAGAGAGAAAGAGAGAGAGAGAGAGAGGATGAAGGCTATGGCTGTTGCGTTGGAGCCGAGAGTACGTATAGTACACTCTCTGGGCTGGTATGATAATGAGGAAGGTGACTTCCGACGATCCACACGTATATATGTATATACTTATGAACATACGAGAGACAACCAAGTGGGAGCGACAGATATACAGGAGAAGGAGAGAGAAAGAGAGAAAAAGAGAAAGAGAGAGAGAGAGAGAGACGCGATGGTCGTTCCCGCTTGAATTTATCCAAGCCAAGAAGAAGCGGACACACCATAATCGCACTTTCTCTCGCTCTCTTTCTCTCGTCTCCTCCTGCTCTTCTTCCTTCCGCGTGAACAGTGCAAATTGACACTGAGAGAGAAAGAGAGACTGAGGCTAAACGTCGGTACCCCGAGATTTATATATACATATATACATATATACACGTATATACATACGACGCGTCGAACGTTAGTAGCTTATACTTACGCACGTCCGCGCAACGGAAGACGACGAACAGGAGATGTATAGAACTCTGCCAGAGGGACGCGTGGGTGCCCTTATATATATAAATCTATATGTATATCTATACACGCGTGCGAGATGAATTAATCGACGCGCGGCGGCAACGGCGGTAGCTCAAATTTTCAGCTGCATGCAAACCGCCCTCTCTCTCTCTCTCTCTCTCACTCTTTTCTCTTACTCTCTTGATTGATTCGTCTCTGCCTCAATTTACTTTGGTGCGAGCGTGTGTATACATACGAGGCGATTTCTCTACGGGGCCCCAAAATACGGAAGTTTGTGTGAGTATGCGCAAAGTTGATGCGGCCTTCCGCTGAGTCGAAGAGGAGGGACCCAATACATCGAGCGAGAGTGCGCTCCTTCATTATTTATGCGCGAAACTTGAACGGATAATGACGGACACTTTAGGCGAGAGAAAGGGAGAGAGAGAGAGAGAGAGAGGGAAACGGAAAAAAAATTTGTTCCGACATGAACAATACAAAGCTAAGAGAGAATTTCTTTATGTAATTAACTTTTTTCTAGTTTGATCAAACTCTTATGTTTATCTTTGTTAATTGTATATATTTTTTCCTATTATACTTTCCATGTAAAAGTGAAGCGGTCTTAGACGATTATTTTGTTAATAAGTTCGATAAATTTATTTATTAAACTGCGTACTTCGTCTAATATTATATAAATACACGCGACAGAAAAAATTAGGAAAATTGTACATTTTAATAGAACGGATCTTGGGAAATTTTCACAGTCCCCGTCTCTTGTGTCTCCTCGGCGCATAAGTAGATTAATTTGCCAATTTGTAATATCTCAAGTTACACAAAAATTTCATCAAGCCGACTTTTCAATTCACAACTAATTTAAGCATACGCATAGACATTGTATAGATACTGGAAAAGCTTGAGAATGGTCGAAAAAAGACATTCACACAGCTTCTTTGAAGGTGATTGTTTCAATTTCGCGAGAGAAAGAGAGAGAAAGAAAGGAAAAAAGAAAGAGACAGCAAGTGAAATACGCATCAACTCGCGAGTACGCAATTTGCTTAATCAAGTGAATTCGCGGCTTGAGAGATATAAAAACTTCCCGCACGCGCGTGTAAGCACAAATGTTATGAATGAAAACGGAGTTTATTCTCCATCCTTCTCTCCGTATACATGTGCGTTCGAGGCTTGCGACCGTATTATACACACGTACGATATATGTACACGCGGGATAATGACAATTTGCATGAGAAGCAAAAGCTACGGGATCTCTGTTGAATCTTTTGCTGTGTTTTTCTCCCTCTCTCTCTCTCTCTCTCTCTTTCTCTCTCTCTTTCTATCTCCTGGTTTCTCGTTTATATACATACACTGATACACGTATACATATGTGAATGTGTATTCGTACATCAGGGTGTACGCAAGCGAGGAGGCGCAAGTGTGACGCGCATTGGGCCTGTTCCCAAGTGTCGGATGCGCCACGACACTGTTAATCCAATTGAGTCAATTTGGGTTAACTTCAAGTCGTCTAAACAGTTTATTTAGCCGATCTATGATGCATGTGCGACATACAGCTTCCGCTTACCCTTACTTCCTTCATTCATTTATGTAAGAATCTTGTCAACTTTACGTCGTCGATAATGTTTGATTGATTCAAAATTAGATTTGATTTTTACTTTTATTTCAATAGAAATTGTATATATTTTATTTAAATTTATAAATGATATTTAATTTTATTCTTTATATTAAATGAAACAAGATTAATCATATTACTTTAGATATTGATTCGGTATAATTGTCAATTTTATTATTCATCAATTCGTTTAATATTATTTACTTTACAAATTAATTAGTAGATTATTCATTATTGACGTTAATACAAAGTAAATAATCTCTTAGTATTTTAACTATTTAATATTATTTTCTTTGAATAAAAAAAAAAAAGAAATCAAAATAAAATCCTTATTAAAAAATACCTCATATACCGTGTAATAATGTAAAGTACAGAACATACTTAAACGAGCCTTTATACGATAAAAATCAGCGGGGCCGTGGCACATCATGAAATTACGCTTTCGCGGTACACTGCGGAATCGATTCGATGACTGTCTGAACTCACCCTGGTGCAGTGGCTACATACGCGAGGGAGTAGCGAAGAAGAGAGAGAAAGAGAGAGAGAGAGAGAGAGAGAGAGAGAGAGTAGAGGTTAAGCGAGAGAAGTAAAGTCTAGCCTATAACCAACCACCTCGTGGATGATGCAGTCATTGGGCCTCTAAGCATGTGAGAGGTGCGCGCGGGCGGGCGCGTGGGTATTTGCTCAGGGTACACACTAGATTTGCTTTCCCAGCTGACGTTGATTGAAGGAATAAGGGAAACGGTAAGCTTTCTCTCTCTCTCTCTCTCTCTCTCACTCTAAATATATATATATATATATATATATATATGTATACATATATGTCTTTCTCTTTCTCTTTCTCTCAAGTGCATCTCTGCTTTTACTCCGCGCTCTGGCTCGCTTACTCACTGCTCCTTCAACCCCTGCGGACTTTACAGCGAGCGAGACAATGAGAGGAAGGGAAAGAGAGAGAGAGAGAGAGAGAGTTAGATGAAGAAGAGGGTTCGCATCATCTTCTATACATTGAACAGAGAAAAATATTTCGTATTGACGAGTGCATTGGGGGTACCAGGATTTTTTGGCAAATTAATTATTCATTCGAAGAAGTGTATATGTATATCTGTGGTTTACTTGCTCAGAAATAATATTTTTATCGTTTCATCCTCTTTTAAATGTTTCAATAAATAATTAATGTTGTATTTTATTCATAGAATGCGTTTAAAGAGTAAAGTTATTTTCTATTTAAACAGTACAATTGTAAATTATAAACTTCTTTTGATGGAAAAATTTTTTTTTTTTTTTTTGATAAAAGAAAAATTTTATTTCTATTAAATAAAATAAGAAATTATATTGAAATAAATTTTCTTTACTATATATGTATATTTTACGATACAAGCTACGCATAAAAACTTAAAACAAAAGATATTTTTGTTAAAATAATTAGCATAACTATTGACATGAAAAACTTCATACCGAGCCTTTATTGCAGAAAGTAACAATAACGATGTAAGCCCTCGCTAATTTTCAACTTTATCACATTCTCTTTTAACTTTGACCCCTCCTCTCACCTCTCTACACGCACCCACACCTTTTGTCTGCATTTTCTGCGTGCAGCCTCGATGCACAGGATCCCAGGCGCGAGCTATATATATATACATACACGCATGTACATACACGCGCGCGCGCGCACACCGTCGTTTTTCCCCGGTCACCTCGCTCCATCGCATGTAATCCGTCTCGTTCGTTCGCCTACCCTCGAATGGCCTTTCTGCGAGAGCGGCGATGCCGTTGCATCGGAAATTCCATCTTGCTTTCAACATGAGTCGAGCGTTAATTAAGGGAGATTTATATGCGCCCCTCCTCCTCCATGCCAAAGCACGTTATTGGCTATCCCTCGAGAAAAATGAAGAACACTGAGTTATAATAAAAAAGGGTAAAAAAAAAAGAACATGGCGAAAAAAAAAAAATAATAATGCAGAATCGCGTAGTAAAGAGGAAGAGAGAAGAGGCAGCGTATGCAAGAAAAAAATGCGCCGCGGCCGAAGAAAGAATTCGAAGGCTAATCTCGGTACGTCAGCCACACCGCAAGACTTTGCCGCACCCGTGCACCCGAAATACCGGCAGCTACCAAAGTTTACTTAGCTGCTTAGCCTTTTTATTACTCTTTTTAATATAGTTAAGCTTTACGCGTTTGCGTTTTTCGTTTTCCTTGTTTTTTTTTTTTTTTTTTTTTTTTTATTAAATAAAAAACGGTATAGGATTAAAGAAAATCATTGATTATTTTATTAAGGAAAATTATCGTTACTCAAAGATGGCCGTGATTATTATGTATTGTTTTATTGGATGAAATATGATATATTTCAAAATATTGACGATAATAAATGTGCAAAATCATAAATAATACAACGCATTATTTAAAAATTGAGTAGAAAATTGAAAAAAATAAAGGAAAAACATTATTACTACAAGCCTCGTAGTATCCAATTAGAATTGCAAAACATATCAGTTATTACTCAGTCGTTTCATTATCCAAAATCAACTTGCACGAGAGCACTTTCCCAAGGTATAATACAAAATACATATATATATATATATATACCTTCAGGTAAGCCACAACCCCACCCGTTGCACCTGCTGCAATCTACATTACGCCTACAAAGCAAAAGATCAACGCGTATATAATGAGAAAATGCCCGCTCTCTCGGTGCACATAATGAAGAGAAAGGTTTTCGCGGACTTTCAACCGCATCTCCCGCCCCCCCACGACCTAAAATGGAAAATAATCGAAAGAGCCGCGTTTATGGGTTTATTTAAAAGCTAGAAAAAAGGAGTGGGAGAGAGGGGGAAGGAGGGAGATCGTTAAGTGTCTCTTACTCGAATCCGGAACTCGCTGACAATGCCACGGAAGGCGATACACTTGGACGATCGTCGCCAAAGTTTACGTCCGACCTCTCGCACTCTCATTCTCTGGGATTCCTGGACAATAGAAAGGCGAACGCGCGCATATATGCGTGTACGCGCTTACCGATCGGCAACCGGTGTGTGGCTCGATTTACGTAGAGCGCGCGAGTCGTGCGAGCCGAGAAAGGAGATCGGAACTGCGCGTCACGCACGCCTCTTCCGTATAACACGCGCGGACCGATCGACGCTGCCGATTATACGTCGCCGGTGCGGATTTTTTTTTTTTTTTTTTTCATAAAGATAATAAAAGGTATGCCCTCATCTCTTCTCAAAAGATCGCTGTTACGCTAGCAGGAAACGAACTGTGCGGAAAGATATTTGTCGCGACGATGCTTCGCGCACGTCCGGAAAAGTTAGTTCCGATCTTGGTACGCGTTGTTCACTCAAAGAGAGAAAGCGACAATAGCCGAAAGAGACTAATTAAGGTGGAAGTATGCTTTTTCATGTTTTTCTCATTCGCTGCGTACATATAGAAAAAGTATTTTTTTTTTCTTTTTATGTATGCAATTAAATATCGATAAATAGATATTATTTTTATAATCTCATTTTATATGCATTTTTTATCCTCGATTTTCATACAAATTTTTTTTAATTAACATTTCCATTTTTTAATTTTTTTATATTTAAAAGAATAATTAAGACGATCTTCGTAACTTGTACAAGTATCAAAGTATGCGCAAGAAGGGAAGCCGTGTAAATGTTACTTGATTTACAAAGTTTGTATCGACGTCAAACTCGTCATCGTCGTAGATAATAGTAGCGTTCGCTCGAGCCTATATATATCTGCAACGAGGATATAACCAGCGCGGTTCTTCTTTGCTTGTCCTTCTCTCTCTCTCTCTCTCTCTCTCTCTCTTCTTTGTTAGCTTCTCCGTATGTAATAACTTGTTTGCTCGGTTTGACAAGCAAAGTGGCCCCGAAGACAAATGACACCCTCGAGTAGTCGGGGCACACGCATACACACACATACACATGGGCGATCTCTCTTCCTCTTTTTCTCGGCCTAAACGAAGTCTTCCCTCTTCGCTCGCTCGTTCAAGAGTTTAAGGCGATGCTCTCCGACGTCATTAAATGCTCGCCACTCGCTCGCGTGCGTTATAATCAGCGAGCCTCTATTTCTCTCTCTCTCTCTCTTTCTCTTTCTCTCCTTCTCTTATTAAAGGTCGTTGGGCTTAAGCAGCAGCTCGATGATGTTACGTAAGACGTAAACGCTTGCGCTCTTGCTAATGACACCTTTCGTCCTCGTCTTCATCTCGCAGAATAATGGGAACGGAGGCATTCCGAGGGGTAACGCGACAAAATCAAAGACTCGTCTCTTCTTGTCGGGATTGTACGACGCGAATGTCCTCTCAAGACTCGCGTCCTGTCCCATTCAGTCTTGTATGGTCTTTAATGACTAATTATGCTGTACGTACTGTACGCGATATTATTTTTTTACTTTCTTAGTAACCTTATTCAAAGGATGTTTAATTCAGTAGCGGGCACGTAAATGCACTATTCAATCAAGATTTTATATAAACCGTTTACCGCGAGTACAACTTAATTTTCTATTTAGTTTCTCCTTAAGTGCGTGCGCAATTAAGAAATGAATCTACTTTTTTTGTATGTAACGTTAAATTAATGCGAAACAAAATTAAAAAACCCTTTCAAAAATATAATTTATATAAATGCAGAAACGAGACGTAAATGAATGATATTTTTTTTTTCTACAATCTATGTAATATATATTTTAAACAATAAATCATTCGTTAATTTTCGTTTATTTTATAAAAATTCATCGCTTATTTAAAAATTATATATACTGAAAATAGCTCGCAGCAACTTCATAAAATAAATAGTAATCAGTGCAAAAAATAAAACACAGGAGCTGACGACTTCCTGATATCTTATTCATTCGCGCGTCCGCGCATGATTGCGTTTATATACGCCTATAATATCGGTACCCGAAGTCGACACGAAGCAAGCAAGCAATATAAACCACACAGGGAAAGGGAAAGGGAGAGAGAGAGAGAGAGAGAGAGAGAGAGAGAGAGAGAGAGAGAGAGAGAAAGAGGAACAATAATAATTGAGATCACGATGTTGTGACACGTCGCGGGGGGCTAGGAACGTCGGAGGAGGGAAGCGCGTGCAGCGCACATATACTCGTAGACTAGTGTGCACGCACACGCTGTCGTAGGAACATATCGGGTCAGTTCTCAGGGCTATCATTGCCGCTCGGCCGGAAGACTCACTTAGACCCGTCTTGAGTTACCCCTTCGTTCTCTTCTACTCCCTCTTCCCCTCCCCCCTCCACTTACGCGCGCGCGCCTCATCATCCTTCTTTCTCTCTCGCTATTTCTCTCTCTCTCTCTCTTTTTCTCCCTCGCTCTGGATATGCGTCTCTCGTTTGCCTCAATTTTGCCTGGGTTAGCCGCACATCGTATATGCGACGCCAAAGAGAGGATTTTCGGTACGCACTTGTCGTCACGGACATTTCCTCGATCTTATTTCCGGACGAGCAACGAGAAGACGGCGCGAACTTGTCGTGCAAGTACACTTTACGGAGTTGTAACTTATCCGGCGGCATAGGTGTACTCTTACTCTCTTGCAGGAGATTCTCTTGGGAGTGGACAATTTTTAAAGGGATCCGAGCAATGTTACTTTCGCACGGTATGCACGGGATTCGGCGGTTTTTTGCTTCACGTTACGCGATACGTATTTTCATTGTCTCGCAGTCGATTCGAATGCGGTATTGTATTTTTCAGTTTCTTATTTTTTCTTACAATATAAGTGAATTGAATAAGTAAGGAATAAAAAAATTTTTAAAATTAAAAATTTTTTCAACTTATTTAAAATAGGGAAATTGAAAATTGAATAAGATATCCAGTATTACCAATTGCTCGATTCCTCTATGCAAACAGCATTAGATGCTAAGTGATAATTGCGCTCTTACATAATCACAGCATTGCTTACAGGAGGAGTAGGAGGAAGTAACGGCAACACCTCGCAAGGAATAATTGCTTCGGCTCGATTTCCACCGTGCGCTTGCGAGTACCGTCTGTCTATTTCTCTCTCTCTCTCTCTCTCTCTCTCTATCTCTCTCCGGAGTTTACTTGTTGCGGCAACGGGTATATATATACACGTGTGCGCACCCTCGAGCGCAAGCTCTACGCCGCGTACGTATACATGCACACGTTCGCGCGCAGCCAAAGCATAAGCATACACACGCGCACACACATACACACACATATACGCGTATAAGAGAGGAACGATTCACACCAAGGTATTCACGCACGCGATATACCGAGCATTCGACATAAGCGAGACACCACGTTCAAGTACTTTCCTGTTCACGAGTCCGTACGATTAGATTTTGTTTTTATTCGGATGATTCGCGCATTGTCATATATCGTCGTTGTTGCGTACGAGTTTTATGCGGTTGTGAGCTGAAGCGCGTAATGGGACGTAAGCGACGAGTTATTGTTTGGAAAATTGTTCACATACGTAGAGAGTACATCGATTTGATTATAGATGCATTGAATTTGGGTGTCTGTAAACGTTCAGCTTTGTAACACTAGTGAATCTTTTGATATTAAATCGTTGCATAATGGTTTCGATAAAATTTTGAATAATGAGAAGTAATAATATCGTTATATGGTATTACATTATTTTCTTTTATTTTATTGAAAAATATTATTAATTTACGTAGATAAGTTTTTAAAGAATATTAATTATTAAAAGTTATTGTTAAAAATCTTTATATAATATTGTTTTTTTTTTTTTTTTTTGTTTCTTTTGTTTCTAACTATTCATATTGTTAAATGTTATTAAGAATTTCGCGTCATATTATTTATACATGTATATGATTAAAAAATAATTCTAAAATTTGTAAAATAATAAATTTTCAATTAATTTAAAAAAAAAATAATCAATAAAAAAGTAGTCATTAATTAAAATTTAAAGGGATAATGCGAGGCAATGTTTACTATATACATATATATATATATATAGTCGAGGCGCAAGGTCGCACAAATTCTTAGAACAGCAGCCGAGAAAAATTCTAGGAATCGATTTAAAGACGATACGGAATGTGAACTTTGTAAATAATGAATAATTTTTAAAGCCGATAGACAAATATCATATTATGTATACAAATTTATGTTTTTAAAGCGAATTAAACAATTTTTTTAAATATTAATATTATTGAATATTGTAAAATAAAATACGTTCGCTTATAATTTGTAAGTATAATAAATTATATTACATAATTTCTTAATATTTATTAAATGTAAAGTATTTTAATATTTATTATGCCATGTTGTAAAAGTTGCAAGATATAATTTTTGTTTTTTTTATTCTAGTAAGTATAACGTTTTATATACTGTGTTGTAATATTTTAATGATATGCACTCATAATTAATTTTATTGTAAATTTCTTACTACATAAATTGTAAATATTCTGCGTTTTTACATTGTGATATAACAACGAGGAATTATTAAATGAACCTTTTTTTTTTTACAATTGAAAAATATTACTTTCATTCATGAAGTTTTCTTGAAGTCTTTAAAAATTAAAAAAAAAAAAAAAAAAAAAAAAAAAAAAGAATGCGAATTACACCCCACTCATAAAAAATTGTACTTAAGATAACTTTCTTTTATGCAGATACAAATTAAACTTTCTTACATCATCCCTCTATAATTCACGCATTCAAACTTCCAAAAAACTACGAAGCAATACCGTAAAGTGTCATTAAAAACAAAACTTTTCGCGAGCTTATATACGAGCAGTAAAAATTGTCGCGCGTCTAGCTCCGCACGACCGAGAAATACGCGATACACGCGTAACGCCGTATAGCAACAACAGATACTCGCTCGACAATCCGCGAACATTTTTTCTCGTTTCCTAAAGATACTCGAGTTACGAGGAGCGCAAAGACGAAATAACGGCGAGATGCGCGTACGTTACCGCGAAACGATAAAATGCTTTTACAACGAGAGATGTACACATATATATCTTTACTGCAGCGCGGCCAAGTTTTTCTCGTGGTTTTCTCGCTCGCGGCGGCTACTTTATAACGACGCAACTTGATGACAGCGAGATATTGCCGTGTATACACATATGTACGTACCGTGAATCTACGTTGCGACGAATCGCGCCTTTGGATTATGTTGTTGTTTTGTGGGAATAGTATAAACGCTTTCTCGACCAAAATCAATTTTATTACTTGCGGTGTGGAGAGAAAACTTTTCGTAAGGGTGATGATGCATTATTTATATACTCGGACTATGTACCATATATGATTTTGAATAATTTTTGCATTTCTTTTTTGCATTTTTGTTCCAATGTCTTATCTTTTTAATTCCGTGTATTCCTTCAAGAAATTTAATTTCATCTTACGCTCATAATACGCACATTTATCAACCGTCTCAATTAAAGCATTTAAAATGATAGTTTTCATTTATCCTACGTACGAGCAATAAGTACGACCATATAATATGTTTAAAGACACAACGCAATTACGCCAGACATTACACTTTCTCGTTCATTCTCAAAGTCGCTTATTAAAGAAAATGGTAAGGGTAAAAAAGAAAAAAAAAAAAAAACGATCGAGAAGCGGGGAAAAAAAAAGAGAAGAATACCGTGAATTCGTACGATAGTAGACATTATTTATCGCACGAAGCCGACGCGTCATACTGAATAATAAAAAAAGGAAGGCCGTTTCTTGGAACGCAGCGCTGCCGGAGTGTAAAGCTTACATAGATGTAAATTGCCGTTTTGCTCGTCGTGAAATCGACTAGTGTATGTATACAGCGAGACGAGGCAACCCTTGCGATATCTATATCTCCTTCCTTCTTTGCTTCTTCTCATTTAGCAAGATACGATGGACGACACATCGACCTCCATGTATAAAAGCGCTCATACATACATAGACGTCGAGAAAAGAGGAACGGGCGACGTACGACGACGAAGGGGGTTTTGCGCGAGAGAAGGGAAGCAAGAAGCTTGAATCGCGTAACGAGGAAGAGTTGCGTCTGTGGGGTAGAGTTAACTCATCGATTTTTAAATCGTCTCAGACAGAAATTGTAAGAGCGAGAGCTGAAACTTCTCAATATTATTTCATATATAGCGGGAGAGAGTACGAGTCCGCGTCTTCGTGTTGCGTATCCGTTCTCCCCCTTTTCTTCTTCTTATTCGTCTTCTCCTGGGTGCTTAAGCGCTTGGCTTCTCCTTCCTTAGGGTCAATTAAAAGCAACGACGATTCTATGTCGAAGGAATATGCAGTAGCTTTCGTTGAAAGTTACATGGTTAAACTTTAAATATTTATTTTCCGTTTCAATTAGTGAATGTGATTTCTTTTTTTTTCCTTCTTCCCTTTTTTTTTTTTTTTTTGTTTTTTTTTTTTTTTTTTTTTTGTTTCGTATCGAGATACATTATTGAAAATTTTATATTTATTTATTCCGTTTCTTAACTCTTGACAATAAAAATATATTATCAATAATTCTTCTTACACAAACATACATTTTTATATTAAAAAAATGTTTTAAGACTCGTCGAAAAATTAAATTTTTTCTTTAAATTTTTTCAATTTTCTTTCGTTTTTGAATAAAAAATTAAAAAATTTATATATATATATATCATTTGTAATTTATTAAAATCATTAAATAATTCAATCAAATGAATTCAGTAATGTAAAGAAATTTTTAATAAAACCACTTGTAAATCAATAAATTGTGTCGAGAATCGTGATGTAAAATAAAACGAGTATTTTACTCGCTTGGTTCTAATTAGATAACAAGACAGTGAAGTGAGAAAGGGAAAGGAAAATATATAAGTATATATAACGTCTTCGAGCACTTAAACTTAATGTGCGCATAACGATAGAAGAACAAAATGTCGATATACATACGTATATTATACATGAATACATAGATGTAACGATATGGAAAGGGTCGGCTATACCAGCAACACGCATCCATGTGTACAGACGTAAGAGGAGAAACACCGTGCGAGGAAGGAAAGGGTCGTCGGCGCAACGAGACGTTTATAAGCCAAGAAGAAGACGAAGGCTACGGCGGCGACGACGATTATGTCGTTTATATGTACGTGCGCGTTACGTACGAGTAGGCCTCGTTAAAGAAGATAGGCCAACTTCCGAGCACGGATTCGACGTTTAATGCTCGGGATGATACGAGCGTCTTGGTTAGTAAATTTCAGCTACTGTGATTTTGTGCTTTGTATGGAAAACATGATTTTATGCTTATCTGCGTCTAACTTTTTCTAACTTATTATTTTACCATTTGTATCTATATATAAAAATTTTGCGAATCTATATATAAAATAAAATTTCATTATATTGCGCACTCGAATTAAATAGAAATAAAATAATAATAAAAAACAAGAGGGGAAAAAACTTTCGAAATATTATTATATTATTTTTATTGGGTATAATTTATTTCCAAAGCAGAAGTACTATGTATTTATTATATACATACTACTAAGTATGTAGATACCACTTGTAACTCTTTCCCTTTAAATCGATCAGCAAGGGGAGTCATTATATTACTTATTACTCGAACCTACAAGTACATGCATAGATGTAATCGCATCGTTCTTTCTTCCTCTAGAAAATAAACTTTTTTTTTCTTCCTTTTATTTGTCGTGCTCGATATATATATATATATATATATATACTTGTTCACCTTTATCATTAAATTTGTCTCTTCGCTCTTCGCATCATGCAAAGTTGGTTAGCGTCGTGCGCGCAAACGAAGAGTATCAATTAAGGAAGCGTGTCGTCGGTGCAAAATGTCAATTTTCTTTTTCTCTTGGTTATTTTATTTTTTTTTCCGTTTTTTTTTTTTTTTATGTTTTTATTTTTTTTTTTTTATTTTACGACCATCGAAGGGATATATCATTATCGAGTGCGTCGTCGTTGCCACAGACTTATATATACAAACGCTACACCGCGAGCCACTCCTTTTATAAGCACGCCAAATATACTGTAAAATGGCAAAGAGAAATGAAAGGTCTCGGTAATGAAGGCGTGTACAAGCGCGTGGCAGCGGAAAGGAGGAAGGAAAGAAAGATAAAAGGCAACGAGAATCGATCGTAAAATCGACGCGAGACACATGTATTAAGAGAGTTTATACCGAGGAGAGAGAGTGAGAGAGAGAGAGATAGGGGAGACATTTTTTAGTATTATGCGTACGTGTGCGAGTGTCCGTGTCCATTCAAGCTCGACCACTCATGATGGCACCTACGCTTTTCACATCCTGGATCGGTTCCTCATCGACGCTGATACCTTTGCGGATACGTGATTGTAACAAAACAGCGGACGTCCGGACGTAGAGCGGACAGAGAGTCGCACAGGTATCGTCCACTTTGCGCGCCCAGTTCCCCTTCACCTTATTCTTTCACGTGTGTTTACGAGTCTGTTCGCTCTCTCTCTCTCTCTCTCTTTCTCGCTCTTTCTTTCTCGTTCTCGCTGTTGTTCCGTCTCACTTCTTCCCTTATTTCCTTGTTCCTCTTTGTCGCTCCCTTTATTGGTGGGCTGTATTGCATTAAATCGTTGCTCGCGAGTTACTACTATTACTACTGTTACCGCCGAGCAATTATTTAAAAATAGGCCAACGAGATACATTGTACACCTGTACGTGTGTCTTTTCCCTCCATCCGTCTTTTCATATATAATGATATTTTTTTATTTGCCTTAAGTATCATTCAGTAATTGGTAACAAGCTATTTGTAATATTTGATAATTTGAAATTTATTTCAAGCAAATAAATATTAATAATTTAAAATATTTCTTTTTCCTACCGAAAATTCTATTTTTTGTTTCGTGTATATAAATAGATAAATTTTTTATTTGGACGAACGGAGACTTGGTCCAGTGATCGACTTCCGGCTACTCGATTAGACGCGACACTTCGACAAGCTCTTATAATTAGACTTCTGATGTATATACCTGCTAATACACGTCACTTTCACCCATCCGCCTATTTCCAGAGATTGAGCGCGCCTTCGCTACCTAAAAACAGGAAGCCGGAAATTTTCAATTTTACGTCTTATACACTTGCTTACTCGCCTTATGATTTTACTTCCGCTCAATTTTTTTCTTTTTTACAATCGATTAAAAAATTTCGTGCAGCGACACCAAAGTTAAGTTTCGCTGCTCTGTGAAAAAGAAAGCGTTTATACAAAGTCGCTGTAAGATGAAGAAGAAGAAGAAGAAGAAGACGAAGCAAAGAAGAAATCATCTCTTGAGCATTTAGAAATACAAAGGGGAAGACGAGCATTGCCTAAAGAATAGCTCACGAGTAAAAAGACTTGGGTGAGTGTGCGAGGGGCGAGTTTTTCTCGCCATTGTCCAACGCGTATTAAGAATAAGTGAGGAAGAGAGAGAAAAAGAGATAGAGCGAAGAGAATGGCTTCGCATAAACGTAGACTCGTATCCAAGCGGAGAGGTGAGAGGCATCGCAATGCAAAAGAGACAAGACATAAAGTCTCGAGCGAGCTGTTCTCCTTCAACGGTCTCAACAGTCCACCCTTTTACTTTCTTCATTTCTATACGGCCGCGATGTAAGTAATGCGCAAGCATAAGCCAGAAGCAGTACTGTACGTTCTGATTTCTCTAAGTAGCACTCCGCCGATGGAACGAGGCGATTGTCGTTGTGCCAAGAGGGCGAGCGAGTTTTCTTTGCCGCGCAGTAGTGAACGAGAAAGTAAGAGAGCGAGAGAGCGAGAGAGAAAGAGAGAGACAGAGAGATACAGCCGACTGTTTGCTTTTTTGTGTTTTGGCGCGCTTTTGCTTCGCTCCACTCTTCTTCCTCCTTCTACTCTTGCGTGCACATCGGCTTTTGAAAAATGCTCTTCCCCCGTTGCTTACCGAGATAGCCTAGCAAGAGGGATGAGACGCTCTTAGCTTACCGGAACGTCTCTTTCACGTCTTGCCGCCTTTTCCTTACCTACCGAAATAAAGGGTTTTTTTTTTTACAAGTGCGTCTGCATTTCTTAACGAGTTCTTTAAATTTCCTCCCTCTTTATTTTCTGTATAATTTAACCAAATCGTCTTGAGTTAATCTTTTTTTAAAATAAATTTCATCGTTGTATAATTAAAGTTTATTTACAACAATTTTTATTAATTATTTTTTAATACAATCTTTGTAAATAAAAAAGCAAATAAAAGAAATCTTAATAATTGTATACAAGGTAGCTAGATAGACATACTTTCATAATAACTAGGTCGAACGCTGAATACAGAAGCAAGAGAAGAAAAAGAAGGGATGGCGAATCTCCTGCGGTACTTGGGATCATCCACGTGCAATCGTCATCGTCGTAGGCGCGATGAGACACGACAAGATACATATATATAGAAAGAGACCAGAACGGTGGGTAAAGGAAAGAAGAGAGCCTCTCGAAAATCCGACAGCCGCAGAGACTCGCGACGAAGAAGACGACGTCGACGACGACGAGATTATCGTGACTTTATTCGAGACGAGAAGAAATCGCTAAAGCGCAAAGAGTCGAGAATGAAATTTGTCGCCGAGGGATGAGAATTATTACGAGGAAATATATAGAAGGGAAGGATTATACCATCTTTGTTTTAATAGATCCGCCATGAGCGAGCCGAGTGAGAATGGACGAGAAAGAGAAAGTGAGAGAGAGAACGAAGAAGCGCGTTTGAAGAATGCGAAATTATAGAAAGGAGCTGACTGTTAAGTCGCTCGCGAACGATTTAATTGGATCGGACGATTTTTTTCTTTATTCTTGAGTGTGTATAAAGATGATGGAGTATGCGGTCGACTCCGTTTAAAATTGATGGAGTTTGGAAACTTTGTGGATAAATTTTAACGCGCTTAATTCGACGTTTAAAAAAGTGTACATTAGATTTGTAATAAATTATGTTATAATGAGTAAAAAATAAAATCAATCTAGTTTCATAAATATTTTTCATTTCATGTTAAAAACAATCGTAAAGTATTAGTCGTCTCGAAATGCAGAACGTGAGTATACAGTCGAAAAAGACGATAAGAAGATTCGGTGAGAAGAAAAAGAGGGAGACGAGAACGAGACGACGACGACGACGACGACGATATTCCCCTTTCTTTTTTAGTTTTCTTTTTTTTTTAGCGCATCTTCTCGCGGCAAAGTGGCGTAAGAATAAAGTTTGCCTTCGCGGCTCGACGACGACGACGACGACGACGACGTGCTTCTTCTTCGCTACTTGATAAACCATCGTCGTCGAGTCTTGCTCCTTCGTCTTCAAAAAAGAAAAGAGAGAATAAGGGAGAAAAAGAGAGAAAAAGAGAGAGACTGGAACAGAACACGGCTTCTTATTCCGGCAGCATTGCATCGTTGCTTCGCTTCGATGATCCGACCCCTTCCCCCCCGCCGTCGCCCTTTTCCTATCCAAGCAAATACGATGACTCCACTCGAGTCCCGCCGAGCGTCTTCCCCGCGGACGGATGGATTATTCAAGTGTTGACGACGGTGTATCCGAGGGTTTCTCCATTACTTTCTCTCTCTCTCTCTCTCTCTCTCTCTCTCTCTCTCTCTATATATATAGGTTAAGGCGTGCATGCGTTCGAGACGATTTCAGCTGCGGTCGTTTGCTTGCAGTCATTACAATTTTTGGTTTGTTTTACGCATTCATTTCATTTTCATTTTTTTTTTATTTTTTATAAAATTATTTATTACTTCATGATTTCGTTAACGGGGTTGCTTATTAAAATGTTTCATTCGTTCAATTAATGATGCAATTATCGGATCAAATTTTTTTTTAAATTTATTTTTTTATATTCCTTGATAAATTTTACAATTTTCATATCGTTATATGAAGTTTACGCAAAATAAAATCGAGTGAATACTTTTTGAGTAAGCGACAGGATTAACGAGTAAAAAAAAGAAGAAAAAAAGGAAAAAAACGGAAAATAATAAAGAATAATAATACTCGACAAATCAAACGTATTTACACGAGTCCAAAAGCAAAGTTCAAACAACGTCGGGGCGGCGCACGGGCGAGGAAAAAAAAGGAGTCTGAAGGATTTCGCGCAAAATAAAACGTGCGCCGCACAAAAGGAGAGAAAGAAAGAGCGAGAGAAAGAGAGAGAGAGAGCGGAGAGAGAAAGAGAGAGAGAGAGAGTAAGCGCGCGCGCGGACGAAAGAAAGGCGCAAGGAAACAAGTGTTCCGGCAGCTCCTGCGCCTGCAGCGGCACCGGGAGCCGGCGTTCCTTAAAATATCTCCTCGCACCCCAAAAGTGGCGTCGCCGTAGACGCCGGCAACGACGCCGGGATACACCGAGAAGAGTAAGCCCGCGACAACGACGTCGCCTCTTTTCCTCTCTTGTGCTCTCTCTCTCTCTCTCTCTCTCTTTCTCTCCCTTATATGCGTGCGGAAAGAAAGGACGAGGCGGAACTGCACGGAGGGGAATAACACAGAATATAAGCTCACGCGTCCTCTCAAGGATACGCCGCGTGCTCTTGGCCTTGCGTTTTCCCCCTTTCTTACCCTCTATATATACTTACATATATACAGGAGACGGAGAAACTCTAAGGGGGTGCCAAGTCGTCTACTCTTGTACGCGTATACACGTATACGTGGGCGAGATGTGCGTTACGACGTAGGGGACGATCACGGCGTAGACGACGACGTCGACGACGACGACGACTAAGAACAAAGAATGCAAGTTGTAAGGTGGACTTGGGGGATAAGGGGCTAGAAAGCCGTCGTGGAAGGCGCTCGTCGGCTCGTAGTTTTTAGGGCGCTGGTGGTGCATATAAGATGGGACGCGACGTATACAATGCACGCACCCCCCCGTAACGTGCGTTTGTACATACATACACAGATATACATATGAATGTATGCGTATGTATACGTGCATATACAAGAGTAACGCTAGGGCACTCGAGGCTCTCCTCGCTCTCTTTCTCTTAAAGCGAAGGCGACGCCGACGACGAGGCGCGCGCTCGTACGTATACACGCTGGGGGAAGATTCCGAAAACTCGGCCGCTCAATACCCCACATCGAGACTTGCTCTCTCTCTCTCTCTCTCTCTCTCTCTCATGCTCCTTTTCTCTCCAGACGCCCAGGAGAAAAAGAGAAGACGCGCGAGAGAGCGAACGAGCGAACGCATTTTCTTTCCTCCTCTTTCTACCGGTCCAAGCCCTTGCCACTTTCTTCTTCTCGACGTTCTCCTCCTCGTTCTCTTTTCTCGTCTCCATTAAGGCCTTCGTATTTTGTCTTTCAATCCTTTCGTTCTTTCCTTTTCTCCTATTTTTCCTGCTCTCTTTCTCTTCTCTTATTTAAGGTACTTTTCAACTTTGCCTTTCGCTCCGCGGAGTCAATTCGAAACGGGAGCAACTCTTTAGAGTCTTGGATATATAACTTCTCTGAGGTACAATCGAAGGAAGAATCTCGAAGTTAAAAGTATATTGAAAAAACCCAGCGTCGAATGAGAAAAACGAAGAAGTCGAACCAAAGCATTATAGAGAGCTAAAGATTAATTAGAAGAAGGCTCAGAGAGGCATAATAAACTTCGCAAAACCAAAGCGAAAGAAGTACTAGAGAAAGAAAAAGAGTACACAGTGCGGCGTACGGAAACAATAAGACCAGTCGAGCAATAGTTCTCGGCGCATTCGCGAAGCCAAGAACACACCGGATATATAACGCGCGCGCGCGCGCGGAGAGGAGGGAATCCGAGATAAAGAAAGCCGTGCATCTTGTGGCGTATCCCGAAAAACGCGGCGGCGGTGGCGGCGCAAGGATATTTCGTTTTCGGGAGGGAGCTTTTTACTCGCGACATAAAACGACCAAGCGTCTCTTCGCGATTGAAAAGCCAGTATGTCCCGCGCGCTACCAGGCCGCGCTACCGCATTGCCACTGCGGCGTGCAACGATGAGAAAAGAGAGACGGGAAGAAAGAGCCGTCCGTATTCGATGATAATACGTCCTCGATGCTTGGAAAAGCGACAACGACGACAAGCACGGAAAGAATATAAGGAAGCGCAGCGATGCTCGACGCTCGGCAGCAAATTAAAAAGAAAGGGTTGGAAATGGAAGGTTGGCTGCTGTCGCTGCTGCTGCTGCTGCTGTGGCTGGGATGCTGCTGGTAGGTGGAGAAAAGAAGAAAGAGCGAGTAATCGGAATGGATAGACTTTTCCTAGAGACAGGCCAAGGAGAATGGGCCATTCATGCGGTAAAAGAGAAAGAGCGGAAGCAAGAAAAAAGGAGAGAGAAAGAAAGTGAGATAGAGACTCGAGACTTGGGCCGTGTCGTCGGATGGTTATAGGATAGGACCGGGATTGTAATACGTCGCTTCTTTTTCTGCACTCTTTCTCTCTCTCGCTTTCTCTCTCTCTCTCTCTCACACTCTTTCTCTTTCCTCGTGCCTTCTCTCGACTCTCCGACGTCGTGGAGATTACGTGGTGGCGTATCCCGCGGGGCTGCAATATCTTGCATTCCTCCCTCTCCGCTTCCTCCTCCGGGGAGTTCATTCGGAGCCGTGTGCTCCTCGTTGTCTCGCTCTGCACGGCTCTTACATCTGTGGTATCTTCGTCGCGGAGCATGGATAGAGGGAGAAAAATAGAGTGGGGGAATATAATCTGCAGTCGAGATACGGGCATAAGTATTACTTTATTTTTTAGGTTATGCCTTTTTAGACGACGAGTTATAGATGTACTTTCGCGGATTCGAAGATTAGTAATGATTTACCTCGGTATTATTACTGGTTTCATATTTTTCTTTTTCTTTCGACATTCTGCCTTAATATTAAAAATTTCTTTTTAATTATTATATAAATAAACAATGAATTGATTAACATGTGCATAAAACAATTTATATTTTGTGCATTAGTAACTTTGATTTTTATAATGTTTACAAAGCAGTATTACTAAGTATATATTAGTTAAATATTTTTATGTAACTTTAGTACCTAATAGTATACAAAGGCGCTTTATAAAAAGAAAAAAAAAAACTTATTCAATTTTACAAATTGTGTTGATGAAAATGATATAATACAATATAATATTTGATAATATAATATTTGATCAAAATATAATTTTGATAAATAAGGATTTATTTAAATTAAATATTCTATGATACGTTCTTGCGAATGCTTAAAAATTATGAATAATTTATCGCAACGACGAGATTTAAAGTTTGGAATTTTTCGATAGTTTTTTCACGGCGTTAAATTCGGTTAAATTTATCCGCGGATTTTTTTCCCAGTCATAGAGAGTGAATAATCGGAGCAGTCAAGAAGAGCGAAAGAAAAAGAAAACGAGAGAGGGAAAAAAGAGAGAGAGGGAGAGAGAGAGAGTGAGAAAGAGGACAGAGAGAAGAGAAAACTGCATCCTGAGAGGCCGCCTAGCTTTACATACAGCCAGGATGGCGAACCCCTTCGGGTCTTAAGAAATCAATTAAACGAAGAGTGCGCGAGAGAGAAGACAAGTGCTGCGAGCGTACACGAAAAGGAGAAAACGTGAATGAGAGAGAAGGAGAAAGAAAGAGTGAAAAAAGTGAGTAAGAGAATAGTTGGAGTCTTCGGTTGAGGCTGCTACTGCTGGGTTGGTTTGAAAAACGGGAGAAGAGAGAAAGAGAGAGAGAAAGAGAGAGAGAGAGAGAGAGAGAACGAATGTAGGGGTTTCGGTCGACGTCGACGTAGCAGCTCAGAGAAAAGAGTGAGTGAGGGAAAGAGAAAAAGACTCGAGAAAGAGACAGACGACGGCAAAGACGGAATCCGCAGTAATCAGCGGATCTTCTGATGCCTCGACTCTATCCTACTTGAACGAGCGACGAGCGTTTTCTTTTTCTTTTTTTGTTTTATCTCCTTCTACCCTTCATCTTATACATACGTATATATCGTGTACATATATAAGTGCATCCTTTTTTACTTGCCTTTCTCGTTCTCGGGTCTTTTTTATTCTTTATCGAAGAGTTCGCGAAGGGAGATGAAAGAATACATGTTCCACCCGTCCGGAAATTCAGCCGATGACTGTCGGCAACTTGGGCAATGCATCGCGACTACCATTGCTCTGATATATATTAGTTATTTATGTACCTTGTGCGAGCCTCGCGTCATTACAGCTTGAGGCAAAATATGTTGTGGATGGATAGTAGGGCCGCAGTCGCGAGCGCAGCGAGCGACTAAGGCGCCTCTATCCATCCACAAAATATGAGCCGAAAGCTTTAATGACGCGAGGTTCACTCATGGTGCTTAAAAAATTTTTCAGCCTTGTAACCCGTACGAAGACTCTTACTTAGTTAACAGAATAATTAATTTTATTTTGTTGCATATCAATTAAATGCAATTTCGAACCCATACTGACAGTTCGTAAACTACAGATATCGTCTGCTAACGCATGCGCATTTTGTACACACACGCGTACATGTACATGTGTAGTAGTGTCAAAAAGTGACAGACAACATAATGTAAATATAAATATAAATTATGAAATTAAAAAAAATAGTAAATGGATTAATATTTAAAAATAAAATTAATTCTTGAACAATTATTATTTATTAAAAAATATAAATTTCTTGAGTATATTTATTAAATATTTATACAGAATAATATTTTTAACAAAAGTTTTTTTTATAAGATTTGAAGGCTTATTAATAATATTAATACTATTATAATTAATATAAATACTTTCTTATGTTATTTTTATCATAACAATACTATATTTGTTTAACACATTTTTTGTATAATCAATGAATTTTAGTCTCTTATTTAACATGAAAAAACAGTAACTTTTTTAAATATTTTAAATTTAATTTCTTCACACAAAAAACTTTTAAATCATTTATCTAAATCACAAACAAAATTATAAACTAAAAAATTATCACTTTAAAATCACTTATTATTAAATTTTTTAATTTTGCGGGATTATATTAGACTTTGCTTTTTCTATTAGTTTATTTAATTCACGTTTGCATTCTTCATCACTGTCACTATCACTCGTCTTATTTTCATTATTTAATAAATTGTCCATTTTTATTCTTCTTCTCACATATTAAGAACGAATATTACCGACCAACGATACACTATACTGAAAGAAAACAAAAGAAAAGCAGAGCCCCGTGGTCGCTTGAATGTACATACTGAGCGAAGGAGAGAGCGAGACAGAGATAGGGTGGTCACGTGGGAGCAATGGTGCGCGCGCTCTTATCGCTATCTCGTTCTCTCTCCTTCGCTCAACATACATAAGTCTTATTACGCGTTTCGAAAATATAAGTTTCGATGAAGACTCAAATGCTAGGCTATATGAAGCGACAAATACATAGCAGTGGCGCTGTTAACTTTTTTTTCTCCTGGCACATATACAGCCTAAAAGGACGTATAGAATGTCTATACAGCCTAGAAGGACGTATAGAAAAATGTTAATACGATCGAAAAGGCGCTTGCGCGTATGGAAACCATTTACACGCTGACGATGCTCCGTCGGTAAGAGTCGCCGTACGGGTTAGTAGGCTGAAAATATATATATATATATATATATATTTTCAGCCTACTAACCCGTACGGCGACTCTTACCTACGGAGCATCGTCAGCGTGTAAATGGTTTCCATACGCGCAAGCGCCTTCTCGATCGTATTAACATTTTTCTATACGTCCTCCTAGGCTGTATAGACATTCTATACGTCCTCCTAGGCTGTATATGTGCCAGGAGAAAAAAAAGTTAACAGCGCCACTGCTATGTATTTGTCGCTTCATATAGCCTAGCATGTGAGTCTTCATCGAAACTTATATTTTCGAAACGCGTAATAAGACTTATGTATGTTGAGCGAAGGAGAGAGAACGAGATAGCGATAAGAGCGCGCGCACCATTGCTCCCACGTGACCACCCTATCTCTGTCTCGCTCTCTCCTTCGCTCAGTATGTACATTCAAGCGACCACGGGGCTCTGCTTTTCTTTTGTTTTCTTTCAGTATAGTGTATCGTTGTGTCGGTAATATTCGTTCTTAATATGTGAGAAGAAGAATAAAAATGGACAATTTATTAAATAATAAAAAAAAAAAACGAGTGATAGTGACAGTGATGAAGAATGCAAACGTGAATTAAATAAACTAATAGAAAAAGCAAAGTCTAATATAATCCCGCAAAATTAAAAAATTTAATAATAAGTGATTTTAAAGTGATAATTTTTTAGTTTATAATTTTGTTTGTGATTTAGATAAATGATTTAAAAGTTTTTTGTGTGAAGAAATTAAATTTAAAATATTTAAAAAAGTTACTGTTTTTTCATGTTAAATAAGAGACTAAAATTCATTGATTATACAAAAAATGTGTTAAACAAATATAGTATTGTTATGATAAAAATAACATAAGAAAGTATTTATATTAATTATAATAGTATTAATATTATTAATAAGCCTTCAAATCTTATAAAAAAAACTTTTGTTAAAAATATTATTCTGTATAAATATTTAATAAATATACTCAAGAAATTTATATTTTTTAATAAATAATAATTGTTCAAGAATTAATTTTATTTTTAAATATTAATCCATTTACTATTTTTTTTAATTTCATAATTTATATATTTTTATTTATATATTTACATTATGTTGTCTGTCACTTTTTGACACACATGTACATGTACGCGTGTGTGTACAAAATGCGCATGCGTTAGCAGACGATATCTGTAGTTTACGAACTGTCAGTATGGGTTCGAAATTGCATTTAATTGATATGCAACAAAATAAAATTAATTATTCTGTTAACTAAGTAAGAGTCTTCGTACGGGTTACAAGGCTGAAAAATTTTTTAAGCACCATGAGTGAACCTCGCGTCATTAAAGCTTTCGGCTCATATTTTGTGGATGGATAGAGGCGCCTTAGTCGCTCGCTGCGCTCGCGACTGCGGCCCTACTATCCATCCACAACATATTTTGCCTCAAGCTGTAATGACGCGAGGCTCGCACAAGGTACATAAATAACTAATATATATATATCCTTTCCTCTCTCACATTTTAAGAGGGGGCTAACAGATAACGGAGGCGCAAGATATAATTTAATGAAATCAATTACGAGTATTGATACGCGGCTGCACGACGATTCCACTCACATTTTGCTTATGCATGCAATATGTTTTTGATAACATGAATGGAGTGTGTAGCTTTTATATGAATATATATATATATATATATATATATATATATATATATATATATATATATATATATATATATATATATATATATATATATATATATATATATATATATATATATATCGATGATGATTCGATTGAAAATTGTTTGATTTTATAAAACATTCGTTAAAATATAAAGTATTTTTCATTAGAAAAAAAAACAAACGTTTGATATGAAATTGTACAAAGAGTAATAGATTGCATGAACTTTTTATCGTCAAAAGATTTTAAGTATTTAATTAACTCAAATATAACAAAGCTACTAAATATGATGTTTGATATCACAACTGAAAAATTCGAATTAATTAAATATTTAAATAAATACAACACTTTTATTTACAAAATAAATCATTTTGTGTTTAATAAATATGGCAATCATTAATTAAAAATATTATTGTGCATTCTTCAAAATTAAACACGAAATGATCTAAAAATTTACTCAGCTAATTGAGATCAATAGCGAACAAATAAAAAAAAAAAAGAATTAATAAAACAATAATTATTTTAAAATAATCCAACAAAATTACTGCAGCAATTTTGTCTCTAACAAGGATTCGCGATACCGTTTACAACGTTAAATAAGCTAGGCCTACGTTTTACATCGTGAAGAAAAAGAAGGAAAAAAAAAGGAAAAGGTATAAAGAGCCGATTGAAAAAAAAATCGTTACGTTATCCAATATTTCGCGGACGAAAAACCGAAGGGTTCGCGTCTACATATAGAAATAAGTAAGTGAAATATCGCAAAAAAATCAGAAGAGAAACAAAGAGAGAGAGAGAGAGAGAGAGAGAGAGAGAGATGAAGGTACAACGACGTCGAGTTGGTTGAGAAGCAAGAGTTTGACGAGAAGGAGGAGGAAAAGAGAAGAAGAAGGCGGCGCGCGGGGTAGGGAGTATATATAGACACGCTGAGGAAAAGGGATAAAAAAGTAAGGGGTTGCCCACCCTAATGGAGAGAAAGAGAGAGAGAGAGAGAGAGAAGGTGGGAGGGAGGGAGACAGCAAATCGACATCGTCGTCGACGTCGTCTAGTAAGAAGCATTGGAATCGATATCATTGCAATGTGGTCTTCTCCAACCTCCGCGCGCAGTGCTTCCCCTCTCTCTTTTCAACTCTCAACTTTTTCTTCCTCTCTCTCTCACTCTCTCTCTCTCTCTCTCTTCCTTTTCTTCCTCTCTTGTAGTCTATAGTCTGTGTGCACACGATTGCTTGCCAACTTCCTCGAGCGATCGCGAGATACTTTTTTTTTCGTTTTCTTTTTTTCCTATTCGTTCTTTCTTTTTGGCTCGTGTCTTCTTTCTTGTTTTACTCTCCTTATCGTTCGTTCGCTATTCGTCTCTTCCTTGTTTTGTATGTACACCTGTGTTACGCTTCTTTCGATGGATAAATCTTCAATATTGCTGTCGCGCGACTTAAACTTGAAAGCACCTTCTCTATTTTTCTTTTTTTTTCTTTTACAGAGCAATTTCAGAAAGTACAAGTTTTTAGCGCTCGGTAATATCGGATAGTGGAGATTTTTAAATACGTATTTACTTCTTTTGCTTTATAATAATAATTATAAAGAAAAAAATTCTTTAATTTTATTCCTAGTATATGTGAAGGAGAAAGATTTTTTGTAAGATTACAAAGTTTAAATTGTTTATTGAAAAAAATTAAATCATTCTGTTAAATCATCATTTATGCAGAAAAGTAACTTATCGTAAATAAGTTAATAATTGCAAATTAAAATTATTCTGAACGTTAAAAAAAATTATTTTTATATATAAATCTACTTTTTTTTTAGTAAAATGCTAAGTGAAGGAGCATAGTACGAGAAATTCTGAGACTAAGGCAATGGATAAAGTCGACGAAATTTTTATTTTTCACAGCTCTATCTCTCTCTCTTTCCTTCTACAAGGCAATTTGGCAAACCTATGTATAAACTCCGGGGCACTGAAGAGCCTTCGAAACTTACTTACATGGAGATTTTCCGTGCGGCAGACTCAAATATAAAATGTAATATGAGCGTGTTAAAAAACTTATATCGCGAGTTAATCCTGGCCTGTCCTAAAAAGCCGCCAGTTAACCCGAGCATTAACTCTCAGAAAACATTTGCTGGAGACTTCTATTTGTCCAAGGAGAGAGTGAGAGAAAGAAAAAAGAGAAGAGAGCGAGTAAGCATAATTTTCGTCATAATAAGCAGCGCGCGTTGGAAAAGTTCGCCTCCTGGAAATTTCATTTCCGTACAAATTTTTATGTCAAGTAAATGAAAATTCAGCTACTTCGCGTGATACTCAATGATATAAGAAACGATATCTGATGAATTTATATTTAATATTTAAAGTGCGAGTATTTTCCGCATTTTCAATTTTCAAAGATCGTATAGCAAAATTCGAGAATATTTTCATTTCCATTGCTATTTCCTACGCGACACGTTTAACTTCCGCTCCAAAAATTTTAAAGAGCTCGAAGACTATTTTAAAACAATTCCCGAAAATGGATTCCCCCTTAAATGCCGCTGCTGCGACCGCAAAAAACACGGGCGGCATTTTCGCGGTACTTATATTTGTCAACCGATCCCACGCGTGCTTCCCTTCTTCTTTTCGTTTTCTCTCTCTCCTTCTCTCTCTCTCTCTCTCTGTCTTCGTCTCTCTCTGTCTCTTTCTCTCTCCCTCTTCGTCGATCTATCCTCGAAGATATCCTCTCGAGCGATGGCTCCTCGACAAAGACACGAGGAGAGAAAATAAAAAGCCGCGAAAGTGCGCGGTGGCACTCCGCAAGAACAGGATAATAAAATTCAAATGGCGAAATAAATAAGGGAGTAAGACAGCGCAAGAGGCTTCTCTCCTTACATTCGCTCGGCCGTTCCTACCGGCGAGTATACTTCCTTTTTCCTTTGCTGTTTGTATGTATGTGCGGGGGTGTGTGTGTGTGTGTGTGTGGGCGTATAGCAACAGTAGGAGCATCAGTAGTAGAAGCAACAGCAGCCTGCCTGCATACGCATTCGCATGTAGAGTAAGAGAGAAAGAGAAATGGACGGTCGGCAGGGGTAATTTCCGCCCTCAACTCGTGCCTTGACTTTCCCCGCGCACCCGCTGCAACCCTTATTTCAAATGCTACGTCGGCGGGATGAGGGAGGCATGAATTCTCTCTCTTCCTCTCTCTGTCGCTCTCTCTCTCTCTTTCTGTCTCACTTACTCGTTTGAGACGCTTGTAATAAGTACAGACACCTTGTAATAAGTACAGACACGATCGAAAGTTTTGCGGTAGGCGATTTCGCGCATCTACGCGCCCACTCGAACGTTCTTGTTTTCCCGGAAGCATTTAAATTACAATTTACACACGTATAGCGATACGATTCTTGTTTTTGTACAACTGAATGTTAAATACGTGCGAGGGTATATGCGAGTTTGTGTGTACGTTGCAATGGGTTGTAAAAATTCATAAGCCTTGAGTAAACTGAAGCGCGTTTTATTCATTACGGTCTTGATTTAATGAATCGTCGTGAAAAAATAAGGCACGGAAATTTTTTCGACGATAAGCGCTTAATTTGATGTACAAAAAAAAATAATTCAAAATTGGCGTTTATAGAAAGATTATAGAAAAATTCAATTCATTTTCGAAAAAAGTTCTTGAAAAATTTCAGGATGAAAAATTTACTTAAAGTAATATTGCTAAACCATAAATATACTGCACACAATGATCAATTCAAATTTCAAAGAATTCGAGTTATCGGAAAAATCAGTCCGAAAAAAACTTGTAATTTCCCATCGTTGTGAAAAGTATCTGAAAAGCCCGGCGATCAATGAATAATTAATTCTCGGACCTTGTATGGCCGGCATAATAAAAACTGAGATACCGATCTTCGACTAGCCTTTTTTAATGATCATCATCTCTCTCTCTCTCTCATTTCTCTCTCTCTCATTTCTCTCTCTTCACCCTTCTTCTCTTTTTTATCTCTCTTTCTCTCTTGCACTTTCTCGTTTTCCATTCAAAAATCAAGAACCACGGGTGCGTGTACATAGACAAATGCACACGAACATACATCCATACGGACCCACACATACATCCGAGAATTTTTTTTTTTCTCTTTCTTCCTTCCGCGTCCGCGTTGCACATGACTCCGGTGCAGCTAATAAAGCCATTCGCTTCTCCGTTCAAACTACCGGTGCAGCCAGCGGTCGCTTAATGAAAAGGAAGAGAAAGCCGCTTGCTTCTCGTTGCTTCGTTACGTAACGTTATCGCGTTCCGGTGTGTGTATACATACGCGCGTCTGTAAGTATACATATATATCTTTCTCTCCTTCTATCTTCTCTTAAAGCTTATCAATGCGCTTGCATGTGTTTCGTTCGGAGTTTCGCACGCAGCCGCGCCCCTGCACATACGTGGAGCCTTACTCTCTCGCTCTCTCTCTCTCTCTCTCGCTTTCTTTCTCTCTCATTCTCTTTTGCTCGTGACCCACGTGAGCTTTGCTTTCCTATATCTTTCAAAGCCTTTAGCTTACCGTTAGTCTATCTCTCTTTTATTCTCTCTCTCTCTCTCTCACTCTCTCTTTCTCTCGTACGTTTCTCTTTCATTCTGACTGCCCTTATCTCGGCTCTGCTTTCCACCTCCTTTCTCTTTCTACATGTGAATATCACCTACCGTGCTCATCCTACTTTAATTTCTCTCGGGCTCGCGGTTCAATTTAAACTTTGCACCACACACGGCCAGGCATCGGAAAAAATTAAGATTTCTTCAAGTTACCCTCGGTAAGATAAAGTCCCTCGTTACGTCCTACCTTAACCGTAATTAGTTTATTACTGTGTTATTCTTCGATCCATCCTTCTTTTCTTTTATTAATATTTGTTATAAAGTGCCGTTTACAGAAATGTCTTATAAATGAATGTTTATATTTGTATCAGTTTAATAATCCGGTTTATCGACTATTCATGCAAATTATATGTCTCCTACAAATAATTATGATTGAACTTAACTAAAATATTATATAAATTGCATTAAAAATTAATCAATTTTAATTAAAAACACAATACAGTTCGATTAAGAAATTATAATTTTAAATCGAACTCGGGGAAAAAAAAAAAAAAACAAGGAAATTTGGCAACGAGAGACGAAACAGAAGAATCGTTTTCAAGTTTAATCGAATTCGTAAAGCATCGCGAGTCTATGTACGCACACGTGCGCATTGGTATACACACATATACGAGAATAACGCAAACTCGGAATAGTAGCTCTTTAAACATGAGGAAAAAGTCGTTAAGCATACGTGTACGATGCGGTTTGGGCGGTCGAATCAGCTCAGGCCCGCAAGAGTGTAACGATCGCCTTCGGCGCGTACATACATAAAGCAGCTCACATTCGCGAACCGAATGAGACCCAATGCGAGCCAACCTACCCCAAAGTTCGCCCACGTGGTTGCAAAAAGGGATGAGCGAGGGGAAAAGAGAGAGAATGAGAGAGTAAGCGGGAGAGGCGAAAGGGTGAAGTTTCAACTCCAATTTGCCATTTCGTGACTGCAGCGAATCTTGCATTTTTCTTTCCTCAACAAACGTCTATCATTCTATCACGAACCGCCGCGAAAACTTTTGTGCCCGCTACGTAGACCCTCGGCTCGACCTACACCTCTGCGCGCGCGCCTTCGCCGCGCCTTTCCGTCTTTCGCCTAACCGAGATACATATACGTTCAGACATATGTATACATAAGTCTGTAAGGAGAAACCTGACGATGTGCACCCGATGCACATATATATCTACCGATCGCCTTCCCTCTTATATACCCCTTTCCCTCTGCCCCAACCCTTTTGTTCGTCAATTTGTGCAGCCTTCTCCTTTTAAGCTCCGAGACGCTCCCGAGGCGAAAATGTATACGAAAGTTTGTATGTGTGAGTTTGTGTACGCGAGACCGCATTCGAATTATTAATCAATGAGAGACGCTAACTTACAATTCTTTCGACTCCGAAACAGTGGTTAAGAAATTTTCGTATTTTAGTTAACTTTTTAAATATTCTGTTTTATTTTAACTATTTTAAACGTTATTGTTGAAGTTGATAAAAAGTTCAATTTCATACATAAAGTTGCTCATTGTATGAATAATGCTTGTTACGTAATTCATTAGACCGTTAATAGAAGTAAGCTAATAAGTAAATACTTTCATGTTTAAATAATGATCGAGTATTTCAAGTTGATTAATAATATGCAATATTTTTTTAAATAAAAGTTACATTTAGTTCGTTGCATTTTCCCCCTAAGCACTTAAAAAAAAAAAATATATGTATATATATATGTATATAATTTTATTAAAATTAATTAAAGGAAAAAATAAAATGTAATAAAAATGTTCTTTTACTCTAATGTTCGGCTGAGCAAACACAAAACGAACGAACTTGATACGACACAAAAAGACCGTAATATTATGACAACGATTTCTATATGTGCTTATATACGAAAACACATATTTAATAAAATATACAAACATTCGTATACTAATCGTCAGTAACCGCAGCTTTCTCTTGTTCCAATCAATCGACCTTTAATCATCACTCGAATTTGGAATCACGAAAAAAAAACAAATTGCGAGGAGAAAAAACGCAAACGCTATATCGAAAAAAAAGAAAATAAAAATAAAAAAAAAAAAAAAACAAAAACAAGAGCCGAAATGACCGATAGTCACTCAGCAGAAAAACAAAAAAAAAAAATATATTCGTCGTCGATTTATAACCAACCTGCTCTTTATCTTTCTCCCTCTTTCGTCAGGTCTCTCTTTCTCTCTATGCCCCTCCAAAAAAAAGCTAGCGCTAGAGAAATCTATACCGCGCGGCTCTCTCTTTTAATTCGACGCGGCAAGGGTCATCCATGGATCCATCAATGATTCGAAATCGAGCAAAAGTCAATCGGCAAAATCATCGAGTGGCCGAGAGCGAGAGCAAGACAGAGATATATCGGGAATTCACGAAAATGAAAGAGCGCTGAAATCCAACGGAGCGCTACCGAGAGAGTAAAAGAGAAAACGACCATATATATATGGTCGTTTTCTCGTATTTATATATATATATATATATATATATATATTCACATGTACACACATTTACATACATGAATGTGCATACGTCTATATATAAGCGAGAGACACACGCGCTGCGCACATTTGCAGAAGGAGGTGGGCAGCGCATCGCGAACGCACAAAAAAGGGGCAACAGCAGTAGCAGCAGCAGCAGCAGCATCGAGCGGCTACAGAGAGAAAGAGCGAGATAAAGCGAAGAGGGAGGAAAGGAGAGTAGTACAGTGGCACCAGGGGTACTTCGCGGATATGCGCGCGCGAGGGAGAGACGGGTAAAAGAGAGCGCCCTGTGTGAAAAGCCGAGGAGAGTCGTATGCGCACAAGCGTATATAAACGCATACCCACGTAGACGTGTGCATACGCGCGCACACACACAGAGGGCCTATTTGGTCGTTAGCCAGTTGGCTAATTTCCAGTAGAAATCATGAAAGCGAGACCTCGAGGGTAGAGAGAACCGTCGGTCATTCGATGATCCTCCTCCTCCTTCACCTCTCTTTTTCTCTCTCGCTCTTTTCTGCGGCCTTTCTCTGTGTGTGTGTGTGTTCTTCTCTATCTATGTGTATATGCATCCCTCTGTCTACGTATGTCCAGTCATTGCTTTTCAATGATTTTTGCTCCTTTTTTTTTGCTGGCGCTGCCGCTACTGCAGAGGAGAAAAAAAGAAAGAGAGGGCAAGCGTTCATTCAATGACCCCACGGCACTGCACCCCAAAGCTTTTCGATGACTCGTTTTCTGTTCTCTCTCTCTCTCTCTCTCTCTCTCTCTTTCTCTTGCACTTTCTCTCTGTGTATTTTTCGACCCCTTTGCCATAGCGCATCGCCCGCTATGGGTTGCACCGATATTCTCGCGCTCTTCGATATCTATGTTATATATATATATATATATGTATATACACACGATAAATAAATGTGCATGTGTACAAGAGAGTTTAAAATTATCTCTTTCTCATAGTCAAAACGTAACATCCCTCGCTCGTTCAGGGCTAGAGGGGTTGTACCTCAGAGGCCTTTGGGCCCCTTATTCGCTCTCTTTCGTTTGTCTTTCGATACTTTTCTATCCGCGCGCGCGCGGAAGTAGCTCTCTTGCATTGCCAACGCATTTCGGGTAATGAGCTGCTACCACAGTCATTCATGATCTTTTTGCAAGTTTTTTTTTTCTTTTTTTTCAAATGTAAAGGTCGGTATTTGACGAACATGAAGTATTTTGAAGTGATCCGCATTGCTTATGATTTGCTTTGAAGTACCAAGTGATTGGCGAATTTTTATTACGAAAACAAGTTTTTTGATTCACAAGTAGATTATATTTTAAAATTTATATATTTAGTGAAATTATTGTACTTATAAAAGCAAAGCAAATATCAAAGGTTATTAATAATAGAATAAAAAGGATATAAGACCATTTAAAATATGCATGATATTTTATTTTAAATTTATGCAAAATTTATTGATATTTCGATATACGATATCAATTAAATCAACATTTAATCAATATAATAATTTCAATAAAATAAAGAGGTATCGCATAATTGAAACATCTACACGGCCTATAACTTGATAATAAATGCATATATATGCAAAAAAGAAGATGATATACATCGAAGACGCTAGAAGATTAAGCAATTTAGCGATAAAGAGTGACACTACGCAGAAAAAGTTAACGATTTGGAAGAAGTTCTTTAAAGAAGCAAAAGATCATTATACATGCGGACACAGTTGTTGAGTGCATCGTTGGAGAGAATGTTTTTGAATAGAAAATCATAGAATATATATATATATATATATATATATATATATATATATATATTCGTATACACATCTAGATATCACATACGAGCGGGTCTACTGTTCACCGTCGTCATTATCTTCGTGGCATTAATTTATCGCGTTAGGATGAAGAGAGAGAGAGAGAGAGAGAGAGAGAGAGTTTCTCGCACGTTAGAGTTCTCAATTGCGTTATATATGTGTACCATAACGTATAGATGAACATCGTAAGCGCGTCAATGAAGAGAGGACTCTGCCGCGTTGCGGTACATATATATATATATATGTTTGTAAAGTATTCTATACGTGTATCTAACGCAAGTACGACGAAGGAACTTGACTATCAAGGTCACACGCGTTCGCTTTAAAGCTTTTTATAGAACGGACACACAATTTGTGTATATAGCTAAATTGTCGACGTTTCCATTTCTATATTATACATTTTGCGCAATATTTTCTTCCGAAATATTGGCCGGATTTATCAAGTTTCGTTTCTTAATTTTTACCTCTCAACGTCTTTGATTTGGGTGTTAATCGAGTAGTAGAATAGTCAATGTATACGATAAATATATATCTTTCTAATAAAGTTTACTATAGTTGTATATTATTGATGAACTGTAATATGAATTTTATGAAAATTTACAATAAAATCTAGTAAATTCAGAACACAATGTTTTGTAATAAATGATTATTTAAATTTTTACTTGAATTAAAAGGAAAAAAAAATATTCGGAGAACTTTTCTATTCACACGATATCTGCAACTTGTCTTAAACATTCTTTGTATCGTATACTTTGCTGAAATAATGCGCTAAAATAAAGAATATATAGTAAAAGAAAAGGAAGCTCGATGTTGAAGGAAAGAGAAAATCTTCCTGTCATCTTCTCGTATATACAATGATTTTTTATCAACACAATGGCTCAACGACCTTCCACCCCCTAAAAATCACGCGATATAATCATCCCTTTGCACCTAAGACTCGTCTAACGCGTATTCCTTTCCCTCTCCCTGTCTACTTTCTTTGAGAGTAACTTCTCTTTACAAGAGGTTAAAGGCGCAAGAATATAAATACACACAAGGTTGCGCCCCGAGTCGGTAGCTACAAAAAAAAAAAAAAAAAAAAAAAAAAAAAAAGAAAAAAAAAGAGAACGAAAAGGGTTTCAACGCCAAAGACACGTTTCCGTTAAGTAAGAGCAGCAACCGTTAATGATCGCGTTCCCATCGTCCTCGCAGTATCTCAGATCCGCCAAATGCCAAACAAGCAGCAATTTAAAAGAAAGAAAAAGATAGAGAAAGAAAGAGAGAGAGAGAGAGAAACAGCGAGAAAAGTTTCGAATATATATATATATACACATATAAAATGAAACACCCGCGAAGAGAATATTCCCCTACAGTCGTCCTAAACGGATGCGCGCATATGATAGAATTTCTTCCGTCATTAAGAAATGTGTCCCCGAACCGCTTACAATACGGCACACGACTGTATCTATATACACATGTACGTATACACCGTCAACGAGCGAGTCGCGGCGCTCTAAGCGCTGAGAAAATCGTCGAGCGCGTCGGCTTTGCCTTTCGTACGCCGGGAAAAACGGACAAAAGTTTAGCCGCGTCTCGTCGTCGCGGCGAGCTAACGTCACACTTATGTACCTATACGTAGATGTATATATGTGCATGTGTACGGTGAAAGACGCGACACCCTCTAGTAAAGCGCCAGTGTGCCTATTCAAGGAGTAACGGCACGCCGGCGGTTTAACGTTAAAAATTTTCTCGCACTTGCTCGCTTATATGTATACGTGTACTCGCTCCAGATCCAAAAGCAGAAAGACATGAGCCAACGACACTACTTCTTGTCCCTTTCGCTCGCGTTGCTTCTGCCCTTTCGTTTTTCCGACAGATTTTTTTCTTTCTCTCTTTCTTTCTTTCTTTCTTTCTTTCTTTCTTGCTTTCTTTCTTTCTTTTCGTTTCTTTTTTTTTTTTCTCTCATTGTCGAGCCTCCCCACGGCGGCTTTCTTTTTATTACTCGAGCGCATCGTGCGAACTTGCCGTTTCTTGGCGCTTATCGCGACGCCCGCGAGCCTAACGGAATTCAAGCTTTTCCCCGTCTTTCTTTTCACGGAGCAAGACTGGCGAGAAAACGAACGCTAGAGAGAGAGAGAGAGAGAGAGAGAGAGTGAGAGAGGGGGGGGAGGAGAGGGAGAAAAAGAGATTGCGGGAGAAAATGTTTCGCGACTTCGCGTTGCATGAGTTACATTTTTTTTTCTTTTTACTCTCTCGGGCTTTTGTTCGACGCGGAGCTGCTTGTTGCCTCACCGGAACGAGGGAAAACTTTATAGGAAAATAACTCGGCAGGTCTTTGAAAGGTTCCGCTCGACAATTGTTTGGTATTTAATTTTCGTATATGAAACGAAATATGTTTCTTTATCAATTTAAAACTGTATGTTGATTTGCGCGTAAAAAGATATTCGGCATTATTCTCCATCCGTTAAAACTTTCAATACTCTTATTCGCTTTGACAATTTATTGTTCGGATATACTTTTATATTAACAATGGAATTTATTTACGCGGAACAATATAACGCGTAAAACGTAATCGTTCGTATTATTAGCAATATCGTGCTTAATAAGCGAACGTTACGCTTTTAATTCTCAAGAGGTAGCCTTTCTGTCCAGTTTCGAGATTATATTATGCACATAAGCTTCGTTTTCGTGACTTTTGCGAAATTGAATTATTAACGGCGTACGGGTTATATGTACGTATATATGTGTATATTATATATATATATGTGTGTGTGTGTGTGTGTATTACACAACGCGTGCATCACATTCATTCGAAATAGTGGCAAAGCAGAAGGCAGGCAGGTAACGTTTGAATATTTTAATAAGAAAAACGGCAGCCATGTGTGTACCGAATGTACACGCGTGGAAGCCTTCTGCCCCGGCAAAATAGAAAATGATTGTGCGCAGTGGCGTGCAGATAGAAAGAGAGAGAGACGCGAATGGATACACATATATATATATATATATATATATATATATATATATATATATATATATAGAGGAATGGCCCGGGCGTAACACACGAGAAATTTTGCGTCCCACGGCGAATTCCGTCCTCTCCCATCTCCCAAAACGTGCGCTGGAAAATATATCACGAGCATTAACCCCCCTATCTTCTTCTCTCTCGCTCTCTCTCTTTCACTCTGCATTGGTGCGTCGTTGCCACCGCCGCCGCCGCCGCCCCCACGGTGCCTCTTTTGCCTTCTCTCTCTTGCACTCTCACAAAATCATCCGACGTCATCGATTCGACAGGCAGGCCACGTTAGCCCACCCAGCCACCCTTTCTACCACCCCTTTGTCCACCCATGACTGCAAGTCTGCGCGAATGTGTGAGTGTGCAAGAGAGGGACAGGGGGAGAAAGTGCCACGCATATACGATCGGGACCTCGACCCACCTCCGCCTCTTTCTACCTCTCTTTTTCTCTCTCTTTCTCTCTCTCTCTCTCTCTCTCTCTTGCGTCCTCTTGAGAGAGAGAGAGAGAGAGAGAGAGAGGGAAACGTGTGAGAGAGATATAGCCCTCCTCCCTCCGAGGTCATCAAACAGCGACGTCAGTCTGTGTGCACTCTGCAGCCGTTATAGTAAAAGAGAGTAAGAGAGAGAGAGAGAGAGAGAGAGAGAGAGGGCAAAGAGAAAGAGGGATAGAGTTACTGGCGAACCGGCCATTTTTTTGTCTGGCCAGTCAGTGAGTTTCCAGGGATCAGCGAGAAATGCAACGCTCGAGAGCGAGAGGGAGAGAGAGCTGAGCGCATGCAGGGTGCAGCAACGCTAAGGGGGTTGGGTGGGTGGCAGGCAGGCTGGCAGGCTCGCTGGACTAACGGACGAACGGACGGACGGACGTACGGACGGACGAACGAACGAACGAACGAACGAACGAACGAACGAACGAACGAACGAACGAACGAACGAACGAACGAACGAACGAACGAACGAACGAACGAACGAACGAACGAACGAACGTACGAACGGTACCATGGGGAGCTCGCGGGGTGGAGGTGTGGGACGAGGAAGCGAAAGGGGAAAGAGGTATGGAGGTTGAGAGGGTGGTAGCCGAGTGCAGCAACCATCGATCAGCCTCGAGGCTGGACCGCGCAATGATTTTTACCCCTTTGTTCCTCCCTACCCGACGCTCTCCTCGCGCTCTCTCCCTCTTTCTCTCTTTCGCTATACTACGCCACGGGCCACGATAACGCCATATCGGCTGCACGTATACCTATACCAACTTGCACATACGCATTCTCTTTCTTTCTCTTTTCCTCTTTTTTTCTCTCTTGCTCTTCCTCGTGTGCAAGTGCATTACGTATACTTACATGTGCAGCTACGCGCATACGCACAGCGAGAAACAGGAAGAAAGAAAGAGAGAGGAAGTGAGAAGGAAAAAGAGCGAGAGTTGAGCCGCCGTCGTTTCGCGTCCATCTCTTTCCTTTTCCATCTTTCTCTTTCTCGCTACCACGTTTTTTGCCAGCTTCCTCTCTCCCTCTCATTCTTTCACTAATCGTAGGCCAGCGAAAGAGAAAGACAGAAAAAGCGAGAGCGAGCCGCGGCGGCAGGCTCGACCTGGCCACGCCTCCCACCCACTGCCACCCTCCCACAGTAGCAGCAGCAGTAGCAGTCCACCCCAGCCTCATCTCCTCCTGGACGCTACAGAAGAGAGAAAGAATGAGAGGGAAAGAGAAAGAGAGAAAGAAAGACCGAGTGGCTCGCCGGCGGCCGGCGCGCTCGCTCATGCTCGCTTTTTGCATTATCTCGTTTTCGCAAAAATATGCGGACGCTAATCCGCGCGCTCGCGCTTGGCCCAAGCTAATTCCTCCAGCTCTTCTTCTCTCTCTCTCTCTCTCTCCCTTGTCCTCCCTATACTTCGCTCTCTTTTTTTGCCTACGGCTCCTTCCCTCTCTATCTTTCGCGCTTGCTCTACAGGACGCGCGCGAGTCCTTCCTCCTTTTTTTCTCTTCCCTTTTTACCGCGAGCTTTATCCCCCTCTCTCTCTCTCCTCTCTCCTCTCTCTCTCTCTCTCTCTCTCTTTCACACACACACACACACATACACATACTCCTATTCTCGTTTGGCTAGACTGCATCTCTCGCACCTCGCTATGCTTGTATGCGAGCGTATCGCACGCACGCAAATGTATATATGTGTATGTACGTGCACTTTGTCTGTCCGTCCGTACGTCGGTGCATTCTTTCTCTCTGTCTCGCTCATTCTTTTCGTCTCTCTTATCGTGTGTCTCTGCGTGTGCTTCCGCGGAACACATATAGGAAGGAAGAAGCGGAGGGTGAAGTATATGCGTTGATTCTTATCGATCGTTTTCATGTTAAAAAGCTACTGTTTTTTCGGTTGAATCGGGACTTTTTACGCTGCCGCGATTTCGTCTGTCAACCAACGTGGCTCCTCTCGCTGCATCGCGCGCTATACATATTTTTTTTTCTTTATCTATTTCTCTCTTTTTTTCGGGCAACGAGGGGCGGACCGGAGAAGGGAGAGGAGAGAGAGAATGACGCGAGAGATAGAACGAACGATCATCGCGGCCGCTAGTTTGAAATCTGGCATGAGTGCGATTCTGTGTAGATAAATTTTTACGTATATGTATGTGTACTATACGGCCCGCTTGGGCGCGTGAGGGATTTTGCCTTATTTTTTTGCCGGGTTTTATTTTTTCTCTCTAGTCTCTTCGTTTCATTGCCGTATATTATTTTTTTTTCTCTGTTTGTTTTATTTTACAAAAATAGCCCGAAGCCAGTGAGTTTCCATATCTTTGGGGCGCGCGGGGACTCGCTTGCTCGCGAATGCAATTTTGTTTGAAATCGCCTGGAGAACAATTTATGAATTAATGTGCATACGTATATTATGTTCACCGAGTCAATTATAATTTGATGTCCAAGCCTAGTATTGTAAATAATCAATTAATAATGAGACAGCTAATTACGAGCCTGAAATTAATTGTACGATACCCCAGCCTCGCCGATCACAAAGTATTATATTAGCTCTCGATACTCCCACTAATAAGTACAATGAACTCATTTTTATCTTTCTTTAATTTTATAAAGCGCACCGTAACCGTTGCCCTATTCGTACGCATTATTATTTTACGTGGCTATTAATTAATAGGTAAAAATAAATGCATCGATTAATGCATTTATGTATTCGATATATAAAGTTGAATAGAAAAACGTATAATCAAGTTAAATTAAAAAATGTTTACTCGATTAATTAATTTAATTGATCAAATGTGACTACAAATGTTATCTACAATGTAAATAAACACCCATTATTTGAAATGAAGTTTTACTAGAATCGTTAAATGGATGCGTTCGATTAAATTTTTTTAATTGTCCCGTTGCAACGTTAAAGTTTAATTTTAAATTCGGATCAAGATTTTCCAAACCTTCCGTCAACATTAGCCATTTCTTCAAATTATTAACGTAACGATGTCTTTCGAAGAAATAGGTTTTAACAGCGCATCCTCGGCCTATACGTAAATTAGGATTGATTCATCCAATCAAATCGGCATGCTTGTACATAGATATACGTGGGTGCGCGACTCGGTTCGTGGAAAAATTCATGATGAAACGTCCGACGAAATCAAGCAAGGCCTTTATGGCGAAATGATTTTTTCATCACGCATTACAACCGCTCGACCGTATAACGTAACATTGATTTTGAAACCCATCCTTCTACCGTGTTGTTTGCCGCGCACTCTTTCAATATATCCCTCTCTCTTTTCCTCCTGCAACTCTTTGCTATGTCTGTCTCTTTCTCTCTCCGTCTCTCTCCCCTCGTCATATTATATGTGTACATACATATATACATAAGCGCGCGGATGGAAAGAGGAAGGCGGTAGCTGCTGCAACGGTAGCCTCGACGAGCTGCGGTGTTTTCGACCCGGGACGATGATGATTATTCGTAGGTATTTTCGAATTCTCTTTTGCCTCATATCAAGCTAATCCTTACTCGTCGCATTTTGCACATCCACCCGGCGTAATGCTTACGTTTTTTCATCCACTCTCTTTTTCTCTTCTTCTCCCACTCTATATTTTCTCTCTACGTGTATATACTTTCATACACAATTCTTTTTCTCTCTCGCTCTCTTTCTTTCTCTCCACATATCCTCCTGATCTTTTCTTTCTCTTTCTTTCTATCTCTCTCTCTCTCTCTCTCTCTTATTTTTCGTGCACCGAAAAAAAAGTGACATCTGCCACTCTTTTTCAGGGACTACGGCACGCGATTCGGGATCGCGAAAAAGAGATTATTTTATGCAGGAGCAAGCTCGACGACCGAGCGTTAACGTTTTACTCTTCTCTCTCTCTCTCTCTCTCTCTCTTTCTCTCTCTCTTTCTCTCTGTCTCTTTCGCTTTCTGCATTATGCAAAATTTGCACGGGGCAGCCGAGAGATCGTCGCGGATTCATCCTATATACGAGTTTCGCGTGTCGCTGCCAGCGAGCCGTACACAAACGTAAATTCTTTTGCATTATATACGCGGGGCTCGCTTCTCTCCACACATACACACACACACACGCGCACACACACACGCATACACGTATGTAAGTATGTATGTGCGCGAATAGACGTAGACGTGTACCTGTTCGGCTCTCGTACGTATGCGGATCGCAAGATCACCTCCACATGCACTCATTAGAGCGCTTTGCCGGGCGTACGCGCATGAGTTAGCGGATCGAGTTTTTGCAAGTGCACGCGATGCGAGGGGGAGGCTGACGTTTTTTCGCTGGACGTGAGCGCGAAGACCGATAAGCGACCGGACGAGGGTGGAGATAAAAAAAAAGTTCTCTCGCTCTTTTTCCTCTCCGCTGGATGCAAACTCGCTATAGATTCGCGTTGTATGCGCGCGCTTTCTCTCTTCCTCTTTCAACCTCCTATTCCCTCCCCCCGTTCTTTTTTTTATTTTATTTTCCTTTCTTTTTCTCATCCGTGCGACATGTCTCTCTTTTCGTAATTAGGAGAAGAATTAGAGAGAGGAATTAGCTGCTCTGTACGAGAGAACTGCATTAACTTACTTTTAAATTATGGAGAGCGCAGAGGAAAGAGTTGGAGGAAGAGCAAGAGAAAGAGAGAGAGAGAGAGAGAGAGAGAGAGAGAGAGAGAGGTGCTTCTTTCGATAAAAAAGGGTATTTGTTATGCAAGTCTGAATAGCTCCCGAATTGACCGATCGCAAACTATCCCAAACGATGTTAATTCTTAATGCGATTCAAAATATTTCTTTGTTGATTATTCCAAAATTGTGAAAGCCAATACTTTATTTATTTCTTTATTGATTTTTTTTCTTTTTTTTTTTTGCCTTTTAGCTTTGAATATTTGATTATAATAATCACTTCGTGTGGATTAGTAAGTTAGAATATAGATATATGTGTAAATTAAACATACGTTGTTGTAAAAAAATTCCTGCTTACTAATAATCAAAACATTTATTCATTAACTCTAGATTTACGGATACGTAAGTCGATAATTTGACGGCTCTTCGTAAAAATACGTTTACAACATATAAAAATGATAAAATATTAGTCTTCTGAAAAAAAAAACAAAAATAGAAATATATATATTCGGAACATTATATGATTAAAAATCAATATGCTATGCCCGAAGAATACTATTTACATGCTCGCAATTCGTAAATATGAAATCAATCAAATTGACGAGTTTCGTAAATCTAGGATTAACGATTAGCCGTGTGCGCATTATTATTAGAAAAAAACATGAATTTTATATAATGTAAACTATATATTTCTGCTTTCTTCGTTGATTATCATTGAAAGAATAAAAAAAAGGAAACAATAAAAAAAAAAGACAAAACGTATCACACGCAAGCGAGCACTTTTATAATCTCATCCTCACTGACCTCGCTTCTAATGTACACTTATTCACAAACATATACTTACGCGTGCGGTTATAGGCATACTGCACACATTCAGCGAGAAACACGCGAGTCGTCGTTAGGACTTCCGATTAAAACAGTTTAAAAGCGAACCAACAGCGACGGCAAATAAAGCCCGCGTACTCGCTCACTCGAGTGGCTGCCGGCGCGAACAATTACATATGCGCTCAGGCTGCGTGAAACGTGGAAATTCGAGAGCGCGAGAGAAAGAACACCGGAAAACAGGTATTTTCAGGGTACTCGTGTGCACTCGTTAACGTGCTTTCGAGAAAGAAACGAAGAGAGAGAGAGAGAGAGAGAGAGAAGAGATGCGCCATTATACGCGGCCATCTGCTTTTCGCGCGCGGCTCGCAACCTGGCCGTAGAAACGTCGTAGGAGCGTGCCGACGCGTGGCAGATGCCTCCGCGATCTCTCTTATCCTCCCAAGTGCATAAACGTTAGGCGATCGTCGTGACTAAGCTTTGCGCTGCTAATTGATTTTTTGAAAGCCGAAGGGACGAGAGGCTTTCCGAGACGACGGAAAAACCCTTCCTGCTTTTAGTGGCTTTTTGACAAAAGGTAAATAATGCGTTATTGGTAAACGGTTGAGTTTCGCCAGCTCGTTGATAGTCTGTTATTATTGGTGCAAACGTGTTATTATTCAATAACGATGCACAGTTTTTGGATAGTCATCAATTAGACGTGTTATAGCGATTATTTATTTGATTTTTCGTTTAATTCAATTACGCCGTTTATGAGAGCATAATAAAAGGCTTTTTTTAACAAATTATTAATTTGCATTTGATTATAATCAGTTGATAAAAAGACTATCACTTTTTCGAGTCTTTCACAAAATATTATTATAAAAAAAAAATTTTTTTAATTACTGTTATAAAATATTAAAAAGATGAAACCTTTTTCTTCATAAGTCGTAGATGCTTTCTTATTAGAAAAAAAAAAAAAAATTAAAAAACGATTCAAAATGAAAAAAAAAGAATAAAATAAAATAAAATATCGCTTAAAAAAGCTATATATATATATGTGCATGTGTGTATGTGATGAGAAAAAATCGTACATTGAAAGTTTGAAGTTGGCCAGAGGGGCACGAAAAGAAAAAAAGAAAAAATTGAGTTTAAAATGTAATATCCTATGAGCTAATTTTATTTTATCATAAGTTTATATGAAAAAGAAGGGTAATTCTCTAATATTGAAAATAGATAGTACCTATTTGATGATAACGCAAAAGTTCTTTTGCTCTCTGCTCGTTGTTCTCACCAAAAGATGCGTTTTTAGATTGTCTCTTTCACGTATTACCGATTAATTAACTCACTTTTATCTCCGAGTTTCTTTCTTTGCGAACGCGCGCATATCCACGATTTCGCCATTCTTTTGGTTCAATAACATCGTTGGCGGGTGAAAAATATTCCAAGCCATCAAAAAGGTTTTTTTTTATTTTTTCTTTTTTTTTTTCTTTTTCTTTTTTTTTTTTTTTCTCTTTATTGTGATGAGTCACGCAGGTGTGTATTTGCGAAAACGCGATAGAAGGTGTATGCTCTAGCCCGTGCGGTTGAGCTTTGCGATTACCGAAAATTGTATTTGTAATTTTCATGCGCTCGTAAAGATCCTCTTGTAATTTTGTAACCTCCCTCTTCTTTTACTAACTCTCTTTCTCTTTCTCGCCTCCCGTATTTTTCTATACAAGCATGTGTGTACACACTCGTAAATATATATCTCGTCCTCTCTCCTTTGCACACCCTTCACTTCCTGCTTTATCCATCAGTATGCGAGCGTGTTTCTCTCTCTCTCTCTCTCTCTCGCTCTCTCTCTCTCTTTTTCTCTTTCTCTCTCCCTTTCTCTCTCTCTCTCTCTCTCTTTCTTTCTTTCCGTATTTGGATCGCGTATTCTCATATCTCTTTTTTGTCTTTCTCTCTCATTCTTCTACCGTCGTTGCAATTACTGAAAATTGCATTTCCACTGAATTATATCGGGAGTTAGGGAAAGGGAAGAGGGCAAAGTGAGAAAGAGCGAGAGAATCAAAGAGAGAAGGGCGAGAAAAAAGGTATGAAGGTATAGAGAAACGAAGCTAAAAGAGATAGAGAAAAGGGAGATGACACACACACAGGAAGACGGAAGGGGAGAAATGCAAAGAGAGTCGCTTGGCAGACAAAGGATTGTCAAAAAAAAAAGAGAGAAAGAGAAAGCAGAGAAGAAAAAAGTAGAAAGTGGGAGCTGGAGAGAGAGAGAGAGAGAGAGAGAGAGAGAAACGGATAGAATTTGGAGCTAATCGAGTTATACGATGGAAACCACCGGCGGTCAGCTAACTCACCGCGCGCCGGGGCTTGCATTTTGCATCCCCAACACACCTACACACATAAACGCGTACGAGCGCGCTTAAAGTATATATATATATATATATATAGCGCGAGCGACCCTGGCTTTACGCTCACACATATAAGCAGCCTTTGCGCGTGTACGTATAGGTGGAGCGAAAGGGTCGAAATAAATAGCGACGCTGTACTGCCATTGCGTGGATTTTGGGCTAGCCGTTCCTGCCACTGCCGCCGCCGTTGCCGTTGCTGCTGCGTTTCGGAAAATCATTTCTACCTCCGATATATAACATATACGCGGCGAATGACCGCGCGTTTGCTCGCACTCTACGTGTGTGTATTTTTTTTTTGCCTCTCGGTGTCCATTTCCTCGTTTTATTTTTTTTTTATTATTTTTTTTTTTCTTTGTTTCAGATATTTGTTAGCGTATATATGTACATATATATGACTTCTCAAAGAGAAAACGTAGCTTACACTAAAATAAAAAATGTTTAAAGTTTCTTTCCTCTCACCCGCGTTTTTTTTTTTTCAATCCATACGTTTTTATAAGCGTGGTAATGCTATTTTATTGTACAGCTGCAAAACAAAATGAATCGTAAAGATATATGTAATGGAGGCGGGATAACGTGAAAGAGTGTTTTGGATTTTTAACAGCACTAAATGAGGACGATGTGGATAAAAGGAGCGAAAAACGGACGAAAATTCAAACACACCTTCAAAATGTGTGCGTGCATATATATATATATATATATATATATATATATATATATGTACGAGTTTGACAGTTGCATATTGACAATGTTAAAGATGGCTTGTTACGCGAATAGCGTAGCTTTAAGTTAATTACGTATAAACCGGAAAAAAATTTGTTCTAAAAAAAAAGAAAGAAAAAATAATAATAACTTTAACGTTAACGATCGCAATGTTCAAACGATAAAGTTATCAGAAAATTTGCGGTTTCCTCGTACAACGCTATTTTCGACCAAAAATATGACAAAAACGCGGAAAAAAAGAATAAAGCCGCAGAGAAGGGAACACAGCTAAATGATTTAAGCATTAATCCTCGAGAGAAGTTAAGAGTTAATTTTCCATCTCTCCCTTTGATAAGCGAAACAACTTTTGTAAAAAAAAAGGACGATACGGCCGGGCTCAATTAATCCAGTATTTTAGAAAACAAATAATCTCCCTTAACGAAAAGACGATCGAGCAACGCGCTCCAACCGAAAATTCACGCTTCGCGAGGCAAATTCGACGAGCTTCTGGTCATCGGTCAAGTCAAAGTGCGAGCGAGAGAAGAAGAACGGGTAGGGAAAGAGTAAGAGAAAGAGTTACCTTCTCTCGCACTCATCCACTTACACACATATACATATATACCTACATGCATAAAAATACGGATCGCAGCAAGCCGGAAGTTAGCCTCACAGTTATCAAAGCTCCCCGTATAAAAGTTTACGAGTCACTCGTGCGCGTGCGAACACAGCAGGACGACGACGCGCGGGGTCGAGCAGAGAACGAAACAGAAAGAGAGAGACAGCGAGAGAGATAGAGAGAGAGAGAGAGAGAGAGAGAGAGAGAGAGAGAGAGAGGGAGAAAGAAGGAAAGAGAGAAAGAGAGAAAGAGAACCTGGGCTTTCGCGCGCACACGAAGGCAGCGGGCGCAAGAAAAAGCCCATCGGCTGCATATATGCATGTCTCGCTCCTACCTACATCTATTTACACAGTGAAGTATTGGTGTGTGTGTGTGTATAACGATGCACTGGGCGCGAGTGAGGGCAGCAGCCAGAAGGAGTGAGAGAGCGAGAAAGAGAAAGAGACCGAGAGTAAAGAAAAATGAGAGAGAAAGCGAGATAGACGGTGCGGACGCGAGCTTTGATGTACGAGCTTGCACCGCGGATATAGAGAAAACGAGAGAGAGGGAGCAAGGCGCGAGGCAGCGAAAAAGAGAGGGAGGAAGGGAGAGATAGGCGCGGGCGAGCTCTCCGGTGAGGGAGAGACAAAATTTTCGCCAGCAAAGGGATAAAATACGATTTTATTTGCCGCTACTACTACTACTGCAGCGACGGCAGCGGCAGCAGCCACGGGGCTTGCGGGGATTTGAGGGAGTTGGCAGTTCCACTGCCATCACTCTTTCTCTCTCTCTCTCTCTCTCTCTCTCCCTTCACTGTCCGATCCATGTGTATGTGTGTGTATGTGTAAACGTACGGCTCTGTGTGTGCGTCAACGTCCACCGTGTTCTCTCTCTCTCTCTCTCTCTCTCTCGTTCACTGTGCAGCCTCGACGACGTAATGAATAAACTTGTCTTGCTGCCTGCGCCCCCGCGAGTGCAGGCGCGAGCGGCCGAGAGAGAGAGAGAGAGAGAGAGAGAGAGATGGATGGATAGAGATAAAGGCATGCCAGTGGAGATGGAAAAAACGACGTCCAGTCCAGACGTGAGCATGGAAAAATATATTTAAAACGGAGGAGCGCGACGCCACCGACGTTATTTCGCTCGCTCTATCTCTGTCACGCTCTCTGTCTCTTTTTCTCTCGCTCTCTCATCAGTTTGATATGGGGATTCGCGGGAGAAAGAGGTGAAGGAGAGGCAGGAAAATAAAAAAAACATAAAAATGATGGAATTATTGTTGAACAAAAGGGCTGGCGTTGTGTTAGTGCGCGGCTGCTCGCGATATCTACATACTATACATGTACTTTTTTGGGATACATTTTTCGTTGTCGTGACTTTAGCTCTTTTATTATGTTACTATTTATGCACGAGAAATTTATAATTGAGTCTCATTCTCTGTGAAGGTAATTTTTGGGCTCGCATCACGGAAGATAAAAAGAATTTTCCGACTGTGACTGAAGAATAAAAGCGGTAAACAAATTTTAATATCACGATTCAGACTGAATGGAAATTATTCTATGCTGCTTGGATTCAATAAAAAAAGCTTTTCCGCTCATATAAGCAAATTTATTTCGCTTATGTAAATTATTTTATTTTTAAACATTATTTACTTTACGTTTGAGTAAATTTACTTTAACATATATTTAATGCTACAAATATGAAATAGAATTATTGGGGATGTTTAAAAATCTTTAAAAATATAGCGAAACTAAAAATAGACTTACAAGAATATAGTCAATTTTTCAAAAAGAAAAATTTTATCTCGATTTAATAATCAATCCGAAAAATGTTTGTAATTATTAAGATGAGTATTAGTACAGGCATATAAATTTTTTTTCTTCTCTCATATTATCCCCCTATAAAAAATAAGTAGCCATAAATACACAGTCCTTAACTCAATCAAACGTCCGTAAAATGCATAAGCATAGAAACGAAAACAGTGTAAGCAAAAAAAAAAGGAACACGTAAAAAGAAACTGAAGTATCCGCTCGAACAACACACATAGAGAGAGGGTAGAGAAAGATAGATGAGAGAAAAACAGAAAAAAAGAGAATTTGTCGCGCATGCGCCTTTTTACGTTCTCTCACCCCTTTCTCTTACTCGTTCTTTCTGTCTCACTCCCACTCTATTTTTTTAACTCTTTCGTCTCTCTCTCTCTCTCTCTCGCTCTCTCTCTCTCTCTCACTGTCTTTCTCTCCCCATGTGGCGCGCACTCTATACATGCATCTCGTTCTCTTTTAGCTTCGTCCTCTTCCTTTATCTAATATACGCAAACGACGGCGAGATTTATCTGCCGATGTACAGAGAGGACGGAAAAGAGAAAGGGGAGAGAAATCGAAAAAAAAAGTGTAGCTTATGTGTCCACGTGTGCGTATGTGCGTGTGTGTGCGCAAGCGTGTAAGTATGGGTGAACGTGTTGGTGCATCGGTGTGGCAGGAGGGTAGCTCTCTCGCAAACTCACCCGTCGCCCGCGTTCGCTCGTACAGACACAAACACTCGAGCGAGCCATTCCTGTGTGTACGAATGCAGCTTCAGTGCACATGCACAGGCGTCTCATCTTTCTATCTTTTTCTCTCTTTCACTCTCTTTTTCTCCCCCGATACCTCACTCTTTCTCTCTCGCTCTTTCTCCCGCCGGGTACTTCCGAAAGTAGGGAGGAAAGCTGCGTGTCCAGCAGCAGCGGCTGCGAGGGAGTCCAAGCGAAATGCCGAGGGAAAAACCCCGGACAGCGAAAGAGAGACAGAGACACAGAGATGCAGAATTGAAAAAGGGAGGGAGGTCTTCAATCCGTTCCTCTCGACTGCAGAGTACAGTGAGGGCGAAAGAGCACGAGAGAGAGAGAGAGAAGCGTGACGAACGTCCGAGCGAAGATAGAGTAGAGAAAGAGAGAAAAGGGAAAGAGAAAGAGAAAGAGAAAGAGAATGAGAGAAAGAGAGAGAGAGAGAGTGAGTGAGAGGGAGAGAGAAAGAGAATAAGTTGGAAAGTGCACTTGAAGTGGGGGTAGAAAACGATAGAGAAAAAGAGAGAGGGATGAAATTGGCTGTGCGTCGAACGAGGACAGTGCGCAGGATACTGACCAAAAAAAAGGGAAGGAAGAGAAGAGCGAGAGAAAGAGCGAAAGAGCAAGAGAGAAAGAAGAACGCTTCAATTCATTGATCGGCCGCGCGGTCCGAGCGGTGACGCGTAGAAAATGAAAAAAAAGGCACACTGGGCGTTGCTAAAAATCTCTCTCTCTCTCTCTCTCTCTTACTCTCTCGAAGCGGGCGTCGAACAGAGGCAGGTAGTTGGCCGAGCCGGTATGCGGCTCTCTCAAAGAAGGACGACGACTGCGACGATGACAACGACGACCATGGGGTTAAATTTCACGAAAACAGGCTTCGTCTCGATATTATGGATACGACTTTTTCTCTTTCTCTATCACGTGCTTTGTTTTCTCTCTTATGTCCCTTTATCGTAGCCTCTTAAGCTCTCTCTATCCGTACGCGCGTGCACCACGACGGTACGGTTTTTGAACTCTTGACTTCGGGGCACGCGTCGAAAGTGCAAGAGAGAAAGAAACTGAGAAAAAGAGAGAGAAAGCAAAAGAAAGAGCTAGCTTAAACGGCCATTTTTAACCTCCTGTCAGATCGTTACACAACTGAATTTTTTCGCTTCTTTGATGCGCGAGAGAGCGAGCGTTGATCGTTTTCAAGAGAGCTACCGCTGCCGGTGAATTGCATTTTTGCTTTTCTGTTTTTCTCTTTCTTTTTTTTCGTGTTCTTCGTTGCTTTCGTTTTTCAAATGTTTGCATCGTATATATATATTCGCAATTTGGCATATCCGTTGTGTTAAGACTCTTAATTTACAAAGTTTGCGATACTTTAATCCGAAATCTGAAAGGGTTTCTCTGCTTTATCGATAGAATGATTATAAAAATCATCGTTAGTATTAAAAATAAAAAAATGTAATTAATGTTGTTTCATAAATTATTGTTTTTGTTAATAATTGATTTTTCATCTTTAATTAAAACTTTTAAAATAACTTACGACGATAAATTTTGTTTCATAAAAAATAAGCTAAAGCAAACTGCTAAAATCGAAACATGATTGATTAAAAAAAAAACACAAAGAAGAAAAATAGAAGAAACCGATCGAAATCATCGATATTCCCTTTTGCTTTGAAAAATCGTGAGAAACTTGTAATTTGCAAGAACCCACGAAGACTTTTACCACGCATCCTTTTTACATTTTGTCTAAGAAAATCCGAAAAACGTCTCGAAGGTATAAAACCCGTTGCAAAAGAAAAAAGTAAGGAAAAGAAAGGAATAAAGACAAGAACGAAGGAGTTCGATTTTCGCAAAAGAAGAAATTCAAGAGCGAGATGATACATTTCAGCGCCCAAGCAGGTGATCGATGTCGTTATAAGAAGCCACCTGGTCCAGGTCAGAAAACTCTTTGACGAAATAAAAGGAGCGTAGAAAAGTCGCGGCAAAGAAGAAGAATCCGCATAATTTTTTTTTCTTTTCCTTCCATTTTTCAAGCTCTTAACCTCTTCAGAAGCAACACGAATTTTCCGTTTTTGTGTGCATGTTTATACTATAGTATATATATATATATATATATATATGTGTGTGTGTGTGTGTGTACGCGCCTGCTCGAGCTCGCTGGGTAAACTTATACACGCTTAGAGATATACTCATATATATATATATATATATATATATATATACATAAATAATCGTGCAACGCGAATGATTTCGAGGGAATAAAACCCGAGGACGGGACATCTGTATTTTCGGAAAAACCCTTTGCATTTCCTGGAACGAATACAGAAAGGGGTTACACGACGAAAGATGCAAAGTAGTCTTTTCTCCCCATTTTTCTGGCATCGCTCGCTCTTATTCTCCTTTGTAATCATACCGTCGTCTCTCTGTTCCTCTCTCTCTCTCTCTCTCTATCTCTCCTTCTTTCTTTCTCTTGCTCTTCGACGGCTCGCGTCCGTCAATAATGCGCTTTTGAATATGCATCTGTTTCTTAATGGTAAGAGGAATCGCGAGTGAGCTACAATGTCGCGAGATCGAACGCAGCTCGATGCGTACTTTGGATTTCTTCTCTCTCTCTTCCTCAAAGAACCCTTTCTCTTCTCTCTCGAAATCCTTTACCGGCCCCGAGGAAACGTTTTTCTTTGTGAATTCGCCTCGTGTGTCTGCGTGCTGCATGCGGGTGAAATGTGGAGAAAAAAAAATATGAAGAGGAAGATGCAGGAAGAAGAAGAAACGACCCTTTCTCGCGCGCGAATCGTCGCGATGCGCGAGCAACAAAGGAGGATGCATAAGAATCGATCGAGATTAATATTCAAGGTGCCTTGCTTTTGCATTCTGCGATTCTCTTTACATCCGTCGTTCCGCTCTTCGTTTTTCCTTCTACGTACTTTATTAAAAATGTAAGGTACTGCGTACTAAATTTTTTTTTTTTTTTTTGTATCTTTTCTAGCAAACTTGCATAATTTCAATTTCGAATGTATAAATATTTATTTATTATTCGAAAAACAAATCAAAATTATGTAGAAATTTCTTTGAGGTAAAGGCACTGTACGCTTAGTTTTAATTGAGTAAAATAAATTAACGGAATTAATTTCGTATTAAATTTCGATTCACAAAATTTGAATATACCGATTTAAATAATAGCATTATTGATTTATTAAATCATGCAGTAATTGATTTGGTCAGTTACCTTTTTATTAAAACATTGAATTATTGTAATGACCACCGATTACATTTTATTTAAAAACATTAACATTTTTGTTGTGCTTATGGATATATTAATTATAATATAAATAACTACCAATAAATGATTGTAAATAATTTAGTGAAATATAAAGTTGCATTATGTTGCCGTTTTTAAAGTTGTATAAATTTAATATACTTGTACACTTCACATTGAGTGTTTACTTTATATTCGTAAATTTATCATTCAAACAATATTAATATTTCTACCAGAATAGTATAAAATGTTTTAATTTTAACCGAAATTAATATTTAAATTGTAAGCAATCAGACCGACGAATTGACATTTATAAACATTAAATTGATTCAATTGTCCAGTATTTATTTCTATCTATATTCACATTATTAATCCACGACGATTATACCTGCTTAAATGTAACAATGGCTTTACCCGATGCACAATCGCTTAAGTATAAAAATTTATTATTTTACCAATTATTCTTTATCGAAAAATATAACGCTAAGCCAACAATAAGTTTCAAGTCAAAATGGGCGGGAAAAACGAACTAGAAAAAAAGAATCGTAAAAATAAAATAACAACATTCCAGTCGGCTTTGACAGATCTGAACTAAAAACTCGAATACAAGCAAGCCAGAGAGAGAGAGAGAGAGAGAGAGAGAAAAAGGGAGGGAGAAAGGTCGAGCGACCGTACATTATTTTCTTCTGGGTGTCATGCTTCAAGAGGGTCTTGTCGCGTGCCTCGGCAGATGCGAACGAGAAAGAGAGAGAGGGCAAAATAGCGAGCGAAATAGCGGGGTGTCGGGGAGTTGCAGCGTGCCACCAGAAACTAAGGGCCATCGGGTAATAATAAGGAGTCGACGTACTCGCCCTTTCCCTCCTTCTTTTGCGCGAAAAAAAAAAAGGAGAGAATGAATTAGACCTTCTGTGCACAAGTCGTGATTGTTACTTGCATTCTTAAGCTAATGCAGAGGTTAGGCCGGCAAATGCGCGCGTTTCGTCGATAAAAATATATACATGTTTTGTATTTTGAATCAAATTTATATTATTTAACGAAGGGATTTTTTATCGAAATAGAAATACGTATCTTTTTTTTTATTTGAATTTTAAAATTGGTAAAAGAGACTGTGAATATTTATAGCCTTGATTTTCACTAACATGGTTTATAAAAATTCACGGGATAACAGTACTATTTGAAATATTTAAATCTTTTTGCATTTTTTATTTTTTCTATATTACATTCATTTGATATTTCTAAACATAGAAGTATAGTATACCGAATAATAAATCAGTATAAGATTTATCATGTATTTATTTTTTATGTAATATAACGAAAACGTATAAAAATTTTTTAAAGTTTATAGACGCTTACATCGATTTATATAATTTTAAATTATTGATAAATTAAATTTTAATTAAAAGAGATTGATTTTTCAAGAAATTTTTTATACATTATCGATTAAATTTTTTTGCTTTTAGACGTAATTTAAACGCGTGCGTAAAAAGGACGAAGAAAAATCATAGTTTAATGTATGAAATTATTATTTTAATTAATGAAATTTCATTCGCGGAAAAATCTGAAATAGCTTAAAAAAAATGTTAAGAGCAAATAAAAAAAAATTCTTTTGAAGTGCGTAGATAATAAATTAGTCTTCTCATCGCACTCAAGAAAAATGAAAGCCTGATTTAAGGTGAGGATGTATATTGTATAGATGTAAAGAAAGTGAATGAGAAACGAAGAAAAAAAAAGAAAAAAATGGAGAACGATGAAGTGTATCAAAAAAGAAAAAGAAAGAGTGGAGTGAGAAACCAAAAGTCCAAAGACAAGAGCGAGAGAGACAGTCCGGTGCGCTTTCATTAGCAACTCTACTCGGAAGATTAGCGCTGCGTATATACTCGTATACTCCTATATACACACACGCACACACACACACACACACGTACGTATACGCTCTCGTGTCTTGTTCGTGCCCACATATAGTTATACATATATAAGCGCATTCGTACAGATAGAGAAAAAGTGTGTGTGTGTGTGTGTGTGTGAGAGAGAGAGAGAGAGAGAGAGAAGGCAGGAGCGAGAGAGAGAGAGAGGGAAAAAAGGAGAGAAATGGAAAAGGCGAGCCGACGGTCGGTCTGGTCAGCTTTGAGGATATGGACTCACTCGCGGGCTTTCGTTTCTTTCAAGGCGAAGCTATCCACGCGTGCATCTCTCTACGTGTATATTTACGTATACATGTATATGAATTTGTATACGAATACGCGCGCAGTCATGAGAGATGGAAAGGCTTGGTAGTCGACGGGCGGAGATACGAAAAAGGAGAAAAAGAAACTTAACGCACGCGATGCAGCTCGAGGATTAGACTAACGGTGGATCTGTTTCTGTGAGAAATTGAAATAATAAATGAAAAATAATAAATGAGTATAAACGCGCGCTTTTGCTGCGCGTGTATACTTTGATAGATGGTTTCAAGCGATATTAATTTCAATGTCTTTTCATTTTATTTTATTTTATTTCTTTTTTCTTTTTTTAGAATAAAATAAGTTTGACTTGAAATTTTATGAAATTTGAAAATAGTAGATAATTAATTAGCTGAGAAATATCGTTTATAAAAACATACCTTAATTGTTGGTAATAAATCTAATAATCTAATCCTTAAGAAAGAAAAAGTATTTACCCAATACTGTAAGAAAAAGAAATAACAACATCCACGCAATTGTTTAAAGTGTTCGCGTGATAAAAAGTCAAATTACCCCCTTGTTCACACGAGCAATTAAACAAACTTGTCCACGCGAATGCGGTAAGGACGGAAAAATTAATACGAGCGGTATAAGAGCGCTTCGAAAGAGAACGGAAGCTTTTGAGGAATACACAGACGTGAAAAAAAAAAGTAAAAAAAAAGCAAAAAAGCAAAAAAGCAAAAAAAAAAAAAAAAAAGAACCAACAATGCAACAGAAAAAAACGGAAAACAAAAGCTTATCGTCATCGCGAGCGAGAGCTTGCGAGACGATGACCGGCGTGCGCCGGCATCACCGCCGAATTCAGTTTTCCGCGATTTTGAGCGTGCAAGTGCGAGGCCAATTTTCACGGCAACTCGTGCCACTTGCCGGGGCTATTGTCGACGATGATCAAAGGCATCGGACTAAAAGCGTATGTATACGTAAATGTGTAGAGATATACGCGTTGTGTATACATATACGCGAGAGCTGCGTACACCGATGTGTTTGTTTTTACTTTCTCTATGTACGCGCGACTCGTTCCTTTTCTCTTTCACATGCTGTATTCATGTATTCATATATATACATATATGTACGTATATATATATATATATATATACGCGTACGTGCATAATGTACGGTAGTGAAGCGCGCATGAATCGCTTCGCCGAGGAGCGATTGTGTTCCAATGCTGCCGTGCGAGCTCTCGTCGAGCGATAACGATTAATTACTTTTTCATCTTTTTTTTCCACCTGCATCGTTGTACTTCTCTCGTGTATCGCTATGGTTTTCTAAATCTTTAACTTACAGTTGATTATGCATTTTTAAATTTTTGGTATTAAAGGGTAAGAAAAATTACAACCGTTAAGTATTTTAAAGTGAACGTTACTTTAAACAGTATAATTATGTTTTCTGTTATATATTATTCTTAGGTTAAATATATGCATCTAAAAAAAATAAATAAATAAATAAATAAATAATACCAAAAGCGACAAATATGAAGGCACATCCGTGATAATCAATACATCTTGCAAAGTAAAATTTTTCCTGACTCCCTTACTTTTACGCGGGAAAAACTCTCGACCTTGCTTACCATAATCTCGCACAAGCGCCGTACAGTCGGCAAAAGTGCCGGGGAAACGTCGCGATGACGTAACGATCGTAGCTCCGACTTTTTAGAAGCCGATGGTGTATACATCGAAGACGAATACACGAGGTACGCATGCGCGATCACGGACGATAAATCTACGATTTTCAATGTCGCGCTCGAGGGGTAGAAAAAGAAAAAGAGAGAGAAAGGGAGAGAGAGAGAGCGTCAACCAAGGGTGATGAGACGGGGCCGAGGGGGGAAATCGTCGTTGCAAGCCATACATACGAATGCACACCTTAAACTTCTGCCGGCGTAAGTCCCCGAGTAAGTAGCTCTAGGTGGGGATAGTGCAAAGCAACAGTGAGCGACGCATCGTCGGGGGTTCTCTCTCTCTCTCTCTCTCTCTCTCTCTCTTCTTCGCTCTACGTCACTGGGTGAGCGCGTGCAGCTGCCCCGATAGCTGCGGCGGTGGCGCGCGTCATACACTTTTTCTTTGTCTCAAAAGGACCCTTCGATTCGACGCTTTTTCTCGAGCGGGGGCCCCGAGCTGCCCGTCTGGCAGATGTTCCTACATGACGTTTCCTACGTGTGTTCGTATATGCCCGTCTGTATATATACATACGTGCATACATGTCTGAGTCTACACATATGTCTACCTCCCCCTTTTTACTTTCGAGTAGAAACGAACGCGAGTGTATAGATACAAGCGCGCGTATCGTACGGAAGGAGAGGTCTTGCGCTTGTCTGGAGCCAAATTCATTGTGTCGCGAGGCCGCAAGATGATAGACCGGCTTCGCGATACATATTGGACATTTGCCTTTTGATGCGAAATCTCATATCGACTGTATGGTTAATTCCAGCGCTCGTGTATGTGTGTGTATGTGTGTGTGTATGTGAGAATGTCTGGATATGTAGAGTGGGTTTGACGATTGGTGGATTACGTCGATACGCGAGACGCATTTGACTTGGAAATTCATACGGGTACGCGTGGTCTCTCGACTTGTTGTAATGGTGTAATTTAAGGTCGATGTGTTTACTTTTACATTTTGGTTTCAATTTGCATAGAAATCTTGTTTTACATGAAAAAAAAAGTTTTAAGTAGTTTTTAAGTTTGTCATGCATTCGAAATGACGATAATAATAATAATGTATAATTTGATAATAAGGAAAATTATTTAATACTTTTTTCTATTAATTTAAGAATTAAAATCATTGCCATTTTTTTAAAATCAATATTATTAAAAAAAAGTTAAATATTATTGTTAAATTTAAGCAAAAAAAAAAAAAAAAAAAAAAATTTATTTTATCAAAATTACATCTGTACATTTAAAAATTCTGTAATTTATAGTTAAAGCCTTTTTATTAACATTATTTGAAACAATGCAAAAGATATTCCGAAAAGAGAAACATTAAGAAAAAGTAAAAAGATCACATATATACGATCTGACATCCGCGCTCGTCGTCAGCGAGAGAGTACATTGTTTCGCGAAGAACGCTTCGACGTAATTGCTCGGCGCGTCCTTGCGCTCGCGCGTCAAGCGGGAATGATATAAGTAGCGGACGGGCCGAGTTCAACTATAGGCATAAACGCACATACTATATAAGCGCGTGAATATTAAGAGGAGGACGATACCGAGGACGAGGAGGAGTAGGAGACGAAGCATTCCGCTCTCTTTCCGTCTCTCTCTTTCGGTTACGCGACGCAACTACGCCGCCGTATATCTTCAGATGCCGCCCCGTTGGATAAAGCACACGCTTGCTGAACGATAAAGAGAGCAATTTAACGTTCTTGCTCCTGATAGGAAAAACGCCTACCAGAATAGATGCGTGCTGTACATACATATCTATACGATTGCCTAACGTCGCCTCGATGCGATGTATGACATGTGCAAGCGGACGCCTCTTTCTGCGATGTCAGACGAGCTCGAGAAATTTCGCGGACTGCGCGTCTGTTAAGCTTTAATTTTGAGAAGACTAGAGAATATATGATTTCGTTGGTTTTTACGATTGTTTTTTATCATAAACTTTGGAACATAGCGATTAGAAGTTTAATTATTTAGTTAAATATTATGAATACGCGAAGACAAAAATAAATTTATGAATTATTTTTATTTTAACTCCTACTCAATTTTTTAATGAAATTATTGAGATTGTTTATGAGAACCTTTACAACTCGCCGCAATTAAAATTAATTTTACCATTTAACGGAGATCAAGCGAAAAAAAAAAAAATGTCAACATTATTATAAAATAAAACAATAATACCACAATAAGAAACTGCGATTATTTCAGCTGTTTATTCCAGCGAAAAAACCTACTTTCTTAACGAATGTAACGAGTTTAAGCGGAATTAAAAGCCAACAATTTCCACGGGGGGGGGGGGGGGGGGGGAAAGCGCGAAAATATAGAGCGTAAAGTGCTTCCGTTCGCTTTTTTTAATGCATCTGAAAATTTTCGCGAATGTTACAATGACGAGCGAAACGCGCGAGCAGAAAAAACTTATGGGTCTGAGAGAGAGAGAGAGAGAGAGAGAGAGAGAGAGAGAGAAGAAAGAGTTTCAATTTGAGCGTATACAACGGTCGATTCTTCATACGATACAAACGTTATGGCCAGGAGAAGGTACTGTACGTTTAAACGTTGCGCTGTATGCGCACCGCACGGACGCGTACATATATACAAACGAGCGCACGCATTTTTTTTTCCTATTTATCTGGGAGCTTTCCTAGAAAACGGGCTACGCTGAGGGTCTCCACCTCCTCCTTCACTTGCAATTCGCCCCTTACGTAACCGGTAGGTAGTTATAAGCTCAGGAACTCGCGGTACGCTGCTGCTGCTGCTGTTGCTGTTGCCACTGCCGGCAATTATCCCTACTTCCGTGTACTTGGAACCTGCGTGTTATGTATACGTGTATGTGTGTAAATGTTAGCGTGTACCTCGACAGTGGCAGTCGACCGACTTCGTTACGAGGACAACGGAATGTCGAGTATGCCCCTGACTCGCGCGCGTGCGCGCGCTCATACGACTTGCTGCTGCCCGGCGTTGCCATTCTTTAATTTCTCAATTGTAGAAAAAATGAGGAAAGCGTGAAAGAGAAAGAAAGAGAGAAAGAGAGAGAGAGTAAAAGCGAGAAAAACGTGGAACTACTACAAGACTTTAAAAAGTTGTTTTTTTTTTATTTCTCTCTTCTTTCTTTTTCTTTTTCTCTTTTTCTCTCTTTTTCCAGTTTCTTGCCAAGTTTTATTTTTTTGCTTAAGGACAAAAAAATGTCTAATTAAATGTCTATTCTTTAAAAACGGAAAAAGGTAAGCATTCCGTTAGCGCTGTGTTTTTCCTTAGTTAAAAAAATTTTGTTTTGTTTCAAAGTGACAATTATATCGCAAAGGTGTAGAGAGCTAGCCGCATTTAAGAAGAGCTGATAATTAACGAGTCGAGTTGTTTCCGCGAAGGTGGCAACGTAAACTTTTGTAATGTAAGCTGTTAAGTAATAAATTTTTTTTTTCTCTTGAAAAAATACTTTGCAAAAGTGTAAGGCATTATTATTTGTTCTTTTAATAGATTATCCAACGCTGCATGTCGAGTTATTAATATAATATAAAAGATTGTCTTAAGTATTTTTTAATTATTAATCTAGAAAAATACAACATTAATTCGTCTGTTCTTTATTTTTATAAATATCTCTTTGACGTCATAGCGTAAAAAAAATTACAGTTTATTAATAAAAATAATTATAAAAATAATTCAAATGTGTAAAGCCATAAGAATTTTTTTTAAGTTGCGTAAAAACGTGCATTTTTCGAAGAAGAGCGGAAAACAAATTCGGCAACGGATATAGAGATAATTCAAGCGGGTTATTGCTTTTGGAAGGCTCGTTTTTTCGCAAGCAGGAAACAGAAAAGTCGACATCGTACTCGCCGTAGGAGGGTTATACGCGGGCAACACGCGCGCTTAATTTCTCCATCCAAGACAAACGCCCGACGCGCGCGTACCTTAACAGTCGCCGTGTGTATATATAAGTACGTAAGCGGGCATCGCGGCCGTCGTCGTCGTCACACCTGACGTCACATACTCGTTACGCGGGGGGGCAGATGGGCCCCCTCTCAAGCGTGACGATCGCCCCACCGGGAGAGGAGACGAAAAATTAAGAACGCGCGCGCGCGCGCTCGCTCGCATGTTTCCGCATGTGTAGTAAATACCTGGCGGCCTACGCTGTACGAAAGACTACCTTCTCCCTCTGTATTTCTCTTCTCTCCCTTGTTCTCGCACCCCAGCCAAGTTTGTATTAAGGCAAAGGTAAAGGTAAAAATAAAACGTTCGAGCGAGCGAGCAAGAGAGAGAGAGAGAGAGAGAGCACATATGCTCGGTCGGTCGCGCGCGCGTTCTTTTACTTGGCAGCTGCTCAGGTAAAGAGAGAAAGAGAAAGAGGCACACGAGCCACTTCGCCATTAGAGGATAAACTATCGAGGGGTCCTGCTGTTGTGGTGCTCCTTCTTTCTGTATCTCGCTCGCCCCTTCTACTCCCCACCCCTCTTTTGGTTAAGTTTCTTTTCTCTTTTCTACTCGTCGCGGCTGCAGTAATCTTTCATTTCTCTTTATATGCTTCACCCCCTCGGTGTTAGCGGCACGCGGTGTATTAGGCTCTTCTTCGTTGCTCTCGGGTATTACGCGTTCGCTGGTTTATATACATACATATACACGTATATATTGGGTATGCGCGCACGCGTTTCATGTTTTATTGTTTTTCTTTTTTGCTCTTCCATCGTCGCCCAATGATTTTTAGTTTTGCACTTTTTTCAACGCGGACAGCTTTCAAGCAGAAAGCATTTGTAATGATCTTCGGCAGTTTCTTGGGTGTCCCGTTAGGCATCTGTTAATATTGTACTGTTAGTTTTAATAAATTTTTTCCTTTTAATATCTAAGATAACTGCGTTCTACATTTCGGCATCTTTTACGTTTCATAAATATTTATGAGCTATTCTGTCAGGATTTTATGAGTTATTTTAAAATACATTGTTATATAAAACGAACTTCAATTGTACAATTCAATTTGTCTTTATAAACGTCAAAATTAATATAATAAAACTTTTAAAAGATATTTGCATGATTTAAAAATTTTTTTAATAAGCTGAATTCTTTGTAACTATAAACTTTACACAATTTATAATTTTCAAAAACCTTTTTTTTCTCCTTTCTTTCTCATTTTCTTTTCGCATTCTCGCAGCGAGCTAAGCTAAGCCGATATGCAGCGCAATTCTTCTGTTTTTATTCACTCTCCATTCTTTTTTTGTACCAACGTTTGTCGCAAGCTTTTCATGTATACACATACACATACACATCCGTGCAACTTGTACTAAAATGTATAGAGAGCATCGGCGTACGCCGGCATGAAAAATAATACAAAACAAGATGTAAACGTGCGCGAGCGCTTTGAAGAAAGGATTATAACGAGAAAGAATTGCAACTTGGCAATTATGAGAATAATAATGCAGGCAACGAATCGACTCGTACTTGCGTATCCCTTATAACACGAGCACTCGCGCGATTACAATTCGAGCGCGATGACGTGGAGGAATCACGCGTGTCGTGATTGTTTCTCTCTCTCTTTCTCTCTCTCTCTCTTTCTTTCTCTCGATCGAGTGTGCGCGTATATATATATATATATATATATATATATATATATATATATGTTTTCAGCCTACTAACCCGTACGGCGACTCTTACCTACGGAGCATCGTCAGCGTGTAAATGGTTTCCATACGCGCAAGCGCCTTCTCGATCGTATTAACATTTTTCTATACGTCCTTCTAGGCTGTATAGACATTCTATACGTCCTTTTAGGCTGTATATGTGCCAGGAGAAAAAAAAGTTAACAGCGCCACTGCTATGTATTTGTCGCTTCATATAGCCTAGCATGTGAGTCTTCATCGAAACTTATATTTTCGAAACGCGTAATAAGACTTATGTATGTTGAGCGAAGGAGAGAGAACGAGATAGCGATAAGAGCGCGCGCACCATTGCTCCCACGTGACCACCCTATCTCTGTCTCGCTCTCTCCTTCGCTCAGTATGTACATTCAAGCGACCACGGGGCTCTGCTTTTCTTTTGTTTTCTTTCAGTATAGTGTATCGTTGGTCGGTAATATTCGTTCTTAATATGTGAGAAGAAGAATAAAAATGGACAATTTATTAAATAATGAAAATAAGACGAGTGATAGTGACAGTGATGAAGAATGCAAACGTGAATTAAATAAACTAATAGAAAAAGCAAAGTCTAATATAATCCCGCAAAATTAAAAAATTTAATAATAAGTGATTTTAAAGTGATAATTTTTTAGTTTATAATTTTGTTTGTGATTTAGATAAATGATTTAAAAGTTTTTTGTGTGAAGAAATTAAATTTAAAATATTTAAAAAAGTTACTGTTTTTTCATGTTAAATAAGAGACTAAAATTCATTGATTATACAAAAAATGTGTTAAACAAATATAGTATTGTTATAATAAAAATAACATAAGAAAGTATTTATATTAATTATAATAGTATTAATATTATTAATAAGCCTTCAAATCTTATAAAAAAAACTTTTGTTAAAAATATTATTCTGTATAAATATTTAATAAATATACTCAAGAAATTTATATTTTTTAATAAATAATAATTGTTCAAGAATTAATTTTATTTTTAAATATTAATCCATTTACTATTTTTTTTAATTTCATAATTTATATTTATATTTACATTATGTTGTCTGTCACTTTTTGACACACATGTACATGTACGCGTGTGTGTACAAAATGCGCATGCGTTAGCAGACGATATCTGTAGTTTACGAACTGTCAGTATGGGTTCGAAATTGCATTTAATTGATATGCAACAAAATAAAATTAATTATTCTGTTAACTAAGTAAGAGTCTTCGTACGGGTTACAAGGCTGAAAAATTTTTTAAGCACCATGAGTGAACCTCGCGTCATTAAAGCTTTCGGCTCATATTTTGTGGATGGATAGAGGCGCCTTAGTCGCTCGCTGCGCTCGCGACTGCGGCCCTACTATCCATCCACAACATATTTTGCCTCAAGCTGTAATGACGCGAGGCTCGCACAAGGTACATAAATAACTATTTCAGCCTACTAACCCGTACGGCGACTCTTACCTACGGAGCATCGTCAGCGTGTAAATGGTTTCCATACGCGCAAGCGCCTTCTCGATCGTATTAACATTTTTCTATACGTCCTCCTAGGCTGTATGTCATTCTATACGTCCATCTAGGCTGTATACGTGCCAGGAGAAAAAAAAGTTAACAGCGCCACTGCTATGTATTTGTCGCTTCATATAGCCTAGCATGTGAGTCTTCATCGAAACTTATATTTTCGAAACGCGTAATAAGACTTATGTATGTTGAGCGAAGGAGAGAGAACGAGATAGCGATAAGAGCGCGCGCACCATTGCTCCCACGTGACCACCCTATCTCTGTCTCGCTCTCTCCTTCGCTCAGTATGTACATTCAAGCGACCACGGGGCTCTGCTTTTCTTTGGTTTTCTTTCAGTATAGTGTATCGTGTGTCGGTAATATTCGTTCTTAATATGTGAGAAGAAGAATAAAAATGGACAATTTATTAAATAATAAAAAAAAAAAACGAGTGATAGTGACAGTGATGAAGAATGCAAACGTGAATTAAATAAACTAATAGAAAAAGCAAAATCTAATATAATCTCGCAAAATTAAAAAATTTAATAATAAGTGATTTTAAAGTGATAATTTTTTAGTTTATAATTTTGTTTGTGATTTAGATAAATGATTTAAAAGTTATTTGTGTGAAGAAATTAAATTTAAAATATTTAAAAAAGTTACTGTTTTTTCATGTTAAATAAGAGACTAAAATTCATTGATTATACAAAAAATGTGTTAAACAAATATAGTATTGTTATAATAAAAATAACATAAGAAAGTATTTATATTAATTATAATAGTATTAATATTATTAATAAGCCTTCAAATCTTATAAAAAAAACTTTTGTTAAAAATATTATTCTGTATAAATATTTAATAAATATACTCAAGAAATTTATATTTTTTAATAAATAATAATTTTTCAAGAATTAATTTTATTTTTAAATATTAATCCATTTACTATTTTTTTTAATTTCATAATTTATATTTATATTTACATTATGTTGTCTGTCACTTTTTGACACACATGTACATGTACGCGTGTGTGTACAAAATGCGCATGCGTTAGCAGACGATATCTGTAGTTTACGAACTGTCAGTATGGGTTCGAAATTGCATTTAATTGATATGCAACAAAATAAAATTAATTATTCTGTTAACTAAGTAAGAGTCTTCGTATGGGTTACAAGGCTGAAAAATTTTTTAAGCACCATGAGTGAACCTCGCGTCATTAAAGCTTTCGGCTCATATTTTGTGGATGGATAGAGGCGCCTTAGTCGCTCGCTGCGCTCGCGACTGCGGCCCTACTATCCATCCACAACATATTTTGCCTCAAGCTGTAATGACGCGAGGCTCGCACAAGGTACATAAATAACTAATATATATATGCTCTCGCTGGTATTCGACGGTCCTTTTACTCGTGCGCGCGAATATATAGTTACGGGTTTTGGTATGAACGCGTATATATACACATGCAACACGCGATGACGGTGGAAAAAGGTTAACGAACGCGTAGCGCGCTTCGATCTCGCGCGGAAAAAGGTCATAATTTATGCAGAACGGTGCGCATCGATTGCATCGGCTGACCTCGCTCTCATTCACAAACTCGCCTCATTTCTCTTTTCCTCCCCTTCCGCTGTCCTTTGTTTATTTATATAATGTACGATCGCGCGTGCATAATTTACATTTACGATTCGCGTAATTAAATTCCACGTGTATATAACGGCGCGGCGCGTCACTCGCGCTTTTCTGCCACAACCTATCGCATGAATGGGAAATCCTGTAAATATACACCTCGAGATAATCGGTGCACGTGAAACTTTACGTAAAACGGTTTACGCATTCGTTTCGAAGGTAGGACTTCTCGGTAAGTTGTTACAACGAAATGTAAATAAAATATAGAGAAAAGCGTCGTTACAAGGTGTTAAAAGTCTCGTAAAGATCGGTCAATTGTCGTGCGGGCAATTTGTCATCCCTTGGTTAAAAATCGAACGGTAAATGGCTCAGCGGGAAATTTCCGTTGTTGAAAAAGTAAAGCCCGCGGAGGCGGTTTGTGTCGGCGGGTATTACGAGACAATACACTCACCACTGTTTTTCTCAACTTTCTCGGACGTTCGCCTTAAGTGACACGAACCCGGGTATTGTGTTGTTAGGCTAGGTAAAAGGAAAATTGACTTTTAACCTTGGACCTTTTATTGCCTTTCCTTTTAGTTTTTCTACCTTGTTTCAGAAGATGGAGTGTAGATAAAGTAGTTCGACGACGTAATTGTTACATTATGGTGTGGTTTAACAAAAAAAAAAAAAAAAAAAATTTAAAAGTAAAAAGAAAAATGCATGAAAAGGTCCGACGTAACAATGTTTCTTTTTAAGGCGTTCCTGAAATTTTCGTCGGTGCTGAATAGACAATAATCAATGATCGGTTGAGATGTTAGAAAATAATCGTTCGCTTTTCAAAAATTGGATTTGAATTTTTTCACCGTAATTATGCATAATAAATAAATCGTTTTAACTATCGTTAAAAAGATTATCTTTATTACATTGAATTACCACTATAATTAAACTCTTTAAATGCAAAAGTAAAACTACTTTTAACTAACTTTCGCGTATGGTTGTTTGTAAAATTAGCCATTAATACAAATTAATTTATTCATAATTATATTAAAAATGAAAACGGAATAATTTTAATAAAAGATTACTGTTGAACTTTTAAAATAACTATTCTTCGAAGTTTTACAATTAAAACTGTTATTTTATGATTTTCATTTATGGCTTAATGTGCAACATCAATGGCAATAATATAATGTACCAATCGGTTAAATTAATACAATTTTCATGAAACGATAAGACAGTACATTAATTAACTTTAAAAGTGCTTTCGTTCTTTCTGATTTCAATATTTAAAATTATTTCCATTTAATCGAATGGAAAAAAAAAACCTCTAAAAGCTTTAATTTAAGTTATTAATAAAGAAACGTTTTTTTTAAACTCATTTTTCTGAAACTTTTATTTAACCCGCGACGTATATCCACCATCAAGATGACCAAATTAAAAAATAAAAAAGCGTTTACTTATAATTTTTAAAGAAAACATTATTACGTCCATATGTTTGAAAAGAGCCACCGAAAGTAAGCGTATGATTTTTTAACGGTATACATGTATCGATAGGCAAACGTCATGCGCGCGTGCAACGGTCCATGAAACACAAAAAATAAAAAGGAAAAGAAAAGGGAAAAGAGGGATCTCGCTACTCGGTTTAGTTTCGTCGTGTTTTTTTCCTTATAACGCGGCTTTCCAATTTGTATTGTGGTTCGCTCTCGATAGTAGTAGCGTATATCCGGATCATAAGCCCTCAAAAGGAAAGTCTCGAAAAATTTTAACTTAAATGTAACGGTGAAGATTAAAGGCAATAAATGGTAGCGCCGTTGGCAAGCTGTGATCCGGCACGCGCCTTCTTCACCGGGTGAAAAATAAAGGCGGAGTGAGGAGAGAAGATCGCTCGGACACAATGATCCTTCAATAAACATATGTTAGACACACCAACGCATCTCGATGCGTTATTATCGGCGCCTCTCTCTCTCTTTCTCTTTCTCTCTCTCTCTCTCTTTCTATCTTTCTCGAGATTTCCTCAAGATCATCGAAGGAAATTCGTCCCCCGTTTTTCGCTCGTGAGCGTGCGTGCGCGTGTCTGGAAGCGCTTCCGGACACGCGCGCGCACGCGTGGGCGAGCGAGTAACCATCTGCTGCGGTTTTTCCATTTATCCACCTTGGAAACGAGGAGAACCTTTTAAAAACCGCACCTTGAGACCTGTGTCTATGGGCCAAGGACCCTCGAAGTCCCTTTAAAAATCTACCCACACACCGGTTACCTCGGCTTTACCTACTCTCTCTCTCTCTCTCTCTCCCTTTTTTATTTTCTGTCTCCGTCTTATTCTTATAGAAATAGAGGCTTGCACTTTGAATGGACGAACGGCATGTGTACGCCGGTGCGGAGTCGCGCACGCCCCGATGCTTTTCTTCGGAGGCTGCGAGAGAGCGAGTCGGATATTTAATACTCTGAGAATGAATGGACGATGCCTAATGTGTGCGTGTATGCGTAAGACGAGAAATTTCGTGGGTGTGTCGCGTACGTTGTATCCATGCGATTGTATACATCGTAAACGTGAAAATATTAGGCTTTCTATGTTATAATCTTGGCTTTTATATCATCGCGCACTTTTTTTTTACGATGCGCGTGTGTTTACTATTGTTATCTTGTTATTATGATCGAAGGTGACCTAATTCAACGGTATAAAAATCTTTTCGGCTCATTGGATTTTCATTCACGTTTTTTTCAAACCGATTACATTATGGCATGAAGAATACATTTGATTAGCTATTTATAAGAATTTTTTTAAAGATATCATATTGTAACGGATATTTCCGCCTCATTTATTATAATCAGTATTTTATAGCTCAAATAAAATGTAATTGAGATGTACACTTATGTTACAATTCAATATCAACTAACACTTTACTATTTAATAAATTTTGATTTTTCATAGTTAAAAAAATAATTTACATGTTTGATATCGGGAGATTTTAAATATATTTTTACGTAAAAGATTTTTGAAATACTAATGATTTTTAAAGTAATATTAGAGTTGTTAGCGAGAAATATTATAAAAACTTATTTAATAATCAAAACAAAAATTTTACTCAATCGTCGGTTAAAAAAAGCCGATAGTGACATTTCCGCGCGATGAGAGAAACATACAGAGGGAAAAAAAGAATCCCTACGTTCATTGTCATTAATTCGGTCCCTCACTCCTCCGATTCATCGAGCACTCGATTTCTTTGCATAAAGACAAACGCGCCCGCGCGCTAAAGCCAGAAAGAGAAAGATAGAATTCAACAGAGACAAATCATCGAGCACAACACGAGCCCGAATGCACGCTATGAAAAAAAAAGTAAAGGAAGGAAAGAAAAGAAAAAAGGGGAGAAGGGACCAAGAGAGAGAGAGAGAGAGAGAGAGAGAGACGGAGAGATAAAGTCGACGGCCTTCGACTCAACGTCGACGGTGACGGTGGCGGTGGCAGTGGCGGCATCGACGCGCGGTCCGCGGAAATTAAAAAAAAGTGCAATTCCAGATGGTGCATCGCCAAGCATTTCTGACCCGTATCCCTTGTAATTCTCGGCTCCTCTTTGTCTTATCCGCGCGCTTTCTCATACATATATACACGTATAAAGGCGGAAGGGTGCATCGGGCGGTTTAGCTGCAGGCATGTGCACTTTTGCTGTCTCTCCCTCTTTCTTTCTCTTTTTCTCAACATTCGTATTGCGAAAGAGAAAGAGAGAGAGAGAGAGAGAGAGAGAGAGAGAGAGAGAAAGAGAAAAATCCCGAGATGTCTACCGGCAACGCTACTACTCCGAAGACGCGAGCTGTGTATATACTGACACGCGAGAAAGAGTGAGAGGGACGAAGCGAGCTTTTGTGAAATGGCGGAGAGAAAGAGAGAGAGAGAGAGAGAGAGAGACAGAGAGAAAACGTTGTCGGTAGAGGCAGTGACAGTGAGACTTTTATTAGGGAAGGAATCAGCAAGCATGATTATGTACCTTAGAGCGACGACGACTGCACATTGTCGACTCTGGCTCTCTTTCTCTCCGCTTTTCCGCGTCTATATGCGTCCCGTGCACTTCGCCTACGTTGCTACGTATATCCACGTATACATGTAAGTGTTTGCGAGCGAACCAGCGTAGGTGTATATGTATATAGATACGTATAAATGTGTAGATACACGCGGAAACTTCGCGAGGAGAGAGAGAGAGAGAGAGAGAGAGAGTGGGAGGAGAGGGAGACGCTGCGATAATGCATGCTTCGATTCCTTTTGAATTTTTTTCGCTTCTTCGAGTCTTTTGCTCGTGGGCTTGCGCCGAGCAGCGCCCGCATATATACGGACCCTTTTCTCTATTCTTTACTTCGCGGTTTCTTTTTCAAAGCTGGGTCGCCCGTTTTACTTCTCATCTCCGCGACTTTCTATCTTTCTTTCTCTCTCTTTCCCTCTCCCTCTCTTTCTCTCTCTCTCCCTACCTCTCTCTGTACATATATATGTACATCTCGTATTCTTTTTGTATGAAATTTTTGTTTCGTCTTTTTGTCTCGTCGTTGTTGTCGTTGTTGTTATCGTTACCGCGACTTTTTTTCTTTATTTTTTTTTTAGGAAAGGGTGGCAGAAAAATGTGTGTCGTCGCATTGTCAAGCGGATTTGTCTCACGGTAATGTTTTTTAGAACTTGGTTACTCGAAGATAAGGAAAGAGTTGCGTTATTGAATGCTCGATGTGTTCCTTTTGTATTTTCATTCTTTGATTTATACACTGAATTTAAGGTTCTTCGCTTATTTGTGCATTGTGTGTACATAGTACATAAAAAGTTTTGAAAGCTTTTTTTATACTTACGGTGAGCGCAGTCGTGGCGATGTGTAAGATGCTAGTCCCTGTAACAAAAGCAAAATTTCTTTTTTAAATTTTTAATATTTTACTCTTTTATTTGAATAACATAAAGAAAGCATACAAAAATGTTTTGATGTTCATTTTAATCTTTTAATATTTACTTTATTTTTATACTAATCAAATTATGTTTTTCATTAAGTTAATATATTAAGTTATCTCTAATTAATCTAAAAACATTACAAATATTACCTTTGATCAATATATTTAAATAAAGATTTATTTCGCTAGTTAAGCCAAACTTTTAAAAAAAGGTTAAAACATAAAAGTTTGAAAATTTTTTTTGCTCGCAAATTCAACTTAAATAATCTTTCAAAACTCAGGTAAATTCTCGCGAAACAATGAATGAAAAAAAGAAATTAATTCATGACAGTGGGCTTACACAAATCGTCAACGCTTGAAAATTCAAAAAAACGTAAAAAAAAGTAACACTATTCATTCCGTCGATCCATGCGCACAAAAAAAAAAAAAAAAAAACGAAAAAGAAAACGAAGAGAGGAAAGTCATAAGCATTGAAAAACGCCTAGAAATCGCGAAGCGAGCGCAGGGCAAAAAAGGGGCAATGGATTGGATATACGGGCAAGTCGATGGCGCTCTGGCGAGACGACACAAGAGACAGACAGAGAAAAAGGGATGAAGAAAGAGAGAGCGAAAAAGAGAAAGAGAGAGGAAGAGAGGAATCCTCATGTAGAAGAGACAGAGCGCGAAATTCGCATCGCTACAGTCGGCGATGCCGCCTAAGGCGATATTGTCATCGGAATGAAACCACCCCCTCGTGACTGCAGTTTCTCTCTCTCTCTCTCTCTCTCTCTCTCTTTCACACTCGTTCTCTTCCTCCTCCCTACCCCTTATTTTTCTCGCGTCACGCGCAAACGAAGACGAAGTGCGATACACTCCCGTACGCGTGTGTTTTATAATATATATATATATATATATATATATATATATATATATATATATATATATATATATATATATATATATATGTGCATGGGTACAGCACGCGCTTGTCACTCGCGAACTTCCTCGTGGACATGAAAAGAGACAAACGCAAAGAGAAAGCCCGACGCTCGAAACTTCGATCGGCCCTTGCGCACTCACGCATATATCCGCATATATATATATATATGTGTGTGTGTGTGTGTGTGTGTGTGTATGTGTGTGTGTGTGTGTGTGTGCGTTTATGTATGTACCTTGAGATCAAATGCAAATTTCATCTTTTATTGAAAACAAAATGCATTCGTTGAATATGTAAAGCTATACACTTTAAAATTAATTTTTAATTCGATGAATGTTCGTTTTTATTTTTTTATTTATTTACTTTTTTTTATTTTTTCGTCACTCTCGTCTTGTTTGACGTACACATATTGACTTACGTGCACTCGTTAATCTATCATTTATGCATGTATAATTGTAGCCCAGCATTTATAATAAGTTAAATATTGTTTAATGATACTGTTATTAGGATTTAAATAAAATTAAAAAATTTTACATTACATTTTTGAATTTTATTTTCACTTTAAGATGACATTTTCAAAATAAAAAAAAAAAAAAAAAAAAAAAAAAACAAACTTAAGATATAACTAAATATGCACTTTTGGTAACGTGCACGATTTACTTTAAAAGTTAAGATTTATACTCATAATTCATCATTCGAATAACTCGCTTCCGAAGATTATACATCTTACTTTGCACTTGGCAGCTAATAAAAAGTGCACAAGTCAGTATATAAAAAAAAGATATTAAGCAACAACTTACGGCGCAGTGCATCTCCGAACTTCCCGACGCCTTAAAGTCTCGGCATTGTTCCGATTACGTATGATACACGTACATACATATAATACATGCGTAAGTCTCGGAGCTCTCGAGCGCTGCAGTTCGACGCCAGTATCTGGAGACAGTTTCGCTCGGTAAGACTTAACAAATAGGCAAAGTTCTAGAGACCGGTTCAGGGTAGATTCGTGAGAGAGAACCGACGAGAGTAATTCTCTTCTCTCTCTCTCTCTCTTTCTCTCTTTCTCTCGCTCTTTGTTCTCCCAAGTTTGTGATGTATTAGCTATGTGTGCTCCGCTGTCTTCCTCTCTTTGCGCGCAATATCTCCAGGCGCGCGTCCGGGCACTTAGTCCGGTGCTGCTATACCTATAACCTCTCCCCCCCCCCCCCCCAGTTGCGATTTCGCGAACGCGCAACTTGCGCAACCGGACTATTGTATGTTGCGGACTACTTCCCTTAGCTTTGCACCTTGCCCTCGTACTTGGAAAAAATTTCTGGGCAACGAACCAGCAGTGTAACGTTTCTATATTATTGTATGAGATATAATATAAAAAGTGAATTATAGGGATTTTAATCAAGTTCTAACGAAAGGAGGATATTTTTACAAATTTGATCAATATTTATTTTCTATTCAATTATGTATAATGTGGCTAAAAGTAATTAATAATAATATTTCACATTAAGTTTTTTTATTTAAAATTTATTAAATTGCAATTTAAGTAAAGTTGGAAAAGTAAAAACTATTAATCGTTAAAACAAGTTCATTTGAACATTAAAACGTCCATATGTAAAACAACATTACAAATTAATCCATTTGATTCCAATATTTTGGTATAATTTTCACGCAGTTTTCACGCTTTTAAATTACACGATTTATCACGGTAATATATCCATTAAAAACCTAACGAACATCCGATGTGGTTAAGTTAACTCCCTCTCATGGAATGCAAATACACAATCCTCGCGTATATAGCTGTAATTCGACATTATACGTATATATATATAAATATATAAATATATAAACGTACATCGTTGGCTATCGTCGCCAGTAAAACCAATTTGAAAATTAAAAAACATCCGCTTGCATGTATATATGTATGTGTATATATCTATGCATATATATATATATGGAAACACAGAAAACGATGTACGAGTACAAAAATATCGACGAATCGATTATTATCACATTTCGTCCTCTCGCTGTAATCATGAACGATTATACCGCAAGTTATAAAAACAGTGAACTCGATTATAATCAAACGTATAGTATGTCACGACGCCATCGTCTCGCTCGTATAGTTGGTTTGACGCGCTTTCCCTCGCGCGCGTGCACGCCCGCGAGTTTACGATCGCTCGTTTAATTATGTGTACTCGTATAGCGACGCTCAATCGGAATTTTGGAAAAGATGAACACCGGCTATGTTCCATCGAGGTGTAATCTGATAATATGTACAAAGCAGTGACTGTAACGGTGTGAACGAGTCGCGTTTAAGGGTCGAGCTATTGTTCGCTTTATTAGTCTCGATCCTATAATCGAACGTGAAATAATGACGATTCATAATCCTTTAATGAGAATTGCTGGATTTTCATAAGCGTCCGCGACGATTGAAGCTTTTAGTGAGTGAATAGTGCGCGATATACGTATACATATGTAACTGTCTCGTCGCTTCTTTCGCTTCGACTCTTTTGCTTATAGCGTCAATATTTATTTGTCTTTTTCTATTTATCTTCTTTTTTTTTGCAATATCTATCTCCATTTGAATGTTATATTTTTCAACGACAGTAATTAATCCGTAAATATTGTTAAAGAATTTTTAATAACTGCAATTTCTAACGATTTTCAGCGCTTTCAAATTTTTTTGATTCTCCCATAAGAAAAGTGAAAATAAACACGTATACCAGTTCACTTGCATCGAACTCCTAATTACACGCAACTAACATTCACCGGATTGACTGGTAAAAATATAATCAAAACGGTAACCTATCACTATACCAGTATTAGTATCCGAACTCTATGCACTTAATACTGTCGGTTCCATACGAAAAAACAAACACATATTCGTACACATACAAAATCAGGTACGCGTGTCGCGGCGCTTCTACGTTAAAACACGATCGTGCGCGCATATACGTATACACGCGTGTACGTGGCGGTGACCCTCGGCTTTCTCTTACTCCCATCTCTTTCTCTCGTTCTCTGTGCACATTACACGCAATGAAATTGGATTGCGCTTATATTCTACCGGCGGAATCGGTCGTCTAGTCCGCGCTTTGTATGTGTCCGGTTCCTCTCTCTCTCTCTCTCTCTCTCTCTCTCTCTACCTCCCGTACAACGTCAACATTCCGCGACTCCCTACTCGCTGCACGAGTGAGCAGTTATTAAAAGTGCCCCGGCTTCGACCGCGAGCGTTGTACGCGTATTCCTGTGTGGTGCGACCCGTCGATTCTCTCTGTGTATGTATACTTGTGCGATCGTCTACTTTTTCTTTTTATTCCAATGTGTTGTTGTTCAATCAATGCCGAGCCAATATTGCTATATTATTCGTCTCTCTCTCTCTCTCTGTCTCTCTTTCTCTCTTCAGGCTAGCCAATTTGAGTAATATCGTTATGAAATGCCGCTGGGTTCTCGTAATAACGGTATTTTTTTCTCATTAATTATTTTTTATTCGGCAATGTTATATGCACGATGATTGAAATTATGAGTATTAATTGTAAATAAATTTTGAAATCTTTTTTACATACGTATACGAAAACGATATTTTATTTAAAAATATTTTTCAAAGCACGTAAGCTGTGTAAATTATTTTAGTGAAAAGCCCGCGTCACGACAATATTATATCGATATTTTTAAACTCGAAAGAAATATGTCGTACTCGTAGGTGAAAAACAAATCAATACTCGATATGCACTCCTACACCTTTACGCGAACACACACACACACACACACACACACACACACACGCGTATGTATATATCTAAGTACTTACTATCTAACCTTTATCATTATCGACGATCTTATCTTGGCGATTGGCGGGATCGTATCGTTATAATACGCGTAAAAATTGATCGTTCGTTTATACGCATTATATGTGTACATATCGCGTATTTTATAGAAAGGAGGCGATAGGGATTCAACATTATTTTCCACGAAGACGCAGAAGGAGTGTGAAACGCGCGTGGAAGTTGGTTCTCCATATCGTGCCGCAGGCGGCCTTGTTTAGATATGTGACGAACAAAGGGAAATGAGCTTGTTAGAGTTGAGCAAATACGGATTGAAAACTTTTTTTTTTTTTTTTTTTTTTATTTATTTATTTTTGAGTTGCAATATCTCGTTGTCAACGAGCGGATAATTTTTAATAAATTTTTAGCAAATTAAACTTGTTTTTTTGAATATTTACAACAATAATTATCGATATGTGATTATAAAAATTAAATGTATAGATATGTCTTTAAATCATCACTTGTTTTAGATTGTCTTGTTAAAATTTCTAACAGGAATAGCTTCTTTTATCAATGACAAAAAGATAAAAAAAAACAGCAGGAAGTTAAAGAAATAGGAAGATTCTTTGATACATTATCCAAGAGTTTTTGTGCGTTCGCCGCAGCAATATTATTACGCAGAGTTTTTGTTCTGTGACTTCTTGGTCACGAGCCACGAAGCATATAAGTGCACCCACGAACAATGAAGAAAAAGCAATAAAGAGAAATCTGTTAACAGCAAGTAGAAGCGAGAACGAGGACATGAAGATAAAGGAGGGGGTGTACGTTAAGAGAAACAAGGGAGATATAGACTGCAGATAAAGAGAGAATACGGATAGATAAAGAAAAATTCGGCGCACACATACGTATACGTATAAGAGAGGGTGACAGATGGCACGCCAGACAAAGAGAAACTAGACTGCTTTTCATAACGCCCGCGTAACCCAATAAAAGATGCGGCCGTAAGCAGTCTCGAGTCGTAGCGTCGATCGTTTTTCTCGAGTCGCATAGAAAATATAAACATACACGTACATACATACCGTGCTCCCGCTGGTCGGGAAGACCGATGGGGTTGAAAATCAAATCTTGCGGAGACCACCAGCAAGGCAGACTTGGGCGCTTGCGCTGTATAAAAGAAGCAATTGACTTTCTTTTTTTTTATTTCGACTTCCGACCGAGACTTTAACGCGTCTGGCTCGATTTCTGATTTTTTTCATATCGCTTGCGTGCGCGCGCGCGCGCCTCGTTTTGCATAACTATTGGAAGAGAGAATAGTAGCAAGCGCATATAATTTATTTTATTTCCTAACGAGTTTCATTGATTTTTCACCCTCGAGCCATTATAAGGATAAGTAAAAAAAATATTGTACTTTACTACGTTATTGTGATGTACGAATGAAACGCTATTATCAACCTCATGATAATATTATTATGCTATATAAAGAATTAAATTTAATTGACCCTTATTAAAAATTAAAATATCAATTTCTTCGTAAATAAATAATTTCGACATTTTTTCTTCCATCCAAATTTTAAATCTCGAGTCCAATCTTGTAGTTAAAATTTCTTAATCGAACCATAAGCGACGCGCTCCGTCAATCATTATCGTCGCAAATTCGATTGCTTGTACGCTCAACCGTAAGACCGCGAAAGAAACGACGTACACGAGATGAAAATTCGATCGAAAACTCGTTCTGTATCGTTTAGCGTCTATTAAGCTCCTTCGGTTAATAGCTTGAGATAGAGGGCGAAAGGATTCAGAGACGAGAAATTCGATTCGGCGATTTTTACGTCCTCGTCACTGGGGCTCCTGTGTACGTGCAAGGGGAACAGTATATATATATATATATATATATATATATATATTGAGTTTCGGTAACTCTCGTCTTACTGTCCACGGACGATTGAACCTCGGGCGAGTCGCACGCGAGCGAAGCATTGGGGATGTATTACGGCGACAATGATGCCACGTGCCAGAATCTAATCATCGAGCGAACGTATATACATCTTTCCCTTGCGTATACTCCCTCCCTCACGGCTTTCTTTCTTTCTTTCCGCTTTTTTTTTCCTTTCTTCTGTCGCAAGTATAAGAAAGAGAAGCGCGTGCACCTTTGTTTGTAAGCTGCGTGGGGGGCGGATCACGGAGTTTTTTTTTCTGTACAAGCGTAGCTACTAAGCTTTCTATAGTTAAATCCTCTTACACATAGAATAAAGAGTATAGTTTAATATCGATAGATTAAAGATAATTTGTTTGAATTAATCATTACGAGTAATTCAATTCGACGAATATTGCTTTGATAAATAAAAAAAGTGTATAAACATATAAGCGATTTTGATTAATGAAAAATTTTTTTCAGACGAAAATCGAATGAAAAAAAATTTGTTTTCAACAAAATTTCCACTTGATATATTTTGGACATATTTTCAAAATATTCACTTATTTTAGCCAAAATAAATATTTATATATTTTTGTTTTACCGTTGCATTTTGGTTGGCTGTATCGTAAAATATTTCAATTATTTTAACACGGCATAATATTTGCTCGCTACATTGATGAAACATTTATCAATTGAAAGATATTGCTATGGAATCAAAAAAATTTTTTCAATTTTTTATATATCAACATAAATTAAATATAATTTTAAAATAATTTCATTATAATATCTTACGAAAGAACATCGAGTTCGTTTAAAAAAAATAGAAAGACAGCGACATACTCAGATAAAAGATATAAAAAGACATTATAATCGAATACAATGCATATCGGCGAACTAACGAAAAAAAAAAAAAAAAAAAAAAACTACAACTGCATTCGATATTTCGCTTGAATAATATTTTTTCTCCAACTCTAGCAAGATAAAGAGAGAAAAGGTTACGTCGTCGCGTCGTCGCGTCCAGTGCGTCATTACGTAAACGCACTCGAACGAAAGTCTCTTTCTCCCGTTATTATAGCACGTCTACCTTGGATTTCGTTTCGTGTTTTCGCAACTTCATCATTTATTCGAGCTCGATTTCTTTCGTTAGGTAGAAGGAGGGTTAGGAGTAGCGACTTTTTTCTACTCGCTGAATCTCAATCGTCGTGTTAAGCGATTGGAAATTTCATCCATTCAATCTATATCACCAACGAGAGATAGCAATGGCAATAGCGGCGGCGGCGATGGCGGCGGCGGCGGTGGCGGCGACTCGCGTCAAGTGAATCGATGAACTTCTCTTTGTGTCCGGCGCTCTTTCTCTCTCTCTCTCTCTCTCTCTCTCTCTCTCTCTCGCACACGCACGAATTCGTATACACATACGTACAAGTACACTCACCCATACGCGCGCACGCTCGCAAGGACTCTCATACTCTCGCATCTTCGGACATCACCACGAGGAGATAACGGGTCGGGGCAATATCAATCAACGCGTATTTCCCCCGTGCTTTTTTATTTAGTCGCAGAAATATTGTACGATGGCTATTCGTTTATTCTCTTTTGCGTTTTCTTTTATATTGATTCTTTTTTTTTATCATTTTTATTTATTTATTTATTTTTTTTTCGGGACTCTCATCGCTGTCGTCTACCCAATGGCATTTTTATGTTTTTTGTGTTTGCATAAGTTGTCCTCAAATAATTTTAACCTTTTATAATTATTAATTATGTATAAAAAAAATTCTTTCAATATTTATAAAATTAATTATTTTACTTCCGAATGCATCCTTTATCCAATATTATTATTATTATTGTAGCATTGAATATTTTTATTTTAATTAAAAATTAAGTATAAATTTTTATAATACATTAGTTATTAATGCATGTTCAAAGTGTAAAATAATACAGAATAATTATCTTCTAATTATTTTAAAAGTTTTATAATATAATCAAGGTTATTAGAAATTATTTGAATTTAAAACCAGACTGATAAAATAATCTACGCAGCCAATAAATTGTATTGGCAAGAAATTTTTCTACATTTAGCCTTTGTTAATAATTTAATTTAAGAAAAGTGTCAAAAATCATATGCATTGTGCGAACAAATTTAAAATAAGATGAAAACAATTTATCGCAAGAAATGAATGTTGACAATGATTGGATAATAAATATATTTATTAAGAATTAACTCGTCACTAGATCAGAAATAAGCATTAAAAAAGTAAATCAAAAAACACTTGGACGCGACGACAAGAGAAACTGTAGTAAAGGAACTAACAAACAAATCGATTAAAGTTCATATCGGATGTGGGCGTCGAGACAAGAGAAGGAGAAAGAGAGCGAGAGAAAAAAGCAGAGAAAGAGAAGGAGGAACTCGTAATTGTAAGCTGAACACGTGGCCCCTCATTCTCAGGCGACGCCCCCTTGGTCTAATCTTGCGCGAACTCGCCTACTCGTCTACATATACTTCGTGTGTATATGTCACACTTTGCTGCCGCCCGCCTATGATCTACATATGCGTATATTTACATGCACACGAGCGTCGAAGATGCAAATGGAAAGATTCATTATTATACTTGTGTTATTTTATCAAGCGTACGTGACATGAAGCCTGCTTTTTCTCTCTCGCTCTCTTTTACTCCCTCTCTCGACTTTTTTTTCTTTTATCAGGTAAAAAGGCTTGCCTGACGGAAAAGAACTTTTTATTAATCATGTGCGCTTGAATGCTTTCTATGTACCTATTTCTAAAATTATCAGATAAATCCAAGAGTTTCGTTCGATTAAAATAAATGTCCTTTAAGAATGGTTAATTTTATAAAGCTTATTCGCATGAAAAATTTGTTGAACATTGATAAAAAGTTGTCGACTTATTCGATATCTTTTTTAAATAAATATTCAATAAGCGATATTAAAATTTTTAGAATAATTTTACTTATTTAATAATTAGCAATTTTATGTATTAAAAAAAATTAATAATAAATTAAAAAAAGTTATAAATTACTTTCATCAATCACTATTAATTAATCAAAACAAAATTTGTATCCAATCCCTTTAATCATGTTTTGATTAAACGTCCATAAACCCTTCAAAAGATTTGCCGGTCTTTGAAAAGCACTTGGAAGGTTTACAAGCTTTAAGTAAACGGAAATAGCGCGTGACTCGGGACGGTTTTACGGAGGCGCCCGTCTTAAGTATTCCGAGACGGGACGGCTTAACTCTCTCCGTCTCGCTCTATCTCGTTGCGGAATTTCCTTCGAAGCAAAGCCAAAGGAGAAGCGAGCCGGCGCGAGCAACAAGTGGCTTCTTACCTCGAACGATCTTAGACGTATAGCCCGTGTAGCACGGCGACGGCGCGTTCAACAAGTGTCTTCCGAGCTTACACATACCAACCGATATATGTATATATATATATATATGTATATACACGTGTATATACGCGCATACGTACACGTGCGCATACATCCAATGGGTAGCTTTGTGTGTGTCACGCGCCGCTGTAAGTGACAGCCGAAACGCGCGTTTCGTAACGCGTTAAATACGACGTCGACGACGACGGTCGCGGCGACGGCGACGACGGTGCTATTATGGCCATATATACGTAACGAGAGACTATACGCCGACAATTATTGCTACTCTATAGTTGAGTTACGACATAATGGGTATCATTAGTACCTTCGTGTGCTATCGATTATCATCATTCTTTTACCGTAATTTTACATTAATTATTGATGAGATGAAATAGAAATTCAAAATATTTTCTTATAATGCTTTTCTTTTTGCTTTAGTTATAGCATTGATAAATTACATTCATTTAGCAAAATATATGTATATTAAAAAAAAAAAAAATATATATATATATATATATATATATATATATATATATATATATATATTCAATAGTAGTATGTACATAATTACATGAAGTATTATTCATATTTTTTTTTTCTTGTTAGTAATCAAAATTAACCGACCCTGTGTGCATGTATCGACGTTCGAATAATCAATAATAACCAAACGTCTCGATTACACAGTTAACATCTCCCAGCTATTTAATTACCTCTCTCTCTCTCTCTCTATCTCTATTTCAATTAATTTAATTTCATCGTTATACATACGTACGTGTAACCACAACGAACGGTGTGCCAAGTTAATTAATAAAAATGCAGACGCACATAATCCACGTGTTGAGAGAAACGGTTAGTTTCAACGCGCGCGACGCGCTTATTTTCATCGCAAAAACGCAAGCCCGCGTGCACACGTATATAAGAGCAAGAGAGAGAGAGAGAGAGAGAGAGAGAGAGAGAATGAGAGAGAGAGAGAGAGTGAGATAAAGTGAGAAAGAGAAGTCTAGCGTGCCGTCGGCCACGCGCTGTTATTTGTACGTATACATACACACGCACACATGCATACAAGCCTCTGAATAATAAAACAAAACGCGCGCCTTACACAAGGCCGCGTATAGCGCTTCACAAAAGTGACTCTCCTATAAGCGGTGGCTCTCTATCTTTGAGGTGGGACGCAACAAGTTGATATCTTATTCTTCCCTCGGTCGCTGAAACGTTTTACACGCGTTGTACATACCCGCTCGTGTATAACTATATATTTAACGGGGATTCAGTCAGCCGTAACCCATCCCAACGTGATGGTAATAACGCGCGCGAGGGTAGTAGAAGAAGAAGAAAAAGAAGAAAGAGGAGGAGGAGGAAGTGGCGGTGGAAGCTCGAAAAGACGGCGATAAGAAAACAAGTCGACGCCTCCTCCTCGTTTTCATCACCCTCGAGGTATCTTCCTCTTCTTCTTCTTGTCTTGTTTGAGGAATGAGAGTCGTGGCTTCTCGACCGGAAGATATACACTTATATACAGAGTACTGGCTAAGAAAGCTGCGATAGCAACAGGTCTCCCCTTTTTCCTCGGCTAGCCCGGAAAATCTTGAGGGTGAAGTAAAAGATCTTGCAAGACGCAAGTGCGCACACAAAGGGGCTCGAAAAGATAAAGGAGGCGGTGGAGGACGATACACAAGGGTTGAGCAGTCGAGGGTATAAGGCGAAGGAAAGCGCCCGGAAGAGCAAAGATCCCTGGTAAGTTTTCTGGAGGGTTAAACACACTTTTCTCTTACGCGCTCGCCTCGTCTCGCTCTCATCCACCTACGCTACATCTTGGTATCTTCTTCTTCTTCTTCTCGAGCAACCTGTTGAGGCGCGATTCGCGTGACTCGTCGCCTCTCCAACACCGAGAAAAGATAAAGTGCTTTCTTAGCGGTGAGCTAAGGGTGAGCAAGAGGGTCGTCTTCTTTTTCCTCTTCTTCCTCTCTTTGCTCAAGGTAAAGGAATGTATATTCATATGGGAGGGAAAAAGTAAGAGTGAGTGAGAGAGAGAGAAAGAAGCCTGAAACTTTCGAGATCTTTAGCAAGCAAGAAGAGCGCGGAGAAGATGCCGTGCGAAGAGGTGGAATGGGTCGTTGTTGGCCGACTCTTTTGAAGATCGTGCGACACTCTTGGGCTTTGTTTTCCCAGAGGGCGATGGGAATATATATATATACACACGCGCGGTTATATAAAAGAGACAAATGAAGAAGAAAAAGAACTTTGTCCGAATAATACAAGTACGGAGAAAGAGAAAAAGAGAAAAAGTGAGTAGCTATCAAGGAAAATTGACGTTGAACGACTAGGAAATTGTGCGGAAGGTTCCGATCCCCTATTTCTTGCTTTCATGGTATGTATATATATATATGCATACGTATGCATGTGTACGTTACAGGTTGCATGTGCTTAACTATATGGGTGGCGCGACAACGACGACTGAATAGGGGTTGGAGCTGCGATTGATTGTTTAGGCAAATTGACTGCTATCATTGACTTGATAACGTGAGATTACGCGTTTAAGTGTTTAACATAAATTCTAACGTTGATTGTACTCTATTTGTTTACTTTATCGTATTTAACGAATAATTGCTTAGAAATTGATGATATTACGAATTGTTATATCGTCATTGATTTGATATAAGTATAATAAATAAAGTGAGAGTGAATATTTTAATACAACGCCTACGAAAAGACAAAACGATTAGCGAAATTAATTTTATACTAAAATCATTTAAATTTTTACTTATATTTATTCTTTCTTGATTTATATTTATGAATTTAATATAATCCGCTAATTTGAATCTTTTAATAAAAATTTATATACTTCTTCTATAACGAACCTTTATTTCAATAAATAAATAATAAAATTAAGAAATTATAACAAATATGAAACAATGTGAATAGTTTTTTTCACAGAAAATGTATACATTATTCGTCTCTTTCATTCCAGCTAATTTACAAGTAGCTTTTACCAAAAAAATTATCGCGATATAAATGTGCAGCCATCTGTAAGCACAAAACCGCCTTTTCGAAACAACCACAAACGTGTACATACCCATATGCACATGTGCGTGCGCAAGAGACACCAACAGCCCAGGAATTCTCCTCGGGTTGAAAATTGATGCAGAGCTTCTTCGTTCTCTGACGATGCCCACGCAAAAGATATTATGTATATACACACGCGAAATGGTACGATGCCACTGTCAACGTGTATGTTATTTAAAGGTCGAAGCGCCGCTGGCGCATCCTCTTAATGGTGAGGTCATCGATGCATCGATGGACGATCGATAATATAAATGTATAAAGCGAGAAAAAGAGGAAAGGTTGTCGTTTGACGAGAAAAACAGAGACCCAATTGACGGAAACGTCGATACAGAGCCGATGCGATGACGAAATTAGGATTCGCTTTTTTTACTCGTCCCGTTTCTCTCTCTCTCTCTCTCTCTCTCTCTCTCTTTCTCTGTCACTCTCTCACTCTCGCATTCTTTATCTTTTTCAAGCCCGATTTTATTTTAGTTGCTGGGAGTGTCGTGTCGTCATCGATGGCACAAGGGAATGGTCGAGTGTAAAAGGATTTTTTCTTCCCTTCATGTGTTCTCTCTCTTTCTTTCTTCTTTTTTTTTTTTTTTTTTTTTTATCGCAACGCAATGGTGTTGTGACGTTGTGAAAACACTGACGTTAATTGCGTTATTAGCGTCGCGACGTGTTCCAGATGGCCTTCTCGTGTGACGTGTACATTTTACATCATAACACATTATAAATCTATTTATTTATTATCTTAGATGTTACGCTGAGCGCGTAAACTTTGACTTCAGAACAATCGATATTTATATATTTATAGTAAATACAAATATTTGCCATTATCAGTGACGATGATAAGTTCAACGCAAATGTCTACATGACCGTATCTTCTAACTTTTTTTTTTTTTTTTTTTGACTTCTTTGAACTTTGAATTGTTCTCGTTTTATAACATTTCGATTATTGCGTCAGCAATTCTTCCATACGCAATAAATCAATGCCACGGATTCTTTAAGAAAATTCTCCGGCAAACTGAAAAAAAGAAGAAGAGGCGTGAAAATTTTCCAACGAATGAACGAAACGTTTGCAAAATCGAAGAAGAGAATGCAAAGAATCTTCCCCTTAGAGAAAGAAAAATCTAACCTCTCGAAGTGCGCTTGTCCGAAGGGTGCGAACGCGCCTTTTTCTACCTCCTCCAACCTATTGTCCCGAAATAATATTTAAAGCGAAGTGTACCGTTAACTTCCGTTCCGCAGACGTATGCAAAAAAAAAAAAAGTACAGAAGCGACACGCGTGCGTCCTAACACCGAAAAGAGAAAAAAGAGGATACATCCTTCCGGCTCTCTCGAACCGATCATACACTCGTTGACGATGAGCTAGCTACTCGATCATATCGATCCTTGATGGCTCTTTTTATTTCGCCGCTTGAGCAACAAGAGATACAATAACCGACAGGCCTCTCTTTTCTCATTTCTTCTTTTTCTTCGTTCCGTTCGAAAATGGATGTTCATTATGCGAAATGTATGCATAGCGCTTGTATTATACAAATACTCGTACTTATGTATATATTTACACTCGAGTGACTTAAGCAAGCGGAAAAGACGAATCCATTGGCAAAAATGACGACGGATCGCATAACGGTACAACACACGCGTGCAAAGTATAATAGAACGCGTAGGAGGTAAATATACTATAAACTATACCGTCACCGTTGAAAAGACTGACGGCTAGCGCGTGCGTGCCGTTTTTCCGTTGTTTACCCAAAATATGCCAGATCCGTTCGATTGTTGAGGTACAAAAGCGTACGCGCGCGAGGTAAAAATGCGAAAAAGAAGCGACTTAAGCGGATTATCTTTTGGAGTCGATATTATCTGTAGTCTCGGCGTAAAGAATAATAGAGGCTGCGACTTTGGCGGAGGCGAGTAACACAAGAATCGAACGCGTTTTCTATTTACATCTTCGGTATATATGTACCGCAGCTGTCGTGTGTGCACTTATTCCTATGCATATATATATATATATATATATATATATATATATATATATATATATATATATATAAATGCATTTCTCTCTCTTTCTCTCTCTCTCTCTTTTAAAAAGTCTGTGTTTGATCGGCGTGTTTTCCAAAAGAGGCAGATGGGTCGGAGAATTGGGACACTCGAGACAATACAGACAAGATAACCGCGATTTGATGATCGTATTGAAACACGATACCTTCGATGCTGGAGAAAAGTAAAACCGGAAGAAAGAGAGAGAGAGAGAGAGCGAGAATAGTTTCATCTTAAAATAATTCCAAAAACACAATAGAATTTGATCAGATATCGCCGTTGTTATCTCATTGCCGTCTTTATTGAGTAGGCGTGCGCTCGAAAATTGCTCCTGAATGAAAGCTATAATTACGTAACGTTTAGTTGCGGTTACACGCGGAGCATCTCGGATTTCGTCTACATTTCAAAGACGTTTCGTCCGATTTTACAGTCAAAGACAAGAGGGACACATGAAGTTTGTATTATTCTCTTTCTCCTCTATCTGTCTTCAAACAACGCATCGCTTGGTGCATCTCTCGACTTTATACTTATGAAACGCTTCTAGCGCTTAATGGCCATCTCTGGCGGGTAGACGCGAGCGACAGATGTTACTTTTTCTCTTTCTCTCACTTGCTCACTCGCTGTCTTCTCTTTTATTATTCCCTCTCGCTTAAAAACTTAAAAATAAAAAGAAGAAACGAAGGAGCGGGACTCCTTCTCTCTTTATTCGGATGTTCTGTATCCTTATCAGAATTACTGAAACAAAAACGCGAAATGCGCGTGTAGGCGAGATGAAGAAGAAGAAGTATGAGAAGTTTCGCTTGTATATGTGCAATGCGCGAGAGCCGCACTTATGTAGAACTCGCGGAGTAAATGATAGGGGCCGGTTGTCGAGAGTGTATGTATATAAGTAAGAGAGAAAAGTAAAAGAGACCGCAAAGGGAAAACACGGCGGTGCTGCAGCGACGGCATATATCTACGCACACTAAAGTACACCTACACGATGATGCACCGCAACACATCTCTCTCTCTCTCTTTCTCTCTCTCTCTCTCTCTTTCTACTCCCAGAGCGGCTCTTTCCTTGAGCGCTCGGTTTTTTTTTGTACCTCTCTCTTTCTCTTCTCCCTTTGTCTCGGGTAGCTCGGAAATTAAGAGACTTCTCTGCGCGCTTCGTCCACCCCTTCTTCTCGAAGAACCCTGGGCTTTCTCTCTGTCTCTTGCATCTCTTGTGCATGCATATACGGAGCATTTTTCGCTTCACGTGTACAGCGGTATTCGCGTGTACGTGTTTTCTTGCTTTTAAAAATGAGAGGTACGGTAGAGATTAAGAGTAAGAGAGAGAGAGAGAGAGAGAGAGAGACAGAGTCATTGTCCGCAGACACCTGTGGACTTGAGCGAAAGAGAAACAGAAGAGAGAACGAGGCGCCCTGTCTGTCACTTAACCACTTACTTCGCGGTCTCCCTTCGTGCCCAGCTCTCTAAGTGTGTATATATATATATATATATATATATAAAGAGAGAGAGAGAGCGGGCGAGAGAAGAAATATAGATAGAGAGGAAAGTGCTCCCTTGCGCTTTTCTCGGGGCCGGCTCTTTTATTATTTTTTCTCCTTTCTGCTTCTTCTTCCACCAGTACTGCTGCAACTGCTCCTACTTCGTTTCTTTTATTTTGTGGAACGCGAAACGAGCGCTCGTCGCGCGCGAAATACAAGCGACGTCTTTCTTCTACGTACTCCTCGCAATGCTGCTGCATACACAAATACATATAAACACCCACAACGGTGTCGGTGACAAGCCTTATTTTTTTCTTTCGCTCTCTCTCTGTCTCTGTCTTTCGCTCGTTTCCTCGTACAATTTTTTTTTTTCTCTCGTTTTTTGCGAGTACGCGCGCACGAATTCCTTGTAAAACGTCGTTTAAGGCGTTAAATTGCCTCGGCAGCTTTTCTTCTTTCTCTCTTTTTCTCTTACACTCGGCACACCCCGGCATACGCCTTCTCTCACCTTTTCGCTCTTGTTTTTCTTTTTCTCGTCATTTACCTCACTCCATCCTACTTACCGAGAGGACGCGCGTCCTCCACCGCAAGCGGATATTTTTTTACGGGAGCGCAAGTTCCTTTATTCACGTTATACACGAGCATTTTCATTTCGCGAGGTTTTTATAATGCGCAATTTTTTCTGACTTTATGCGAGAAGAAGAAGAGAGGAATAGAGGAGAGGGTGAGTCAATGTGGGCGCGCTCTTTCGCGAGATATGATATTTAAAGAATCGGTGTACACGAGTATTATACTTAGGTGTACGCGCACGCCTCGTCTCTTGTGCTGTAACCTACTTGGCTTTTCTCTTGCTACTTTTCTGTAAAATGTAATTCATCTACTGTGTTTCTTACATAAAAGAGACTCTCTTATTCAACCTTTACAAGGTGATGCTTATTTTAAATGCTTATTAAATTTTTGGTACAGGTTAATTCTTTTTTTTTCTCTAATTCATAGTAATTACCATTGAAAATCTTGTACAACCTAGTTATTTAGGTAAATAGATTATTATCTTGAAAAAACTTACGGACATATTCGAATAATATCTAAAGAAAATTGCATACTGTAGTATTAAAAAATAACTTTCATCGTTTAATTACACATGCAATATATTAAATAGTTTATGCTTCTTAATGCGTAACTTTATTTTTATTGAATATACTTGCTGAACCATGATATCTTTTAATTCCGTCATTAAAATTTGCATCTACTTGATTACAAAAACATTCAATTATGCGTCTAGTACGCAGCAAACAGCGTACAGTTCACCTAAATCATATAAATTTCATTCGAATGATAATAAAAATTCCAATTCCCAAAATTAAATACTCTAATGCATCGCAGCCTATTATAGCTGATCCTAAACCGTTCGACTTCTTGCAGGGGAAAACCAAGATGGGAGGAGAAATTAGATCTTCCAGGATGTTTTCGTTCCAGGTGACTGCGATGTTGCAGTACCCGGAAAAAGTATAGTGACTCTCTTATGGGTGTTTCTCCCTCTCTCTTTCTCTCTCGCTCCCTCTCTTGGTAACGATGTCGCGAGGGGAGGAAGACCGATGCGCGAGAACCATCTGCTCCTCGATGCGTCGTGGGGTCTTACCTGCACTAAAAACGCATCGATCGCACCTGGATATGTACTCTCGCTGATCTGCAGTTTTTAATGCAAGGGGGCGCCATTGGATACGGAATGCACGTGAAGCACGTTATCACTCTTCACTTTATTTTCTTTTAAATTTTATTTACTTTTCATATTGGTTATTGAAAATATAAAATTTTATCATAATTTTTAAGAAATAAACCTAACTGTATATAACGAACAAATAGAACTTTGATTACATGAAAATTTGTAGATGAATTTTAGAAAAATTTTTCGTTGATAAAAATTTGTATTTTTTTGAAATCTTTACTTTGCAATTGCTTCAAAATATAAAAGAAATCAAAATATAAAATATTGCAGAAATTTTGCAAATATTATTGTAGATTTTCGAGCAAAACGATGAATCGTATTAATATTTTTCCAATAACGTACAAATTTATATGAAAAAAGGATACGGCGCAAAGTTTAAAAACAAAAAAAAAAAAAAAAAAAAACTTTAACAAAAGCAACATTTAAAATCTACATATTCGGACATAGTAAATTTCCCTCAGCTACGAATTTCAAATACCCCCCCCCCCCCCCCCAAGTATTTAATGACTTTTAACTCGGGAACGTCGAGCCGAGTTAACTTCCAACTCTCTTCTTTTTTTTCTTTTTTTTTATTTTACATTCGCGCTCTTTACCCTTTCTCCTCTCCCTCTATAAAATTCGCAGACTTTTCGTTCGGTCCCGCACGTACACGCACACGCACGCATGCATCGGTCCGTATTTTCAAACATTCACGAGTACGAGCAGCTCGTCAAATTTGCACATTTATTCGTTTAGAGGCTGGTGCACGCATACATGTATATATATATATACGCAGCTTGGATAAAATTCCAAAACGTTCCGCTATATTTGTCGGCTTGTCCGAACTCGTTAGTCCGTGTACTCGTGCGTGCGTGCGCGCGCGCGCGTGTGTGTGTGTGTGTGTGTGTGTGAAAGTGCATGGATGTGTATGCGTGTAAGTACAGTTCGATGTGACTATGCGTACACCCTGACTATATCTTGTGCATAATCTTTTAACAAAAAACTTATAGATTCACGTAAAAAAAGATGCACGTTAAATTGTAAAAAAGGTCTTTATAAGTAAAATAAGGTTTACTATATATTTTGCGGCATTTAAACGTTTTTGAAACACGATTGAATTTTGTATAAAATAATCTTTTACTTCCCGCAATAAAATTAAAAAAATTAAACTTTATTACCTATTGGCAAAAAAAAAAAAAATTAAAAAATTAAAAAAACTGTTTATCTTAATTTAATGCAGATCAAATATACCTCGATATCGTTCGATAAGACGATATATCGACGAAAAATTAAAAAAGAAATGATAAAAACAAATGAATTTCAAACGTATTTCAAGATAAAACATCGAAAGGATATAGCCTCTGATTAACGATTAATTCTCTTCGCGACATCGGTCTTTACCCAAGTTTAATTGATTTCGAAATAGTTGTCCCCCGTTTCTCTATATCGAGAGAAAGAACCTATCGTATACATGTGTCTCGATATATGCACACGTACACATACACACACACACACACACAAAATATCTAACGAACAAGACGACAGTTTGGTAAATTAGCCGGCGGATATACCGTATAGATTTGGCGGTCAGAAAGGCCGGATAGAATCGTTCGTTCCCTGCAAGAAATAAATTATCAAGAGGGTTCGTCGCTCGCGAGCGGCAAGAATGTTTCTCTCGTGCCCTCCTTCGGCGCATCGTCGGCACTTTGTCGCCTCCGTGACTAGCCGTACTATATCTACCTATATCTGCCTTCTCTTGTACAAACTTGCGAATGTTATACGGAACTATTTCGGCCCTTCTCCTCCTTCTCATCGCACGTATACCCTGTGTTATATACGTGCCAAAGTAAGTGAAGCGCGACCCGCGCTGAGCAAACCCGATAATCGATTTGCCACGAGAGTGTGTAATTTCGGCTGGTGTATGTAGATGTGCATATGCATACACGCACACCAACACCCACACATACACACGTGTATACGCACACGTTTGCTAACCCGCGCGTCTGACGAACTCATCATATACCGTTGTAGAAGAGAGGCCGGATATCGTTCGTTATTTTCTTTCCTCTCTTTTATTTATTATTATTATTATTTTTTTTTAATTAATTTTTCACATTTTAATGAAATATTATTATCAGATTCTTTATTGTATTTGTCCAGTTTTATTCCGATACGTTATACATTAATTTAAGAGAGAGAGAGAGAGAGAGAGAGAGAGAGTTAATGTAATTATGAGAGTGCTTGTTGAATTGTGTATTTTAAGTACTTTTAAACAATGTATTCATCGAGGAATTCGTTTTATCGTATTTTGCTCGGGTAATTACTTTTTTAAGAAATTTGGTATTACTAAATAAATTACCAATATTGAATTTATAAAATATTGTACAACATGGTAAATATTTAAAAACATTAAACAAAATTAAACGATCACAATTAAACAAATTCAAAACATGAATATAATAATAAAAAACAAAACAAACGTATTATATATTAAATAAAAAAAATTTTATTTAATTAAAATTATCGTTTGTACAATTTGCAGAAATATTATTTTGGAAAGTGAATGGAAACATATTTTATTTAATTTTTTATGTATAATTTGTTATCTCTTTTAGTAAAGCTTATAGCGTATATATAAAAAATAAATAGCAAATGAACTATTTTTTTAAAAGCAGCTTATCACCAATTCGTCCAAGACACAAAAAACATCCAGCTTAAAAAATAATACCCAAGCGTAAGCTACAACTCTACGGAGTTTCAAAGTAACGAAACCAGTGTACTTTGACGATGTACAACAAGTGTATCCGAGAACCAACGCGATATTAGATCCTTCTCCGTATAGTGCCAAAAGCAGTAGTTTTTTCCAAGCGGTATAATGATTAACGGCCCACGAGCGAAACTCGCATTCGAGAGAAAAGCTCGTTGCATTCCACTTACGTGTGTGTCTTCGGAGATGTACTTTTAACGTTTTGTACTCAAGGAGAGCAAGAGGCCGCATTACAAAGTGCACACGCGAATCGCCAGACGTTCGCGGGAAGACGTCGGCTCTCGAAAATTTTTCAAATCCATCCTCCTAACCTTCTCTCTCCAACCTTTCTCGAAAGCACATAATCTCGCGCACGAGATGCAGCCGTGTACTTCCTGTGTTCGTACACGGACACTTAGAACTCGTATCGAGCTTGTAAACAAGACCGAACGGCTGCTCGTACTGGAAAAAGTACAGAGCTACTCTTTTACGGACTAGAGAGAGAGAGTGAGAAGGCGAGGAAGGCTGGGAAGAGTTGGGTTACTCGTCTTCTTTTTTTTTCGTTTATGCAAAAGTTAATTTCATTTTTTCGAATTCTTCCTTGATATGTGTCTTTTGATAGTTCCTTCATTTTGAAAAATTATACTTACGATCGTTATTTTTATTACTCATTACCAACGTTTAAATTTAAATTTTATAATCGTCAAAAATATGTTCGCTTGTTTTTTTTTTTTTTTTTTTTTTTTTTTTTTTTCATTTAAAATTCATTTCTGGTGTACTCTGAACAATTTTTACTTAGCGCATATTTTCTTTAAAATAACATCGTTATCAAGTAGAAAAACAACGTTAAAAACACTTCAATTCACATGGTTGATTATATTTTTGTTTTACTCAAAATTAATATATTTGCTAAAAATCTATTAGTGCAAAGTATTATTCCATAAAGCGTAAGAATAACTTTTGTAAATTTTACATTCAATGGCGATATTTTTAAATCTTAAATCGGATCGATATATTTACTCCAAAGTAAGTTCAATTTATCATTAAAACGATATTTCTTATAAAAAACGCTCGTTCTATCGTACGTAAAAAAATTTATATTTAAATTCCCGATGTATTATTTATATCCATTTCATCCGTGCTTCTTAAAAAGTACCATACAAGCAACTCGATACTACGTCCAAGAATTCATATACGTTAATCTAGAAAATATACGCGAACTCTGGATTAGAAAGCATCGGCTACACGCGCATACGTATACATATATCCACGCGAGGGCCTTTAACCCTGACGTGTGGCCAAGGCGGAAAGAATCGTTGAAAAGAGAAAGAGAGCACGAGCGAGAGAAAGGGACACAACATCGACGAGTGGAAGAAAGGAGAGTAACGGAGAGGGAGAGTGACGCGAAGAGTCGGACTGCAATAATTATCGGCGTCGAACTATGCGGGGTTAGAGAAAAAGGAGCGAGCTTGCGAGGACGAGGGAATCATTCGCGAATGAGATGCCGATGTAGGTGTACGAGTGCTTGTGTGCGTGTGTACCAACGGTCCGTCGAAAGAAAGGAGAGAGCGCCGGCTCGTTTGTGTACGTGTATGAATACACCCACCCACCCACACACACACACACACACACACACACACACACACACACATACACACATACACACACGCTTTCACACGCACATATATACAAACGTAGACGCTGGTTTTCATGGACGCGAATAGATCGAAAAAGGGAGCGATGAACGATGAAAACTTTGACCAGTCGCTGAGCACAATGCATCTCGGACCGCTTCTCCCCACTTTCTCCACCTCCTCCTCTTCCTCCATCCCGTTGCTCTTCAAGAGAAAGGCTGGAATGAAGCAGCGGCAGCAGGAGGAAAAAGGAGAAAAAATGCGCTGAGAAAAAAGAGAGAAAGAGAGAAAGAGAGAGAGAGAGAGACAGAGAGAGAGAGATGAAAAATGCCTGCAGGAATGTGAGTACGAAAGAGAAAGATAAAGAGTAAAAGAGCTGCTGTTACCGCCGCTGGTCTATAATCTACCGGTGCTCTCGAGCTAAACCAATCAATAAGGTTTTATATAAAATGGAGAAACATTATATATATATATATATATATATATATATATATATATATATATATATATATGTAAAAGAAGGCGATCTCTTTTAACTAGCGTTTTGCAGCCAAAACAAATTAGCCTTAATGCGTATCATGGGCGCGTTAAATACATTTATCATCCCGTTCTTTAAATTCATTATTGTTACCTGATTCTTTTACTATTCTACAACACGCTATTTGATAAGAAAGAATTTTTTGGATATCCTATAAAATAATGATATTTAATTGAAAAAACGTTTCGTTTCAATAAAGTATTACAAAGTTGTTGGCACAAGAAGCGATTCAACAGAATTATTCAATATTTTTATGTTTTATTTTGATCTTAATTATTAATTCTTAATTATCGTTATCTCCGATATACAAAATATACCAATTAAAAGATTCCGTATGCAATTTTTCAGCGACTCTGCTTTATCGAAGCATTAAAATTAATTAACTCTATCTACTTCTCCTTCCGGCAAAACGATCTTCTTAAACAAAAAAAAAGAGAGAGTTTCTGGACAAGTGCTGTACCGATAACAAATAAAGTGGGATGCCGAAGCAATCGTAGAACGAAGATTTTTACGCCGTATTGTCATTATTATTGTTCCATTCCATGTTGTCATATTCACAACGACAATATCTTTCTTCGTTGTCTTTTCCGTCTTTCGATGATTCGTCGTCGGCGCGGCATACGGCCATAAAGAGAAAGAGAGAAGGCCTTCGATAACGAGCGATTTATCTTCGAGAACACGCGCGCTCGTTCTCCTTGCGCGCAGGAACCGGAAGTCGCGAGATACGAGATTGCTGACTTATCCAGCAAGAACTGACTCGTCACTCGAGCGCAATCTTCTCAGAACGATACTTGGAATGTTCGCTCAAACTCGAGATGAATGCTGCGTTTTAATGCTCATCCGTATTTTCGTAATTTTTTTAAATGGATATCTAGTTTAGAATGTTTAGAATATTTAGAATATAATTAATTTATTTAAAATAAACATAAATTTAATAATTTTTAATCATAAAAATAAGGGTAAGTTTTTTAAATCTTATAAAAATGTTATAATTACGATGATTTAAAAAAATCATTATTATTTTTATACAATATATAATATATAACGTTAATAATAATTTATACGTATTCAAAACTGTAATTAATAATAACTACTATAGAATTAAAAAAGTGTTTTCAAATAAAATAGGAAAAAGTGTACGTTCACTGATCTAAAAACTTTAGATTGCCACAACTGCATAATCATTCGAAAACCCTTGAACGTGTAATTTCATTAAAAAACAAAGTCATTCGTCTATTCCTTTAAATTTCACAATAGGAAATGTCGAGCACGCGCTACATACGAGTACGTGACACTGTGACGATGCATTCGTGATCTACTCGTTGTACGCAGTCTTTATCGCCGAACAACCAGTGTTTAACGTCGGTGACTTTTGCCGAGTGATACTTGACGGACGTAATGGCAAAGCACAGCGACACTGCGGTACTCCACGAGTGTGTTGCATGATCTTATCCTGATGATATTTCTATGAAATTATCCGTCTTTGGCAGCCGATCGGTGTTTATTTGGTTCGCGTGTACGTTTCCACGTATGTATGCGAAGCGAGGAACGATCGGCTTTTTGTATGTATCGGTAACTTCGTGACTTTAACTACGCGTAATTGCAGACTCCCAGTTAAATAACATCGATGTAAGTGCATCGCGAGTTGGATACCGCTTATACAGCTCGGTAAAAAAACAAAGTTTCATACCGATGTTCTAGTTTCTTTTATTCTTTTTCTTATTAAATATTTTACTTCTACGCGTGAGTTGATATATTTTTAATAAACGCTCGAAGAGAATTGCTAAATTTAATTGCGTCGTTTGAATCAATATGATCGTTATCTTAGAAAATGATAAAATAAATGAAAAAAATTTGCTTCCATTTTTTTTTACGATAAAATAACGAAGAATAAACTCAATCTTTCTAAAACATCATAGAATTAATTTCCAACAGCATTGAGCTTAGCTCGGTTACGAAGAGCGATAATACCAAGAACTAACGGCTATGACAATCGGTTTGGGCACTCCCGAAGACTTGCACGTAATGATTCGACGCGTGCGTGCCCATCCGAGCTGTCGCGTGTATGCACGCGAAACGGGCATGAGCTTTACATAGTGATATAATCAATAATCATCGTGTTATAAGCGAGCTCTCGAGAAATGTATGTATATATATATATATATATATACTCACGAAGTACAAGAGACGAGCGTCATCCTCGCCTCGAGCACTCCTTTATTTTTGAGGTCATGATTGGTCGAGAACGCAAGAGTGAGAGAGAGAGAGAGAGAGAGACTCGCAATCAAGGGACGTCCAATGACTGCGTGTGTACCCGCGCTCACGCGTTCGCATCCAGGTACTCAGGCGAGCGAAGATCCGGCCTCATTCAGCCTCTCTGCTCTATACCGAGCCATAAGTACACCGGCGTCCGAGAGAGAAAGAGAGACAGAGAGCGAGAGGCAAATGACGCCAAGAGAATGATTCTCTCTTGCTCGATCCTTTCCGGAAGGAGTAAACGCACGCGCCAATGTAGCCGATTCCATTGTCCGTCCGCCATTCCACTTCTCCTCGTAGTCGTAGTCGTTGTCGTGTCCGCCATTTATAAAATGCCTCCTCCTCTTCCTCCTCCACCTCCGCCAGCTCCTCCTCGACAATAACGAGTCGTCCACCTCTCCTCGCGATCGCGATTCGCGAACTAGCCTCTCTTCTTCGGCGAAACGATCGTTTCCTTTTAAACCGTAGTACTCGCTCCTCTTTATCTCTCTTATTCTCTTTGTCTATTCCAATAGTACGTAGGTAGCTCGTCTTTGTCTTTTTATCTTCCGCCGTTGTTTCTCATTTTTTTGTTGCGCGCTCAACTCAAAGTCTCCAATTGCTGACCGCTCGTGGGGCTTTGTTCTCCTTCTCTTTCCTCGACGTCCAACTCTCTCTCTCTCTCTCTCTCTCTCCCTCTCTCGGTCGCGCGAGTGAGTATTCGTTCGCCATCGAACGGGAGAGATTAATTAACGACGCTAAGCCACGGCAGGATGACGCCAAGGTTGCACGCGGGGCTTGATCAAGAGAGCGAGACTCGTCGTTCTCTCAGCTTCTCTCTTTCCTTCTCTTATTCGATCTCGATTCTTTGACTCCAGCGACATGGCTCATTTATCCTTTATCTTTTATTTGCATTTCTTTTATTTTTTACATTTTATTTATTTAATTTTCGACGGGTTTTAGAATGGGAATAAAACGTTTGGCGCGCTCACTCGCGTCTCCTCAATGCGTTTAATAGCGTTATGTAAAAGATGTATTGGGTTGCTAACTTACGTCAAGGAAAAATCGTTCGCTCGCCTGCGACGAGCCTAATATAACGAGTTAACGTGACGAGCCTCGTCGCGTATATACTTTAACCAACGCCTCTTATTTATACGCAAATTTATCGTTTGTGCTTTTTGTTTGAATTTTATTTACATAATATAACTTTTATTGATAAGTATTTTCGATTGCTAATATAAATATTATATTTCTCTTTTTTTTTTTTTTATTACCTTTTTGCAGAAAAACAATAATTGATTGATAAAAGAAAATAATTCATTCTTGTATCTGCAAATATCACTGCAAATATCATTCTTGTATCTGCAATTATCAGTACAGCATAAAAGTTTAAATAGCAAATATTAAGTTTGGTGATTTATTTAATTATTAATTTGATCAGTAGTTCAACAATAAAGGTATCAAATAGAAGAAAGTTTATACTTTTAAAAAGTAATTCATGATTCTCGAACAAGTTTTGAAATGGCAAAACTTCAGCGGAGGAACTATTCTCTATCTTCTTTTTTCTCGCTTCTTTGGTATTAAACGATCCCATCATATGCGTTGTAGTATTTTCGAAGGGGGTTACATGCGTGAAAAACAATTAAGCCTTCCAATCCAGCTTGGAGAGTTAGGGAGGAATGAAGATGCGGAGAGAAGATAGAACGCGACGCTTCTCGTATGATAATACATCAAGCGTAAGCTCTGTCGAGGAAAAGCTGCCACGAGGGCATATTTAGAGAAGTGATGGGGTTCTTACTTTGCATTCCTTTGTCGCGTTATTCTTGGCCGCGTCCTTCATATGTATCCGCGAACGCGAATTTTTTTCTCCTTCTGCTTCTTATATTCCTGTAGTCCGTATCCCCCTTTTGCTTTTTCTCTCTTTCTCTTGCTCTCTATCCCTCTTTCTCTTGCGTTCTCTCTCTCTCTCTCTGCACCTCTTGAAGTTTGAACTAACGTTCCCGAGGTTTTAATGCACTTGTCTACTTCAGATGCGTTCATAAAGACGCGCATATATGTATGCGCCAACCCTCGAAGTGGAATAGGGAGAGAGGGAGAGAAAGGAAGAGAGAGATAACGTACTGCAATACTATATAGACTTTTCATTCGTGGCATTGTTTCCCTTGAAATTGCGAAAGTCAAGAATTTTTCAGTGAATTCTCTACTCTTTTTATTATTGTTGCCGTGCGCGCGCTTTTTTTTTTTTATGAAACTTTCTTAATCGTTTAAAATGAAAATTGTAATTTTATTTCGAGATCGCCAAGTGAAAAAAATAAGCTTGTTCTAACTTTGTAATAAATTTAAATTATACAAATACATTAATTTATTAATCAATAGCAAAATATATCGATAGATGATTTTGTGAAAATCAATCTTCGATGATAATTGGATTTAACGATACAAAATTATCATTTAAAAATCAAGGTAAAAAACGTGCTTTAAAGAATAATTATTTTAGTACACCTGCAGTAATCCTCGAGAAAATTGATTAAGAAAAAATGCAACTATGATATAAATTAACAATCACGTGTATAAGTACGACATGAAAGAAAAGAAAAAAACAATTTAATCTATCTCTTATTGCATTATTATTTCCTTTAATTTCAGAATTTCAGTCCATTTACCAAATTAAGTGATAAATTTCAAAATGCATGCATTAAATTTATTAAGCTATATTAATGTCTATACGCACGTAAAAATAAAATCCTTAAATCTATTCTTATTCTTGTTAATAAATGCACGAACGAGAACGCGAATTAATATTAACGAACGCTTGCTTTTAATTTCAAACAAGATTATTTCGAGAAAGCAATTATACACTTTTGATTTAATTTTTTCGATGGAAAAAAAAGCGAAAAAGAATGGCAAATGAAAAATGAAAAAAAGAAAGAAAAAGCCGCGAGCTTAATTTGAGCGCATCAGCAGCAAAATCTATCCCTCGCGAATATGCGCGGGTCCGCCGCTTACGCACACATAATACATCGCGTTTACATGTAACCGTCGTCGGGCCAATTAAAAACGAATCGCATGTACATGAATTGGCGCGCAAGCGCCTACATATCAATTACGTACGTTCTCGGGTACGCGCACTGAATAAAAGAACGAAAGAGAAGGAAATAAAAAAAAAAATAAAAAAAAAAAAATAAAAAAAAAAAATAAAAGGAAAAAAGAAAAAAAACGAAGTAATGCGCATACGTAAAGTAGGAAAAAAAGAGATAGATTTAAGAAGTAGCCTAATTACTCACCTCTCGTGCACCTGTATCTGCGCACCAGCCGGCTCTCCGTTACGGCGTCATTTGTGAATCTGCGCATAAAGAAGAAATGCATACACGGTCATTACTTTTCAGGGACTGCGTATATACATATACACATATACACGTATATACATATGAACAAGCGACTCGCTAAAGTGGAAAATCGTCGGAGAAGGAGAAGGATGATGAGAAGGAAGGAGAAGGATATGTGCGGTCGTGTGTACACATATATACAAGAGCTTGAGCTTGAGCGCGAGCCATGCAAGCTACGATATAAAATAAAAGAAAGAATTGAAAAAGAAAAAAAAGGATAAAAACGGGAAGGAAGGAAGGAAGGAAGGACGGAAGGAGATGACGAGGAAGTCTAAGCTGGGCGAATGCGCGTACAAAAAGAGAATTGAAAAATAAAAAAAGAAGAGGTAAAATGACGATTGCGCTCAGTTTGAAAAAGAACGACGATGATAATTACGACGATGAGGATTATTGCGTTAAGTAGCGGCACTGTCAGCGGCTAAAGCAAGGCAATCTCCTGAAGAAGAGCGAAAAATTTACGGTATATGTGTAATGTGTGTACATGTGCGCACGCTTGTATGAGCATGCAAAATGAGAGAGAGAGAGAGAGAATGAGAAAAAAGGAAAGGTTTCAGGACCCTCAGGTCTCTGCGGTTTTCAAAGTCTCGCGCACACGTATTACGAAGACAAAAACACACACATACCCACACATACGTACACACATGCGCAAGAAGAGTACGGGGAACGATTCTCCGCGCAATCATCATCATCGTCGTCGTATATAAGCTGTGCACACACTTACGTATATACATGTGTGTGTGTGTGTGTATATATATATATATATATATATATATACATATATGTATGGATAGCAAGAGAGGAACGTGAACCGTCATTGCGAAGCGATGCTCCGACAAAATTGTCCCCAACGTGAATATATGCGCGCGAGTGGCACGCGACGACGCGCTACTTTATTTGTTTTTCTCCTCTGTTTTTCTTTTTTTATTTCCTTTCGTTTAGCCTGCCTTTATATGCGTATCCTACTTCTCTTCTTCTCCATCTCAACCATCTCTTCTCTCTCTCTCTCACTCTCTCTCTCTCACTCTATGTTTCTCTTCATGAAAGTGCGTATATATCTCTTTCTTTCTTGCGTTATGTGTATACGTTAATCAAGCTACTACGTAAAGGAGATAATTCAGTCGAGTTGTAAGCACGCATGTGAGGTGGATTAATTGTTCAGGCGCTCGGGGTCTCGCTCTTTTTTCTTTTCTTAGAATTCCGAGGGGTGCCGAGCTACCTACCGAGATGCGCTCCAGCTTTTCCTATTTGTACGTATGCAAGAAGCCCAATTATACATGACGGGCGTTCGTATTCTAATATCTTAAATTAACTATATTTCAGACATTATATCGTGCAAAAAAGTGCGCTTTAATTTTAACTCTTTAATTTACTTCACTGAGTTCAGTTAGTTATGAAATTTGTCGAAAATTTGATGAGAAAGATGATGCTTATCATTTTTATTATTCACAATTTATTACATCACATGAACTTTATTGCAAAAACAAAATTTAATTAATAATAAAAATATAAGCGATTAAATAAAACATCGCGTTCAATTTTTCTATTCTTCTGTTATTTAAAAAAAATAAAAAATAATTCGTTATTCTTCTTTGATAGTAAATTAAATTCAAATTTTATCTTGTCTAAGTACACGAAAAAAAAAACGAGAAGAAAAAGAGAAAGAGAGAAAAAAATAAAACTAAATTGTCATCAAATGGAATGAAAAGGTACGCGCGAGAGATGTTACAAAAGAAATCGTAAATATAATGTGTGCAAGACGACGCGTACAAGCAAAAGAACTAATGGAAGTGAGATAAGCAAGTATATGTATATATACGCGTGGCAAAAGAAGAAAAAAAATAGTGGAAGGAGTATGATTTAAAGACAAAGTCGCGCCTCGTTGTCCTCGCCGAGTTCTTTCTCCCTATTCTCCCTTTTCAGGATCGAGCGCGAAATTTCTTCGCGATGTAATTAGCGCGTCTTTACAGGACGAACGGAACAATACTTCTGGTAATTAGTATGCATCTCAGCACCGGTGTCTCGGTCTCATGACCCCCCTTTCTCGCCACCTTTTACGTCCAACGAATGACTATTCTCCTTTCTTCTACCTCCTACACACACACACACACACACACACACACACACACACACACACACACACGCGCGTATATCTTAGTGAGCTTTCAAGCTTGGAGCTGATAACGTTTATACATACATTCACGTGTGTGTATACATATGTCTTTATAAATATATGTGTGTGTGTGTGTGTGTGTGTGTGTGTGTGTGTATGAACTCATTTCTTTCTTGTTTACGTACGGTCTCTCAAGTTTTCAGTCTCAAGTCACGCGCCCGCAGCGCACGGTTCTGCGTCTTTTACAAGCACGAGAGATTTTTCTGATGAGCTTTGTGTTTTTTCGTGTGTCTTTGTCTTTTCTGGGCTCTTTTAGCATTTCTCATTCTCTCTCTTATTCTCTTTTTTTACTACGTTTTCCATTATTCCATTTTTCTTTCTTATGAAGTTTTCACACGTACTTATTTTCTCTCTCTCTTTCTCCCTCTTTTTTTTTATCTTTGCACCGATGCTCATTCTATGATTTATTACGCACACCTTTTTTCTACCTCCGCGTTTTAATACTCGTTTACATTTTACTTTGCCGTTTTAATGTTTGACAGTTTCATAAAATTAATGTAAGTATTTTCTTTTATTTGTAATTATTGCCTACGTAATATTGCCTTTTATCATGAAAATGTGTTGCCTCTAATTACTTTATTAACGGTTAATTAATTTAAAATTCAAAATCCTTAACTATTAATTGTTTAAACAAATACATAATTTATTTTTTAATAAAAATTACAATTAAAACCGTCGAAAACACGTAAACGAATACACGTATATGTCCGTATAATAGAGTAGGCAAGTAAAGTATTCTTATAACCATGGAAGTCTCTTGTCGCGCCACCTCTAGGCATTTTGCGTAAGGTTTAATTCAAGGGATCTCTTGTACACTAGCTCGCGTTATTCTCGTATCTCCAGACACGACAGATAAATTTAATTAGGTAAACTAAGTAACTTGTATTGCTTTTCTTTTTTTTTTCATAATTAATGACTGTATAAAGGAATATAAATAATGATATTGCAACTTTAAAAAATTGAAACTTTATAAATACCCAATTAATTTTTATGAAAAATTTTGATCAATTGTCTTAAAAATTTTTTATTTCAATATATCAGATGAAAAATTATTGTCATTAAAGCTGATAAAGTTTACAGAATATTAAAAGAAAAAATTAATATGTATTTTACGAAAATTCTAAATAATAAGCAAGTTAATTTCGCCAAAATTTCACCGACAAATAGTGTCTATCTTTATCGCACCCATTTTATCCCCATTTTATTACAGTCATATACTTGCGTCTCGCTATTTCTTTTCGGCCAACTTTCTCCGCTGGTTTTTTTTACCTTTACGCCCGTATTACGCACATTCAAAGTGCGCATACGTTTACTCCCGCTCTTTATCTCTTTGCTTTTACTTTTTTTATCTCTTCGCTCATCCATAATGTTTTCTTTCTTCTTTTTTTTATTTCTCACGCATTGTCTGCAACGCACGCAAAATTTTTTTCTCTTTCAGTTTTCTCGTTTCTTTTTTATTCTTTCATTTGATCCGTTAGAAATTAGCGGCGCTTTGCGTTAAATAGGCACTGTTACATACTAAACGGATTGCAGCCGCGTCGGAATTTCCGTGTGATGCCGTTCACGGATAATGGGATTGAGAATTTTTGCGCACTAACTCGCTTGCCAGGTATTTCATCCTTTACTTTTTATTTTTTTCACTTTCTTTCTCTTACTTTTATTTTTCATTTTGATGGTGCATTATTCCGACAATGCTATCTCGAATGCATGCTTCAATTGGAATAGGAAGTGAAAAAAATCGCTAATTATCGTATAATCGAAAGAGAATGCATTTTCTATGACTTGTTTTTTTTTTTTTTTTTTTTTTTTCTTTTTGTAACGTGTCAAGTTACATAGGTTTCAACAAATTTATATTTCGTTTAATGTTTATTAAGTTAGAGCATTTATATACTCATAATAATAAAATAATTATGAATTTATGATCATTCATACCTAGGAATTTTTTTTTTCTCATTGTAATTTAAGAAATAATTAATTTATGATTTTATTGCTTAAAAAAAAAAAAAAAAACATCAAATAAAATGTGTATTGGAAAACATAAATTTGAATTAACTATATAAGCAATCTTTGCTTTAATAACATTTACGTTGAATTTTGTTAAACGTGAGTATTTTTAAGTTATTACATTTTTAACCGATATTGCCCAAAATGCTTACTTTTTTCGATTTAAAAAGCATCGTATTAATTATAGCAATGTTATCGGTCAAAAGTACATACACACACGCACACAATTATAAAAAATTGACTTATTGTCACAAAAGCATATGTAAAAAAAACCTTTATTTATCGATTCACAGTAAAAACAATGTTCCCGCGTGGATCGCGCGCCCCGCATCAAGCTCACAGTGACACTTGAAAACAACCGCGCAAACACAAAAAAAGAGAGAGAGATAGAGAGATAGAGATAGAGATAGAGGGAGAGAGGAAGAGAGAGAGAGAGAGAGAGAGAGAGAGAGAAAAAAAGTGCGCGAGATGAAGCTCGCGTGTTGGTAGAAGAGAGAGAAAAAAGCGCGGAGTACTTGGCGCGTCGCATTATCCAGCGGGTGAAAAAAAGCCGGCGTCGGCAGGCCCGTGGAATCATTGAAAAAAAAGAAGAAAAAAAATAAAAAAAAAAAAAAGGAAGAAAGAGCACACGGCACCGATCACGGGACATTTCACTGAAAACAACAAGCAGCAGTTCACCGAGAGCTAGCGCGCGCGGGTTGCGCGTTCCGTGCACACCGATTTCTGGGTCAATGCCACGCGCGTACATACGCGCATACTAAAGGGGGGGGAGGGAGGAAGAGAGAGGTAGAGAGGCGCGTTTTGAAAACGAGCGTGCGCGCGGGTTTCGGGAGTGCAACGCCACGCGAGAATATTGAAACTGCGAGAGCCAACGAACTTTTGCATAATGAGTTGGAGGTGCAGGGGTTGGCAGAGAGCGGCACCGGTGCGCGACATCGACAAATCGACGCGAGCCACGGCTCAAACATGCTGTACCTTTCTCTCTCTCTCTCTCTCTCTCCTCCATCCCGAATGTATTTTATCTCGTTGCTCGTTCATACACCTTCTATGTATTAACGCATATGTATACATTTGAGTGTGAGTAGATGTAGGTGTATGCGTGTATATATAAACGTACGAATGTCAATGCGGCGGCGCGCTAATGCGAATATTTTCATTTGATTGCGTTAATTAAATTCGCAGGCTCTCATTCCCTCGCCTCTTCCATCTCTACCATTTAAATATATTTGTATGCATATATATATGTATATATATATACTCGTGGATGCTGCGACCTTTGAAGTTTCACTGGTAACGACACGTGATCGCTTGGCACATCGTTTATGATACGTGTGAATTCATATTTCCTTCTCTCTCTCTCTCACTCTCTCTTTTCTCGGCTATCCAATTTATTGCAATTATAACGACGTTATTAATTGCTTTCATTGTGCTTTAATCGTTTGCCCTTGCAAATTTTTCCCGACCGTTAATTGCCCAACGAATAAAGTATGTAAATGTAGGGATATAAGAAAGTAGAGCGACGCTACGCCGCTGCGGAAATCTAACGTTTCGCGCTCGCTATTATTTACAGCTTGTTAAGTTCAAGCGCGGTTTATTGGACTCGATTTAATTAATGAGCTTGTTATGAGACGTAATTATTAGTTTTTGAGCACGAATATGAATAAAGGCCATTTTGTGGAAAAAAAAAACACATGTTTCATTGGAAACACTTAAAAGGAAATTTCTTTTTTCTTTTACCTGTATTTTATTAAATTATCACGTAAGAATTATTCGATTGCTTAAAAGAATTTAACTTAGATGCGGCTGTTAATTATTATATAATGAACAAATACATTAAAAATATCGATTATGCATATATAATATCGCGTTGAGATTGTTTTTAATATTCCATTATTATTTTTATTATATGAATTTTTAAAAACGCTTTATATTTTTAATTGTGAAAAAATTTGTTGTATTGCTTAAAATAATTTTTCCTATGCTTATATTAACTCGCCATATTCTCAAGTCATTTTTGAGATTTTAAAAACTCGAAGTTCTTAAAATAATTTTCCGTAGCTTTTAATACTTAAAGTAGAAATGCAAAAGTCACTTATTCTTGATTGTCTCTTCGGTGTTCCGTTGCGTTTCGTACAAATCGGCTTCTCTCGGCTTTCTTATATGCGGCACCCTAAATAATTTCTCGAAATAGGGTGAAGAACCAGAAAGCCTTCGCTCTCCATCTCTTAGTATGCAAATATACCACGGAGGGCTTCCTGTCTGTTTATTTCGTGTTCTCGGAGTGTGCTATAAAAATCACATCTCGAAGATGCATAATGCGATTCTTTGGTTAGCTAATATATTCATCCTTCCTTTTATAAAATTATAATTGTTGGCAAAAGAAATATATTTCAGGTTATTTCATTATTGATTTATATAATTTTTTTTTTATTTTTTTCTATTTTTTTACAATGTAAAATATACAAATATTTATTTAAAATTGAATAATTTATAGATAATGTTTGAGGTTTGAATAAAATTTATTTTAAAAAATTTACAGCTTTAATTTAAAGTTTAAAAATAACGAATAAAATTCTAGTTTTAGAATAATCGAAATGCTTTATAAGTTTAAAAATACAATTAATAAAAGTTTAATTATATAAAAAACCTTTTTAACCGCAACAATCGAATATGAAAAAGTCGAGAATTCGTAAATTTACACGCGCAAGTCTCAAGTTATCACATTATCACTCGGCACGTTAAGAATTCGCGTGTCGTATAAGGATGTGTAACTTCGCAAATCGACGTAGAAGCTCCGACGACCATTTGACGAGATGCTTACACACGCACGTACACACACAAACACACGTACACTAATGGTGAGACGATATTGTCTGGCACTCATCAGAACGTAACCCCTTAATTACTTCTCTCGCAAGTCGCGCGTTATACGCGTCATCTCTCTCTTTCTCCCCCTACCCTACCCCGTATATACGTGTGCGCACGTTCTAAACTCACTTGGATTCATGCCCGAGACCGCGACGACGGTGCCATCTTCTTCTCGACCCTACAGACGTCGTTTTGCGATGAGTTTTGTTCCGGGCCAAAACGATTATCGCTTCCAAAATTTTTTAGACAGTATTACGTTGTAAGAACTTCAAGACTTGCTCTTTCGTTCGCTTATTTACCAAATATTTAAGGCTGCGTTTATACCAAATATTTAAAAGTTTTTAATATTTTCGTTAATACTTAATCTTCGATAAATTGTTTTCATATTATATTCAATGCAGTTCTGAAAAAAAAAAAAAAAAAAAAAAAAAAAAAATCACTAACAAAATTTGTTGAAAACAATATCAGTTTTTTACAAAAGATTTTATCGTAAATTATGAAAAGTTAGAAACTTTCTAAATTGTTCACAAGTTTACTTTCCTCGTGCATCAACGACGATAACTTTGTTCGAAATTTTTAAATGTTTACCGATATAACTGATATCGTAGATTAAAATACCTTTGTTTTCACAGAATGTTAATGACTTAAAAAAAAAGAGAGAAAGCGAGAGAGAGAGAGAGAGAGAAACAGAAGGAAATTTCTTCTTCTTTTTCCATTCCAATAAGAGAAAAAAATTTCCACATTTCAATACCCTTCTTTTATGACGTACGTATCCAACTTCACCGGGAGTTATAGGAAATTTTATTATAAAGTAAAGTTTTAATGAACAGAAACGCTCACTCGCAAGAAAGTGTAGGACGTTTTTTCCAATAAATTTTCCTTTTTTCCCTCCCACCTGCGCACACATCTAAATACTACAAAGTTATAATGGATTACGCACATATGTGCAAACTTATAACCCGCATCTATGTATATATTCTGCAAAACTACCCGTGCGTTTTAAATTTTCTCTCGCAATCCTTTGCTTTTAATCGAACTTTAAATTTTTCACGCACAGGAATGAAAAGTAAGCTACTTCAAAAAATCGTACAAGTAAGTAAGAGCAACTAGCGCGATTTAAAAGTACCAAAAAATTTATTTTTTTTTCTCTCCTCTTCGTTTGCGATTTAAAATATGATAAGCACTCGCACTTAAACTTCAAAATGTCTTACGCTTATAGTTTCGGTGAAAGTTCGAGTCGCTTTGGGATCTCACCTCGCGTCTCGACACTCTCACTTAATCAAGAATATCCGTCACATCTCGAGAAGCTTCCGCGATATGAAGCACCTTAAGTAAATCTCTTGCGGGAGCTATCGAGTCTTCTGATTCCCGGCGTCATATCCCCGTGGCTAATTACTTTGGGAAAATTCATTAAGAATCATATGAAAAGGATAGGAAAGGGAGTTGTTGGAGAAAGCCAGAGAGAGAGAGAGAGAGAGAGAGAGAGAGAGAGAGAAGAAGAGGAAAAAGGCAAGTAAAGTCGAGTCGGTAAGCGACGAATGCCGGAAGAGGGGAGGAAAGTGCGCGAGAGTTAAGATCATTCCGTAATGGAGACGCCGAGTTTAATTCTGCCGCCGATCAACCACTCAAGGCCCTCTAAGCCTGCTCTTCCTTCATCTCTCTTATTCTGTTCTCGTATTCTCTCTGTCTCTCTCTCTCTCTCTCTTTCTCTTTCGTTTATTCGCCTTCCGAGTTATAAATTCTTACTCGCTCGCTTATTCTGCGGATGTCGCTCTTATTTTGATTTGTTTCCCTTATTCAATTCTACGGCACTTGCGGATTTGTTAAGTTTATTGTGTCACATTTCTTCCTCTTTTTTTTTCTCTTTTTTGGATCAAAGTGACTATTTTATTTTTTTTTAATGGCTGAAAACATAATTTTATTTTTTCATCAAAAATGCTTTCTCGTCATAATTTTATAAAATTTTAATGATTAAACATGCGATTAATTATTCAATATTTAAACTCTCCATCCCGTACTTAAAATGATTTGTAAAAAATTTAGTTTGTATAAAATGTTGAATGAAATGTTTATTAAAAATTATAACCATAAAGTGATAATCAAATAAATTTAAAAAAGCTTCGAAATAAAAAATGTTACAGAAAAAAAAAATAAAATTTTAATAGTACTATTCGTTTATCATGTTTTGCGTAATGCATGCTAACTCTCGATTTTCACAGAATTCATTTACTTTCCAAGTAGCCAAAATTTATTTCCGCGCAAGACAAGCTTTCTTTACATTTTTTTCCTCCCGAAAATGCTGTCGCGCGTACACACAAAAGCACCCAACAAACTTCCCCGATCGAAGCATTATGAATGGCGCAAATATACAAATATATCTTCGGAAATTCATCGCTTATACGTTGGTTCGTTGCATTGCACAGACAGACACACATATACGCGCACAATGCGGCGAGACGATGCACATCGCGCTTCACAAAAATTATAAACGCGTAGCGAACCTCGCGGAAATTTGACAGGCTGCCCCCGCGAGCGTCGTCGATTCGCAGTCGACGTCGTAGTCGTCGTTCCGGAAATGTTTAAATATCGTCGGTGCGCTCTTATCGTCGTCTCCCTGTCGAGGGATTGCAGAAAGAGAAAGAAATAGAAAGAGAGAGAGAGAGAGAGAGAAAAGAGGATGAATGCAACTGAGGATGAAACGAAGGATGAGGTGAAATGAAAAGTCAGGGAGCGCGATCGCATCCCTTCCTCTTATTCCCGTATAAAGCGAATCTCCGACGTCAATAAAGCTCGATACCGAAGACAAATATTTGAAAGTAACCGAGGGAGCAGCGATAAGGAGTCGGACGCACCAACTCGCTTTTAGATTTTAAGCGAATGCGCGTTCGATAATGTACGTAATATATGTGTGCGTAAATCGTGCGGCGAAAGCGTATGAGGTGATCGGAAGAAGTCCAAGCACAACTGCGCCCCAGAATTGGAAGATGGCTGATAACCGACCGACGCAACGACAGAGAAAGACAAAGTGTGTGTGTGTGTGTGTGTGTGAGAGAGCTAAATAAAGACACATGACAGCTGCTGTCCTGAACATTCGATTCGAACACTGATTACGGGTCAAAGACCTCGCGACGATATTTTTTAGTTTCGATTGTGATTTCGTATCTTTGTGAAAATTTTTTTGTTCTTGTACCTAATCGATGCTTGAGCTAAAGTTCATTGAATGATTTAAATGTAACTTTTTTTTATTCTGTATTTATTTATTTATTTATTTATTATTATTATTTTTTTTTTTTTTTTTTTCATTGAAATTTAAAATATTAATAAATATTTTGAATTTCGAATATTAAATAAAAGTTTTTGTCAAAATGATAAAACATTTTCATCATTAAGATCTTATTATTATTGTCTTTATGTACTTTAATTTTTAATGAGATTAAAAAAAATCCGACCTTCTTGAACATGAACAATGCAGCTTACGCAAACTGCATAAATGTTTAACGTATTCAATCGAAAGATATTCACCGTGTATTTAAATGCAAACTTGTTGGCGCATAAAATTTGCAAGTATACCGTACGATTCATTCTGACTTATGAAGTTTTGGGTAATTCTACCGCAGTAAAGTAAAACAAGTCGAACGATACGACGCGTATTCGCGTGGTACACTGCGTAAAAGTATAATAAAATAACGAGGGTGATGTGTGGAATATAGGAAAACGAAAATAAATACAACACACAGAGAATGTTGGATATGTATTTCAAAACAAAATAATATACACACACACACACACAAACACATAAACGCAAAGACGCGCACGTACACATACAACAGCATCGAAGCGTTCGATGCTCGCGATTCATTACGAGCTCGCAAAATAAAGAGAGAAGAGCAAGCCCAGCCGTTGTCAGCGAGCGTAATAGGCGATCGTATTAAATTTCGATAAATTATCGGTAAATAATGCACACGCGGACGATGCTTTTCCCTCTCTCTCTCTCTTTCTCTCTCACTTTGCCGCAAAGCTTTCCGGTCGCTTCGCTGCCGTCAGCATTGCTGCATTTTCGCGCAAAATCAAGCGCGCATTGCAGCCCAGAGACAAATCTACGACACTAATTGTCCGCCGATAAAATGTGTACGTGTACGCGCGCATTAATGTGTACGTGTGGATATGTGTGTATATGGGTTCGTCGTGCGTACGGAATCTTGTTACAATTACTTTATTTTACAACAATGATGTCGGAATACGCGAATTAAAAACACTTACAAAAGCTGTTAATAGTAATATATGTATAAATATATGTTACAAATATACATGGTCGATATATATATATATATATATACACAATAAAATAATAAATTAAACTAACAAAAGTAAAATTAATCGCAATCAATAAGACTGTTCAAAGTTTTCGATTGTATTTTTTTGTTTCAAATGTTAATAACGTCACTTGATATTGACCGTGACAATTATCCCTTTGAGTAAAGCGCGTGCTTGTAAAAACAAAAAAGACGAAACACAAAAGTTATTTAAAAACAGTATTGTTTCATACGTACGCGCGCATTAGGTACGAGCGTGATAGCTACTAATTGCGCTTACTACTTAAGGGGTACAACTTCCGTCTAACTAAGCCGGTCGTTGTACCACTGTGCCGAATTCAACAGAAAACATTGAACAGTCGCCAACGTAAATAATAATAAACAACATAAATAATAACAGTTACAGATATAATAGCATATACGTGAAAAAATTATAATATAAACGATGCACATAAAAAGATAAAAATAAACTAATCGCTAAGCGGAATAATCATAAAAGGGAGATATTCATCCACGAAAAAATAGGGAAAACGTCAAATAAAAGAACATTCATCCCTTGTGTTGTTTTGAACAAACGTTACCTTCACTGCTCGTGCGAGTCGCGCGAAAGGTTTGATTTATATTTTGGTAATGATGAGACACGTGCACACGGAGTCACCGAACGTTTTGCACTCACAGTACCGAACAACGAAATAATATAAAACGAAGTAAAGTTAAAGAGCCACAACGAGTCCACGGGCATCCAAGGGCACGCGAGGGCATTCAACGATATCCTATTTTTTTCCTCTCCTTTTTCGTTAATTTTTGTTTTATTTTTTTTTTTTTTTTTATTTTTGTTTTTTGAAAAAAAAAATTAAATGAAAATTAAGGAACCAAAACTCCCGATGAATCACGATAAATTCTCGATGTTAAAACAACGACGAAGAGCACTGTCCGCTGTCGTAGCGATCACACCTTTGGTATATCACATTGTTGTCTATCACACTATCCGCGCGCTTCGTCCTTTATCAACGTGCAACGGTCAAAGAGTAGTTTCAATATATCTCACTTGAGGTTTAATAATAAATATCACTATTTGTCATGTGCGCTTTTGTGTAAATATAAAATATCTATATTTCTGTTAAAATCTCTGTTGAAGCGACGAGTACACGCGCAGGAGGATGCAGGAGCAAGGTGTAAATCCCCGGCTAGCATCGGTAACTCGTTACGTCTCCACGGTCCTTCCCACACTCAAAGCTCCTCGCAAAGTCTTGCGTTAACTTGGGCAGTCTTGATGCGTCCGTCTCCTCTCCATGTTTCATCGCGAATCCTTGATCATCCGGGTGCACGATGAGGCACGCGCGCTCACGTTGTCGTTATTCGAACGCACACACCACGGCACAGAGACCGAGGACTCGAAGACCGTCGCGGCGGCGGCGACGAAGACGACGACAACGATGGCGACGGTCGTGGCGATACGTAAGACGTTACGACCGAGGAGGAGAGGGCCGGTGGTCGGCGCAGCTTCTCTTCTCGACGGTCGGCGCGCGTTTGAGACTTTTCACGTGCGAGAATAGCGCGCGCGCGCGCGCCACGCCGTGTTCCACTCTCTGCGAACGGTATCCCAAGGCGCCTCTCTTTCTCCTTCTCCCTTTCTCTCGCTCCCTTATCTATTCTCCGCGGGAGCGCGAGGGAGCGAGTGCCTTCTCCTTGTGTGTCCAGGCGCGCACTTAGCTAGCATCAGGGGGAGGGATGGGGGTGGTGTCGCGAGGAGGCGTATGTACGTGTGCGTGCGGGCAAGTGTAAGTGAATGCGTGCTGCTTGCGAATGCGTGTGTATGATTGCGTGTATAGGTAGGTCGTAGAGTGGCGGCGGGTTCGTATATTGCAAGATGTGTGCGGTGTGGGTGCGCGTCTTAAGTGCGCTTCCTCCTGCCGTGGCCGCCCCGTGTAAGTGTGTGCGTGTCTTGTATATGTGTGTGGCTGGTCAAGCCCCGGCAGCACCCCGTACGAGCGCTCCGTATGATAAGGCCGCCGCTTTGCTACTGACGGAGAGCCCAAAAGATACCACCCTAACCCTGCGCGGTCGCGCGGCGCTGAACCACCGCCAGCGCTAGCAGTAGCACGGGATGGAAAGAGAGAGAACGAAAGAGAGAGAGGAAGAGAAAGAGCGAGAGAGCGAAAGAGAGAGAGAGAGAGAGAGAGAGAGAAAGAAAGAGAGAGAGAGAGTCGGGGTCGCCACCGCCGCTACTGCCGCCCCCACCCTTTCGCCCCCGGACTTTCTCTCGACGACGCGACAGGGGGTGGAAGAGGAGGAGTGCGCGCCAACAACCCTTATACCACCTCCACTTCTGCACCGTACCATTCTTTCTCTCTCTCTCTCTCTCTCTCTCTCTCGTTCTCTTTTGCCGAGGGTAGTCTTATCCCCTCCGCACCGGAGAGGCGCCGAGGCGCCAGACTTCCACCACTACTTCCATCCCCGCGGAAAGGGGAAAAGCCGAGCGAGCCACCCCTACGCGCGAGCCCCTACCCAGCCAAAGTCGCCGTCGTCGTTGAAGCGATAATAGTAGTAGTAGTAGTCGTAGTAGTAGTAACATCGAAGCTAGAAGAGACGAACTCTGTACGAATGCCGCTTTTCCCTCCACCGTGCGATAGAAGGGAGAAACGATGTGGTACAGTCGGACTCGGCTTTTTCTCCTTCTACCGCTATCACTGGTACTTCTCCCGCTCTCTTCCGCCGAGGAGAAAACGTAACACCCCTACCATTTTCCATGCCGCCCTTCCCTGCTGCTTCTTCTTCTTCTTCTTCTTCTACTTCTTCTTTCGGAGCTCGCCTCTCTGCCCCGTTGCATATCCTCCACCCTTTTCCCTCATCCCTACCCTGACTTCGTGTGTCTTAAGATAAAAACACGGCCGATATCGCGTTTTATAGTTAATCCACTCGACCGCTTGTTCTCTACCCCTTCGTCCTTATACGTACTTCTTTTTTTTCTTTTCGATTCTTGCTCTTTGTCTTTCCTTTCTTTTTTTATTTTCTTTTTCTTTTCTACGAATCTTTTTTTCATTATGCAGCCTTGAAATTCTAAAACTCAATTTTCAATGTTTCTTTGAGTAATTAAGAGCTTTCAATTGTTTTGAACTTATATTTTTGATTTTTTTAATAAAAGCCTTTTCAATTCCAATGTAAGTGAATACACAATTGAATTTGATAATAAGTAAAAAACGTTTTGAAAAACTCAAAAACTTTGGAACAAAATTTTTTTTACAATACATTACTTTTGCAGCATTTGATAATCAACCGTTTTAAGTTTTCCACCCAAAGACTCATTAAACATCCATGCATAATGAAATAAATTTAAATTATCTGTAGAATACAAATCACTAAATTGAAAAGATTAATCATTGTCAAATTCACGCACGTCAATGATCCATAATTGAATTAAATTTATATCTTCAATTCTTTTGTATTTAATATATTGAATTTTTTAAATAATTGTTATAAAATTGATGTAAATAGAAATTTATTTTAAAAGATTATAGATGTCTTAAAAGTTTCAAAAACTATAATTAAAACGTTTCACAATTTCTTAAACAAACATTTTAAATCCTATTTTCCTTGAATATAATGCTTTGAATAACGAAAATAATGCTCTGAAAAACTATAACACTTTTCAATACGTATTTTGAAAATTATTTAAAATGTTTTGTCATATAATTCAATATGTATGTTTTGCGAATGTACTGAATTGTAATTCCCACAGCTCTTTAATTTATCAAGCTTTTAATTATCAAAGAATCAAATATTTTCAATGTAATCACAAGTATCTATAGATTTACTAATTTAAGGCATCAATTGGTTGTAAAGAAAAAAAAAAGATAAAACTCAAATTTATTAATCAATAAAAAAATCTAATTAAATATTCACAATAAAGACGAAACGTAATTGAATTCCATCGTACCGAAGTAACTTTACGAAAGCGTGAATATAAATTTTGTAAAAATGGAAAAGCTCGAATAAGACAAGCGATTATATCATTAAATTCCAAGTAGTCACACCCGATTCCGTAGCAACATCATCTGTTCACACTCGTGTGTATACAGAAAGAATTCAAGCGAGAGCGAGCGGGCAAGTGCGCATCGCGAAAAAAATATACACAAACCAAAAGAGAGATAGAGAGAGATAGAGAGAGAGAGAGAGAGAGAGAGTATCAGCCGGATACTTTCGATTGCATCCTCTACTCTCGTTTTTCTTTTTTTTTATATCTCCCCTCCTCGCTCCTTTCATAGCCATACATCCTATATATCGGTGACTTTACTGTCTGACTATACTTCTCTCTTTCTCTCTCTCTCTGCCGATAGACACAAACAGACTACTCTCGCGCGTTCGACAGGGGAACAAGCAAACGGAGGTAGAAATATAGCCCCTCTTCCGTGGCGCGCATCTCGTCCCCCTCCTCCTATTCCACCTCTTTCTCTTGCCTTTTTTGCGCCATCCGCTCGACTTCTCAATGTGTAAACGTGCGCCTATATAACGCGACTCGCTCGCGTTTTTATTTTGCGCGTTCGATCTCTTGCGTTCTCTCTCTCTCTCGCTCTTTCTCTCTCTCTCTTTCTTTCTTGCTTGTTGTGTGTGACGAATTCATGGCAACGTGTATACCCCCTCTTACCCACGATATCGTCACTGCCGCCGCCGTCGAACATCCGGATAGCCCGATGACCCTCAAGCCCGTTTGATCACGACGATCGGGATGTTTTCATTTGATTTATTTTATGGAGAGACGACAAACTTTGCATTCTTCGAACAAAATTTTTTATACCAAAAATTAAACCCGTACCTTTTACCAATTTGGATATTTTGACCATCGTCGTAAGATTTCGCGGTGACGAAGATGTGTTTTTGTTTCTGGCTGATGCAAAAAATTGAACTTTATCAAAGTCGCGATTTTTCGCACGAACTTCGGTGTTTTTTCTTATATAATTATTGATTTGTTTGTAATGTTTGTTTCGAAATGTTAAAGATAAATATTTACGGTTAAAGTTAACATTGTGTTTTAATTTTTTTTTTTAATTTTTTTTAGCTACTTTTTTCTTTATTTCATTTTAATTAAAATAATACTTTGAATAGTTTGAAATTCGGAAAAAACTTTGATTATGTAATTGATATGAATACAAAATTAAAACATCAAACAGTTACTTATTTGTTTTTATAATATTTTCAAATCATATAATTTCTTTTTTTAATAATTATTGAACTATGATGCAAATTTTTACAAATGTATGTTTACATTTAAATCGTGGTAAAACGATTGAAAAATTTTTTTTTTTATTTTAAATTGTGAAATGTTATTTACAAACGAGTAGTTATTGAACTGTAAATTTGTAAAATTGTTATGAATAAATAAAAAAAAAAAAACCTAAAAAATGTTATTAAAATATTCAATGTAAAGGAAATAATCAATTAAATTACGGCGATCAAATACAACAGTAAATTGTAAAATAACTTTGTTAAAATTTTGTGACAAAGTAATTTCATTTAAGTTTTATATTAAAATTTTTCGCTATCTTTGTCACCACAAAATTTTATCCCGCAAGATATCGTAGATTCAAAACACAAGAATGAATTAAAATTGGATATCGTAAGACTTTTAAAAACATTTCTGATTTTGTGCATCATTTATGTATAACTACGAAACAAATAACATGCAAGTATTCATAAGATATCGATGAATCAAGAGAAATCCTTAACTTTCGATTTCATAAATTTCATAATAACAATAAGCTGAAAAAAAATTGAAGTTAGAATTTAAAAAATAAATAAAGACATGAATACAGTTTTAATCGAGCTTTACACGTCGTGTGTAAGTGTAAAAAAAAAAAAAAAAAAAAAAAAAAGTAACGAAGAAAAAAATAAAGTAAACCCCGTCTGTTTATTTTCTTTTTCAAAATCCAAAATAAAAAAGGCCGACCAGAAAAAAGTTTGAAAAATCCTCTCGAAAAAAAAAAAAAAGTAAAGAATGAGAGAAAAAAAAAGCATCAAACTAAAATCTACGTTCGCCCGCATTCACAAGGCCTACACACACCCCACTTAGCTTACAAAGTGCAGTTTGCCGAAACCATAGAGAGAGAGAAGTGCGTAGCAGCACTCGGCATTTAAAACGTTCTAATTATCGTTCGCGTAAGCCCGCGTATATCGTCTCAAAGCGCGTTCGACGTTCGTTCATCCCGATCGCAACGTGCGCACATTGCAAACATTATAAATTTTTCCCCGAATTAATTCGGGCACATCTATGTACATACACAACCACACACCCACACACATGCGCGCGTGCACACACACACACACACACACACGTGTGCATGCATAAGCATGTACATTCTCTTGTATAGGAATCGAAATCCCCACTACGAGCGTTAACGTTCGGTGTGAAAATCACTTTCCCCACCAGAAATTTTGCGTTTCGAGGGGACCACGGGAGCAATGTTCAACGTACTCGTTTATACTTTTGCGGTGCGCTTCCGCGTGTCCGTATTTTCTCTCCCGTTCACCTCCTCCTCCTCCTCCCCCTCCCCCAACCTCACCCTCTCGTTCGTCGTGCTATGATTGAGGGGGGTATCGAACCGATTGTTTGTGACGCGATTGCCGTTTGATTATTAGCTGTTTATAAGCGTTATCGATCATACCCTCGTGTGCCGCGTTCCGCGTTCGCGTAAGCGATTCTCGCTCGCGTATCATTTACGTTCCAAGCGCGAGGACGAGCGCGTCCCATCGCTCATGGTGTACCCTTTCCTTTTTTTTTTTTTATTTCGTTTCACGACGCGCGTTTCCCTTCTTTCGTTCGGTGTAGCGGTTCGACCGGTTCTTTCTTTCTTTGGCTCTTATTTTGTCCGTTTTAGTTTCGCCGAGCCTTTTGTACATATACTGGCGGAACCGGTAAGTAACGCGCGACGGCCACTGCTTCTTTATATTCGTAATGTACGCGGTGGACTTAGTTCGCTTAATAGAATCGAGAACGTCGGACGTACCGTTAGGAAATTGTCGACCGGCTCGTTGTTCTCGTTTTGAACACGAGAGCGCAGAAATTTTTGAGTTTTGTTTTGTGCTCAGTTATTCAGTGCTTCGATATTTTGGTCGATTGTACTTTTCTTCGTCTTTTTTTTTTATATTCTTTTAATGTTACTTTCTGTTATTCTTTTTTATTTTTTTAAGACAAATTTAAAAAATATTTGTATTTTTTGACTATTATTAAATTATTTTTTGTATTATTAAATTATTTTTAATTAGTTCCTAGACGATTTTATATAATATATTGAATGTCAAGTAAAAATTATTTAAGTTTATGCTTTGAATAATTAAAACATTACGCGATATTTTTATTATATTGATACTATTTACGAATCTAACCATAAAACATTTGCTATTGTATATCAATTGCAACATTGCAAAATGTTTGTACTTTTTATTAATAAATTCTAATTAGTTTACATTTAATTTGTTCGTTGAGTTATCGCTATTATGTTTTTTAACGGTTTTGTTAATCTTTACCAAAGTTATAAATTCCGAGGTAAGAAATCGCGATTTCTTTCGTTAAAAAATAAAAAATTTTATCGAAATATTCATTCAAATCGATCGGTTTGAGAAGAAAAAAATTTGAAAAAGTTTTCGATTCACCGTTGAGAAATAATTCGCAGCGATAGTTATCTTTTACGGCTAACACTTAGCCGACGGGCTACACAAGATTTGTTACCGTGTCTGACGAGGCCGGTGTTTATCTACTTCCAAGGAGTTCGAGTGAAACGGAAGGCGCTCTCGTCCTTCTCTGAGTCAGCGTTGCAACGTCGCCGAGCCGCGGTAACTTTCGTTAAACAATCGCGTCTCCTCGCCGGTTCGCTCACTTTCTATCTATTAAGATGTCTTTGTTATTTTTAATTGAGGGTCTTTTCTGCGTTAAACAAAATATTTATCGTTGCGGTATTAACGAGGCAATTATTACGTAATAATTTTTAATTGGCGGAGATAAAAAAAGAACTTGTTCGAAAAGTTCCACGTTCCATTTGACGTTTGAATAATGAAATGTAAAAGTTTTTAACCGAAGAAACTTAGTCGAACTAATATAAAAAACTATTTTTTATTTTATATTATAATAAAATCATATAAACGTATAATTAAATATCGATTGATTCTGATACAAAGTTTCAAAAGTAAAACTTTTATTATTTAAGTATAGTTTATTTTTATATTGATTGATGTATTACTTTAATTTATTGTAGTTTCATATTTTCTATAAAAAAATAATATTGTTTATTTTTTATTGCATGTGAATGTATAACCTCATTAAGGATCATTAATTATCAAAATCGTTTTTAATTATCATAATTTTGTTTACATAATTAAATTTAATTATTTCTAAATTATCGAATAATTATTGATTAATTTATTTTATTATTACTGTTAAATGAATTCCAAATGCCTTCATTATTTAACGTTTATGACATAATTAGCATTATTAATTTATTAGGAACAAATTTCAATAAATAAATTTTTTTTTCACGGTTTTTAATAATTTTATCCGATCAAATTCTGGCACTCTCACACATCTATTTCTTTCTTGCACAAACTAATTAATCCACTTTGTGGTTCAATTCACGATTTCACATGCGTTCGTGCTTGTGCATAAGTCTTCATACTGTTTTACAATATCTTCTATGTTGCACACAATTGTTTTATTTATTATTATTTATTTATTTGTTTTTTTTTTTTTTTGCAAATGTTCACTTTTTGCAAGCATAGCTTGTCCGTGATACGATGAAATTTCACTGATAACAGAGTCAGCACACATTCACAATCACTAAAAATTCCACCGTTTTCTGCACTTTGTAAATTTATCCGTGTATTTCTACTTCCCAACAACTATTTACCAGAACATCTACCGAATGAAGAAAATAAAAGAGGAAATTGCACTCGAGATAATACATGGTTATAAAAGAAAAAAAAAAAAAAAAAAAAAAAAAAAATTTAACATGTAAAGACGTAGAAAATAAAAAAAAAAAAATTTAAGAAAAGCTCTCGATTCATCTCAATCGTTTTCCTCAAAAATTCCTTCAACTCACCTTTCTCCATCGACGTGATAAAAGCTCGCATGGAGCAGAAAAAACGACGAACCACAGAAAGAATAATATCGTCCTTGATCGTCGAGCCAGCTTCTTCCCGCTCCGAACAAAAAGAAAAAACTCACTCAGCTGATCTTCCCAAAATCTTGATGAAAATTCATTCACTTTAATCGACGACTCAAGTCATCAGTCTTTCCGCTCATCTCAGCCGAACGATCGAAAGCTCGAACGGCGCTCGCTTCGGCTCACAGTACGTAAACACGTTGTGTACATACGATTAAACTTTTTCGCGCTTTTTTTTTTTCCTTGTACGGTAAAAGGTATTCCGAATTCGTAACGAGTTAAACTTTTCGCGTATTACAATGTCGACGAAATAACCATAAATAAAAAAAAAAAATAAAACACACAGCTTCGTTGCAGGTTGTTCTCCTCGCGAGTCGGAGCAGGGTTTTTCTTCTCACGAGTCAAGAGAGGAGCGTTCGGAAAAAGTCGAGCAAGAAAATCGGGTCGCTCGGTTCGAACAACGGCAAAACAACACAAGCGATCGTTGGTGCGCTAGGTGTGCGCGTGCGATGACGTCCGTTATCGTTATCGTTGCTTAGCTCGCTAACACTCCTCTCCTTAACTCCCTTTTGGCTGCTTACACACCACTGCTGCTCTCGCACTATCTTTCTCCCTCTCTCTTTACCTCCGTCTTCCTTACTCGCGTCTCGTACCCGCTCTTTCTTTCTCTCTCTCTCTCTCCCTTTCGTTCTCTTTCTCTTTCTCGCGCGCGCGCTCCCTCTCGCTCTCTCTCTCTCTCTCTCTCTTTAGTCGTGCGGCGAGTCGTGCGTTCAACGTACACACGACGCGCGACTCGAAGTCTCTCTCGTATACGGAGAGAGCGTCGGGCGCGAACTTGCGGGCTTGCGGGCGCGCAACTGGCGGCGGTGGCGGCGGTACGGAGGCGCCGGGCGCGCGTAGGCGGAGAGAGAGAGAGACACACACGGATGCACACACGTAAGCCGTCGACTGAGAATCTCTCTCTCTATCTCTCTCTCTCTCTCTCTCTTACTCGCTCGTTCGCTCGCTCCCTCGTCTCGACGGAGTCGGTGCGTGCGCGCGCGCGCGGCGTTGTAGTACGCGGTGTGAGTGCGCGAGAGCGGGAAGATCTGGCGGATGCTGGCGATGTGTTAGCCGTGTGCGCGAGACGACGACCACGCGCCACACACAGGCCGGAGCAGGCGAGCCAAGCGGAGCCTCCAGCAGCCGGCGATCGCTCAACAGCGGCGGCGGCGGCGGCGGTGGCCCCCTTCGCGCGCGAGCGCGCGCACTTTGCCGCCCGTACGGTGGCGCCGCTGTGGCCGAGCCTTGCAAGCTCCGGTGCTTTCACGTGCTCCCGACAAAGAGCGAGAATGCCCGCTTAAAAGAGATAGAGAGAGAGAGAGCTTGCGCGCACTCGCGCGGGGGAGAATGTGGACGGACCGAGCGCAGCGGAGAGAAAGAGAGAAAGCTCGCGCGCGAAAGAGCGAGAAAGAGAGGGCGGGTGTAAGTCGTGAAGAAGGGGGAAGGAGGCCGCCTGCGCTGACCATCGATGCCGCTTCTAAGCTGCCGAGCGCGCGGGAGAAAGACGACTAGAGATAAGAAAGGGCTTCTCTCTCTTCTCGCGTAGAAGGGGTAAGCTCTGCTTTCGCAGAGACCGGCGCTCGAGTTTCTCCGATGCTAGACCGCGCTTCTGGGGTTACTCGTGTATACGTATACGCGCCGAGAGCATGTAAGGGTGACTAAACAAGGACGGTTAGGAGATCGGTCAAAGGGGTGGCACGTATACGTACACGCGGCCGCGGCGATGTAAGGGTAAGAAGGAAAAGAGCTTCGAGACGACGACGAGCGTGTCGCCTTGGAAGGAGAGGGAGGGGGGAGAGTAGATGACCATGCAAAAGAGGTGGTACGCGCGTACAAGAAGAGGGGACGAGCGACGAGTTTACTCGTTGTAGCAGGGAGGGGAAGATGCCGTACGCGTGCGATAAGGAATTCCAATTCCCCTAGAAACTTTTCTTTTTTTTTTTTTTTCTTTTGCAATTTTTTCGCGAGAAAGAACCTTTTTTGCCACGCTACCGTTACCGCATGATACTACTGCTTTACTTGGGTACGGTTCAAGGTCAAGTTGCGGTCTTGTCGTCTTACAGAAAAATGTGTACACATAGAGAGGAACATTTTTTTTTTATTTGCACGTTTCATTCAAAATGTATTTGTTTCCTATAGACACTGATACGTAATTTTTAAATGAATGTAATTGAATTTAACAATTTTTAAATCTATTATTTGCCAAAAAAAATTTTATTCATATGATCTAATATAAATTAGGGATTAAAATAATTATGTTTAAAATTTTGACTAAAAATGTAATAGCAAAATCGTGCGATTATAAATAAAAGTAAACTAATGCATTCAAACAAAAAATGTTTCTTGAACTTTTTTTAATATAATGCATAAGAAAAACGTTATCGCACTTTATCTTCTGCAAACACCAATTAAATGCTGAAAAGGTATGAATAAATATCGCTTAATAAAAAAGCTCAACTTTTTTCCAACACACCCTTAAACCGCAACGCTTTCTTGCCACACATGATTTTCACGCTCTGACCCATTCACAAATACTAAGTTCTTAATTATTTATTTCCTCTTCTTATTCAGACGGATTAAAAAAGAGCAATGGTACACAAGAGAAAAAGAAAGACAAAGGAAAAAAATTAGCAAGCTAGCCTTAGCGTACAGGGATAGTACAGCGGTTATCCCTTCTTACAAAGGAAAAAGAGAGAGAGAGAGAAAGAGAGAGAGAGAAAGAGAGAAGACATCTCTCGGCCGATCATGCGCGAAGGTCGAGGAGAAGAAGGAGAAGAACGAGCGAGAGTAGGTCGTTTTGCTCGTGCGCGCAAAGTAAGGGGGCGAGGGTGAAATCGCGCGTGTGGTAGTGAAGGGGCCACCGAGGAGCTTCGTTGTGTTGGTTATTCCGAAGAAAAATCGCCTCGGAGTCGGTGGTGGTGGCACGCATCTAAGGCTCTCTCTCGATACGTCTGTGTGTATGCGTAAAAGAACGCGCGCGCACGAGGAAAAGCAAGGGTTGCCGGACAGTGGCGAGCTCGCTGCTTAGGTGGCTGATAAAGGAACTATCTCTCAGACATTGGGGGAGATGCTTGCTTTCGGACTCCTCGGACGCTCTCCTCGAGATACGGACGAGTCAGTCGCAATCGAGTTGCGCGGCTTGCGGATTCTCTGAGCTTAACGCTCTGAGCTGCGAGGCTTGCGGATTCTCTGAGCTTAACGCTCTGAGCTGCGACTACCGATTGATCGCGTAGATGCTTAATCTTTGATATTAAATTTGGGAAGATTTTTTTTTTAAATATTTAATATAGAGCTGAATCATTCACGGCTGAAGATCTTTTTTATTATTATTACCGTTTTTTATTATTTTTAAAGATTCTTTAAGCATCAAATTTTGTAATCCTCAACAACCTAAAAAAATTGCTTTTTATCAAAATTATTGATATAAATCAATATCTGATGTTTTAATACTAATTCTCTTAATATGTTTAATTAATTCCACGAGTATTATAAAATTCTATTACATCTAAATTTCAAATAGCAATGTTTAAAATGATTAAATATTGAAAAAAACAAAAACTCCCCGTTTAAGTAGATACAGACAAGCATGGGCAGGCATGCGATTCAACTATTTTAATACTCTTTCATACAATTTCTCGTTTAATAATTCTATTTTACGATTATTCCAATATACATATATCTTACACGAATTTAAAAAATATGAATGTATTCAAAGTGTACATTTTCATTTCATAAAAAATAATATCAGAAATTTATCACCGAATATTATCTAAATATAAATGAATGTACTAAAATATACCATTTTATTGCGATAAATTTATTCGTTATTTATATTCAGGAAGTAAACTTTATAAAAATAAATGCTTTGAAAACGGTTATGAATTTTATAAACATCCGCAAATCAAAATAAGACATTAAAATAAATTAGTAAATATCAGTTAATTTCATTTTAACAACTTTAAAAAAAAAAATACATTTTTAATAAGATAAATAAAATTATTAATATTTTATTCTTTCATTCAATATTTGAGAATCCTTATTATAACTTTTGTATGATACGAATGGGAACAGCTTTTCCATCTTTTTTTTTTGTCAATTGAAAATATTTTTTTTTTTGTTTTTTTTTGTTTTTTTTTTTTTTCTTTTTTTTTCATACATATCCAGTACAAAAATTTTTTGAAATAAGCAAAAATATGAAAAGGAAACAACAAAAATCTCATTCTTCAAGATTTGAGCACAAGGAGAGCGTCTGCAAGATTGTGCTGCGCCCTTCAGCCAAAAAGCTCAAGCGTTTTGTGCACGTCTTAAGAGAAAAAAAGGGAGACGGCAGTATCTCGCTCAAGGAGAATCGAGCTGACGTCAGATTGGTTAATATATAGAGGCGTATATTGTCGATTACTTCCCATTTTCTCGAACGTTTACCCTCTTACGTTATACGCGCGCTATATCTTTTGCGTGCGTCTCTGACGTAGTTGCCGCTTAATATCTCATTCCACTTGGAAAGCTCTCGATCAGCCGTCGGTATTTTTATCCCCTCTACTTCCTTCCCCGCCTTTTCTCGTGCGCGCGTCCGCACTCTTTTAAGGTCACTTGTTGCTTTTTAATCTGCGCCGCTAGGAACGAGAGAAAAGTGCGCGCGCGCCTGTTTCTTTCCACCGCTTCACTGCTTTTCTCCCAAGCTACTATCTCTGTCTCTTTCTCTCTTTCTCTCACTCTCTCTCTCTCTCTCACTCTCTCTTTCTCTCTCTCTGCTCGCGTTCTTCTCGGATACGCGCGCGCAAGGTGAATGTGTCAGCTTGAGGGTATGTACGTGTGAGAGAACCTTTTTCGCACGACCTTAAGCGGAGCTTGCTTTATCGCTTTATAATCCTCCGGAGACGCTGTTATTAAATGTGCAGCTGGTGAGACGCGATGAATGAGCTGCTTACTCGTTTTTTTTTTCTCTTTTTTTTTCTTCTTTTTTTCTTCTCTCCTTTATTTTGCTTTTTTTCATTTTGCCGGTAGACGTTGGAATTTCACGAGCGTCTTGTTCTTTTTCCATTATCGCAATATGTAAGGCTAATAATTTTTTAAAAGGCGAAGTTAAGGGAATTTTTTTTCTGAAACAATTTATATTCAACATTCTTAGTAACTTGAATATCAAGCTATTTAAATATAAGTTGTATTGTAACAATTCTTTTACGTGCACAATAAATGATTAAATAGTAAAATACTTGCAATATCATAAAAAAAAAAAAAATATTCATACTTAATATAAAAATTTTACATTTGAGTTACTATAGCATATAAGATAAACTTTAATTTAATTTTGAACTAAAATATGAATAATATAATATAATTTACTAAAAGATCAATTGTTGGTATACGAATATTAATCTTGTTTTCATATGCAATTAAAAATCGCTCTTCGCCTTAATTAAAATCTATCAAATTTGTAGGATCTTGTTAACATATACTGTGGAAAAAAAATTTTTTTCATCTTTTTCCCACTAATGTAAACAAAATTCCCTATAAAAAAAATATTATATATATATATTCATCAATAAGGAAAATATAAACAGTAAAAAATAAAATAAACAAAATGGATAAAATAATAGAATATTCGTAAAATAAAAAAAAATAAAAAAAAAACAGTCAAATTTAAAATCAAATGATAAAATCGACAATGCAAAGACATACTTACATATCGCAAGTAATCGAAAATTATCAAGTACACGGTCACTCGTAAAATCTTAGAAAGATAAAAAGTGAATTAATTTCAAGACTCACTCATACAATATAACAAATAAGATTACACCAAAAGCTTAACACGAAATCCATCCCTTACCTCTTTTTTTAGTCCAAATTGTACTTTCGTAAAACAACGGATGTCTCGGCGACTTCTTCATGATAAATACATATATACTCATACGCATACCAAAGCAATACTCAATAGCTATATCCGTACAGTTTCAATACAGTGAATCGAAGCGTTCGATCTCCTACCCCGTGGCTTCGGTATTTTTATTCGCAGATTTTAAGGTCACTTGTTGCTTGTTTAGTTATGTCGACGGCACATGTACACGTACTACCTACCACCCTACACACAATCACACAGACACACGCGTGAGCGCGTAAACACCCACGCATATATCGGTCCGACCGGCCGGCAGTAGTAGCACACATACACATACACACACAAAAGCGGCACATCGCGAACCGATAGGTGAACGCCCTGTCGATTTCGTTTCCAACGCCATCCCCCCTTTCGTCGTTACCACCACCACCACGCCGCCGCTACTACCACCACATCGCCACCGCACCGCCGCCGCGTCACTTTTTTCGTACTCGATTTTTTTTTCTCTCTTCTTTTTGACCTACCCCCTCCCCTTCCCCCCATACCCCCCGCTTTCCTCTTTGCGCGCGATCTGTTCAAATTTCGTGACGCGGCTTTTTTGCTTTCTTTCTTCCGCGCTTCGTTTTTGTTTTTTATTTTATTTTGACGTCCGCTCGCACTTTTTTTTGTCCTTTCTTTCTTTCTTTCTTCGTTTTTTCTTTTTCATTTGTCATTTTTAAGCTTTCGTAGATCGCACGCACGTGGCCGTCTCTTTTTAGCTGTATACTCACATTTGTTTGTCTCTTGGTTTTTTCTTCTAATTCACTCACCGTAGATATATTGTGTGTTTTTTGCGCTTGGACAATTACGAAGTTTTATTTCTTACAAAAATCTTTTTAAATAATAAGCGACGTATTTTCTTTAAAGACATTTATTTGATTTCCAGTATCGAATTTCTTTTGATAACGTTGATTATCTTTAAATATATATATATAACGCATGCAAGCACACACTTATTTATAATTATCTCATTTACTCTATGATATACTACTATGATCAAAAAATAAGACCAATTTTTTTTTTTATTTTTTAAATTCTTTATTTATTCATTTAAATCTATTTCGTTGCCTTCAAAGTAATCCCCGCCCGACACAATGCACTTATACCAACGTTTTTTCCAATCCTCGAAACAGTCAAAAAATCCTTTTCCGGAATTGCCTTCAATTGACGCAGCGATTCACGTTTAATCTCCTTAATCGAGTCAAAACGATGTCCCCGAAGTAGTCTTCTAAGTTTATTGAACAGCCAGAAGTCATACGGCGCTAAATCAGGCGAATACAGTGGTTGTGGAATGATATGAGTTGAATTTTTGGCCAAAAAGTCGCGAATAATCAATGGGGTGTGAGACGGTGCATTATCGTGATGCAAAAACCATGAGTTGTCTTGCCACAATTCCGGCCTCTTTTTGCGAATAGTTTCATGCAAACGATGCATAACACTTAAATAATATTCTTTGTTAACAGTTAGACCCAGCGGAAGAAATCTTGGATGCACAACACCACGATAATCGAAGAAAACTGTTAACATGACCTTGATTTTCGAACGACTTTGACGTGATCTTTTTTGGTCTTGTTTCACCTTTGGCACGATATTCGCTCGATTGATCGGTTGTATCTGGATCGTAGATGATCTTTCAAAATTGCTTAAATCGATCCAAATGAAATGCCAACAGTATCAACAAAGTCTCTGATTGTTAGCCGACGATCTTTGACCACCAGGTTTTTGATTTCTTTGATGTGCTTCTCATCGGTTGATATCGATGTTCGTCCTGGACGCTCTTTGTCTTCGACGCTGTCTCTGCCTTCTTTGATCTATTTTTACCACTTGTAAACATTTCTTTCCGCAAAGTCTGCTCACCAAAGGCCTTCTGCAACATTCTGAACGTTTCTGCAAAAGAAATTTCATTCCAAAGACAAAATTTAATGCAACTTCTTTACTCGCTAAAATCTGACATTATAAAAATCGCTGAAATCACTATTCAATGTTCACAAAAACGAGCGTCACTTGCAAACTAATGAATATATTGACATGAAATTTGACACAGATGTCTCTCACAGTGCTACCAACTTAAAAAAAAAACTTTCGACAAATCGATAAACCCGCGAAATTTAAATTGTAAATTGGTCTTACTTTTTGATCATAGTAGTATTTAGTGCTTTATTATACTATGGGAAAACGAAAATATGTCCATTTTGCATTTATTGTCATTAGTCGACTTACAGCTAGAGAAATTTGTTTATTTTCGGTAAATTTGACACAAACGCAAAATAGGGGCGCGTGGTATAATTCTAAGCTAGCATTAAATTAGCGTTACTTTACGCTAACAACGTTAATTTTCATACAAACTTTAAATACTTTACCCAAACACAAACGTTATTTATCCGTTAATAAATGATCCTAATTAATCGTTACGCATTTTATCAGCTATTTGCTGCCTGTGTTTTGCTAAGTTTACTTCGATGCCTACAACAGGACGAAAGTATAATAATAAAAAATAAAAAAGATTTTTATTTTCTATCTAATATGCGGCGTTTGACAGTCACCGTCGATGCGCACATTGTATGCACATGCGCGCCAGAGAAGGGACGGACGGCAGGGACGTAGAAATAAAAATAAAAACTGAATATACGACTGTAAACAGACGCTTTATCGATGGGGTATCCGCAAATAATTCCAGAAATTCCGAGCAGCAGTCGCTCGCGTGTGCGTGAGCGCGAATATACGCGAAATCTACGTAAACTCGCGTTGAACAACCGAGCACGACGTTACGTGTGTATGTGTGTATATGTGTGTGTGTGTGTGTATGTACCTATATGACGCGCTCACGTGCAAACGGTTTCGCTCGCGACTCGCTGTACACATTGTAAAACTGCGCGTTGCCGTTTTTTTTTCTTTTTTATTTTTTGTTTTTTTCCTCATTCCCTCTCAAGTTTTTTTCCTTTACGCATTGGCCACTCTCTACGTTTTACTCTCGATTGTTTGTTTAATTAGACATTCCGAGTCACGCATCGACTCTAATTGAGAACACATTTCGCACTCGATTTTTACCGTCACGTACACGTTTTGTCGCCTAACGGGCGCATTGCATTCGTTGCCGATGAGATGGAAGAAAAAAAAAATGGGTGCTATGCTCATAGAGTGAGTTTTTATTTAGGCAAATAAAATTAGAAAAACAAAAATTAAAATTGGTAAAGTATAAGGATAATCGGATCTTCATTTTCAATTATCCATTTTAAGTTTGATTTTATTCGTCACTAAAAAATAAAAAAAATAAGTAAAATTCTCAATTATGTCGAAATTATACTAGATATTATCATAATTTTACATAAATTCTTTAAATATAAACTTTTACAAAGTAAATGAGAAATTTCCAACTAAATTAAAAAAATTTATTAATATTTATCGATACGATAAACGTAAAAGTGCCAAACGACGAATAAAATTACTCCTTTAATTAATAATTAAGTATAAAAACTTATCAAAACGCATCAAAACTCAAATTATACCATACCGTACAAATAAACTCTTTATCCATGTTCAAGACCATGCTTCTCTTTTCACCAATGAAATCAGTAGACGATCACTTATCGAATACGGAATTCAATACAATCAAACGAAATTTCATGCGTTTCATTTCGAGAAGCTCGTTCGCTACAGGTTTAAATGCGAGCACACGCAGACATGTAGAAAGAGAGAAATAGATAGAGAGAGAGAGAGAGAGAGGAGGGGGGGCAAAGAGATAGAGAGAGAATGGAATGAATGCGTAGGGCGAGGATGTGCCCAGGCTCGAACCAAGTCGAATACACATCGGTAGGGAATGTGCGTTTAAATCAGGTTACCATTAGAAGGAGAAAGAGGAAGGTCCATCCCTCTCTTGTTTGGCGGGTGCGTGTCCAAAGCAAAAGAGAAAGGTAGAGAAAGGGACCGTGAGCGAGCGAGCGAGGTGCCCTGCGACTGATTTGCGAGCTTCAAGCAGCCATAGATCGAGTTCTGGCTCGACGGTACGGCGCAGTTAGTTCCCTAGAGTCTCGGTCCTTTCTGCCCTCCTAGAGCCCATCAGCGAGGATGCATCAGTAGACTCTCCCTCTCTCTCTCTCTCTCCCTTGCGGCGAATACACGGCTAGCATCTCCACCGATAAACTCTGTAACCTATTTTGCCAGGTTGAGGTAGGTTCGTTGTCGCACATGTACTACCTGGGAGTTATGGACACCGGATTTTTTGCAGACGTCTTGAAGGTGAGTATATCGCTCATCAGTCAATATATCATCGTTCCTTACTTTATAAGAGTCATACGATACGTAAAAATTGATCGAATTGTTTATGATGTCTAACATTTATTAAGAGGATTGAAATTTATTGTACGAAAATAAAATTATTTGATTAAATATAAAATAATAGAAAATTTATTCGATTCTTTTTATTCTTCATAAAAATATTTTTTTTAATTTCATGCGATTTCAAAATATTATTATGCTTTATATTAAGAATTATGATTTCGCTTTACCTCAGGCGAAACTATTTTTGCAATCTAATTTATGGTAACTATACTAATTATAAATTCTAAATGATTCTAAAAATTTTAGCTTTAATGTAACTCTCATTATTCAATGTTTATCTTAAATACATTTTATTATAGATATTTAAAAACGAGTAAAAATATTATTTTCTTTCGATCATAAAAAAAAAAAAAAATAAACACAAAGTCAAATTTATACTTCGTTGATGATAAATCAGAATAAAGGTTCAAAAAAAAAAAAAAAACTAAATAAATAAAAATACATTTACATAGCTTCCGGCTACGAGTAGTCTTAAATTAAAAACGACCCAACAGATGGCAATAAGGACACGTGACCATGCAAACGTCAAAAATTTTTACACCATACGTATATGAAAAAAAAAAAGCTAAAGGAACCCAATCGAAGGCAATCGAGTCAGAGCGGAACGTCGACGCACCATGATTAACCAGTTCTGTAAACTGTGGTTAGTCGATCTTCAAGCACGGGTGGAATTGTAAACCCATAATCGAAAACAATATTCATATATGTATGTGCGTGAGTGTGTGTTTATCGCAAAGTTAAAAAAATCCACGCCGCACAAACATATTCCTTAATAATGGATTCCGCAAAAATAGGCAATGGAGCGCGAATGTTTGTTCCTGGTCCAGCTTCGAACAAAGAATCCATTATTCAAATTAACACAAAAGTGTACACACGTGTGCGCGAGTATACATGTGTGTGTGTGTGTGCGCGCGCGCGCGCCTGTTTTAACAAGATACTCCTGTTTTGACCATAAACATTTCAAGTTGGGAGCGTAAGATTTTCCGGAAACTTGAGCTCCACGTGATCCATGCACACAGTTATAAGTAAATATATTTCTCTTCCTCTTTTTCTCGTCAATTTCTAGTGGATTATATTAATTAAAAGCGATGATAATAAGGCTTCTTTCGGTTACAGGTTTACATGTTAAACAGTAAGAGTTTGTTCTCATGCTTCACCGTTTGAATAAAAATTCAGGATAGATCAATATAATTAGATATTACTAATAATTTTATAAATTTGCACAACAATAACATAATTCCTATTTTTTTAAAGGTAAGTAACGTCAATTTAAAGATTTAAGACATAAAATAAAACAATGAAAGAACGTTACATCTTGTTCTCGTACATGCTTTTACACACTTTTTTAACGATACACACATATATTTTTTATATATAATTCTGGAAAATACATAAAATTACCTGCATAAATTTTCTATAAACATACATTTTACACACCGCTGCCTGAACGTTTTGAATTGAAGAAAAAGAATGAGTTTGCATAACATTATTTTCTAATTCTTTTAGACACTAAACAATGTAAATACCAATAAATTTTGACGTCGTGATTTATATATTTATAAAGTTGTTCAGCATTTTCTCTTTGATTGTTATACAAAACTTTGTAAAAAACATTTGAATGTAAATATAACTTTATTTGACTAGTATCTAACTCATCTGGTGCTATTTCAAAGAATGATATTTTTCGAACAGTAAAACAATTGGTATAACTTGTTTATAAAAACCTACATGTATAAATAAAACATATGTATAAATTTTGGTTCAAAGTTTATGTAAAGCTATTATTAGAAGAAAAAATATGTGAATATCTTATTAGACATACAATAAGCACTTCGTTATATCGTTTATCTAAAATTTATTCTCTTTACTTACCTTTATCAAACATTCGGCAAGTACCGATAAAAATATTATTAATTAAAAAATAAATCTTGTCAATCATTTATCTACGTGTGTGAGAATACGTAAATTGGCAATCTATCACAAAATTTTTTTTCTGTTAGAAAGAATTTACATCACACTTCGAATGAAAAGTTGATACTTCTCTGTTATTATTTCTCACGACATAGGATAACGGCAGGCGGGATGAGAAAAAACTTTTAATATCTTTAATACACGAGTTAATTGTAATGTTTCTTGTGGTGAGGGTCCGGTCTCCAAGCGAGGGGTTATATATATTGAAATAGAGAGAAAGAGGTGGGTGAGAAAGGGGTACAGTTTTGCGTAGGTGGACGGATTGTTTGGAGACGATTCTCTCTCTCTCTCTCACTCTCTCTCTTTCGCTAGACATTCTGGCAGTGACAGCCAGCGTATTAGCAATCCTACTCTCGAGCGCAACTTCCTACTGCTCGATGTCACGTCGACTTTTCCTCTCTCTCTCTCTCTCTCTCTCTTTCTCTTTTACTCTCGTATGAGAAAATCATGAAACGAGCGTAGAAATCCGTTCGCAAGTGTGCGTTCGAGTTGTAATAACAATCTCGCGGAGGTATGCATACGTACAAGCAAAATGAAAACGCATACGTAGAAAAGTGGTAAAAGAGAGAGAGAGAGAGAGAGAGAGAGAAAGAAATAACAGGTAAGTATTATTTTCCCCAACGTTTGGTGTCTCCCGCTCGCTCTTTAACGTGAGCGCGCTCGCAATCAAAGGCAGCCGCGCGCATCGTTCTGTCTTTTCTCGCGAGCGCACAATCGTCGTTAAAAACCGACCGTCCCGCCACTCCTATCACTTGGCGCATTGCCTCTGATGGCTCATTTTCGTTCGCTCTGAATTTTGTTATTAAAATTTACCCAGACGTGTACCACTACCCGTGGCAATACCGAGAGCATACGCTCTCCTGGATTTTCCTTTCGCGTGTTTTTTTTTGCGCAAGAGAATGAGTGAGGACACGCGTTGACCCCTTCCTTTCTCTCTTTCTTTGTTTTTTATTCATTTTTTTCGCGTGTCGCGCATGGCTTCGCCCGCTGTATTTCCGGTTATTCCCTTTGATTCATATATATATATATATATGAACACTACAATCACAAAGTGATTGCGTGACGCGTAAGTTCTCTTATTATAAGCGTTGCTTTCTTTATTATTTCTTCAAAATGCAGAGGTTGATGATTATTTTTAGTAAAAAAAGAAAAAAGATACAGGCAAAAATTTTTCGTTATTTACTTAAAAAGTGTTTTTTGTTATTACGCTTATTATTATACCGAAAATGGATTTATTTTGATCATAAAAATTGTGTATTGTACATGCATCTGTGCTCGGAGACGATATCAAAATTGATATGAAAATTAATTATTATTATACCATTATTATTGATTTACTTCATTTTTCAGTTGGAAATACCGTACTTACACGTTAATAATGTAAAAAATTTATTTAAAAAAATTGTGTTGTACACGCATGAAAAATGAAAATTTTACGAAATTAAATACTTTTCTTTAATTATATTAAAACAATAGTTTTCCATCATTTTTTATATAAAATTCTATTTTGTTTTACCTTTTTTTCACTTTTTTTAAAAACAACATTTTAAAAATTGAAAATGTTAATTTTTTTTAATGTAAAATCGTTGCTTCATAAAAAGCAAAATCAATACGTAAACAAATATAAAAATGTCGTTAATTATGAAAAATTTCATTTACCCATAATAGATAATTAAAAAGTTTTCATAATTTTTTTAATTTAAATCTCTACATTCTTAAAAACTAAGATCTCACAGCTATTACCAAACCCATTAACCAATCCGTTTAACGTCACGTTTATAATGCGAGCGCGGACGCGAGCACGACACACTTAACAAAACTCAGACGCATAGTACAAGTCCGCAACGACACAACGTATTCCCGATTCGTCGAAGTGAATAGCTCGCGAATGGCATGAATGCTCCTGTCCGAAATGGTCACACAGTTCGCGCGAGTGAGTTAAAGAGAGAGAGAAAGAGAGAGAGAGAGAGAGAGAGAGAGAAAGAGAGAGAGAAAGAGAGAGAGAGAACGGGTGAGAGAAAATCAAAGGGAGAGAATATCGAGTGGTACAGTTGAATTTTAGTTTAATGATTTCCGCCGGACAATGACTGCGGTAATAGCGTCCTGAATCACGACGCCGATGGAGAGACGCTGGGCCCTCGCATTTCCCGCGTACCTCGAGTCCTTCCAATCCTCTTCTTCGTCCCTCCCCGTGACCGCGCCGGCAAGCATTGACCGATGCCCGGGGCTCGTACCCTTCAAAACTTCCGCCGAAAATCAGCGCGCAAGTGGCCACAGCACCGCCTATGATTTTTAATACATTCGATTGGATTTTCACGATTTTTTATTTTCTTTACTTTTTTTTTATCTTTATACTTAAAAAAAGTAGATGTTTACCATTGAATTAAAAATGATCTCTTTAAATTTTTAAGGAAAAATTATTGCGCTCTTTTTTTATTTGTCAATTATTATTGAAGTAAGTTTACATTATTCTATCAATTGCTTTTAATGATCATTTTTATCAAATATGTTATTAATTCGATAACAATTTATCAATTTATTCGCATATTATACCTCCAATTTGAATATTATTTACAAATATCGATAACTTATTTATATACTATACAATTCATAAATTAAATTTTTTAACAAATATATTAATTTTATAATAACATAAAATTTTTCAATATCACCAACCGACTTTCGAGTGACTGTTATGAAGTTTCGTTTGATAAAACGTTAAAGAGATTGAAATTTGTATTTAATACAAACGAACACGTGCTTCTTCGAAAAAGCAATCGATTTAAATTTACGAAGTAAACCGTTCTTTCTTCGTTGACTCCAGCAACGTCTTCGACAAAGTGAACACCGACTCCCTACGACGACTTCCTGCCTGCATGTACGTGTGGTAATAATATGTCGTATAGAAGGGGGAGGGGGAGGTGTCACGCGCGTGCACGGCTCGTGCAGCTCTCCCTTACACGCTTAGCTGACTTTCTTAACGACGGACCCACGGCGCGATTTCCGTCCGCGGTGTTCTCGTCCCCCTCGCTTTAAGGATGAACCAACGGTCACTTTTTGCCTTGACTTTCTTATCTTGGAAGGATGGTTTAACGGATATTTCGTGTCGTTTTTTTTCTTTCTTTTTTTCTTTTACCGTTGCAACCGTCGCTTATATGATTTATTTTTATTTTGTCTATTTATTTACGAGTTTTATTTTAAACTGATTTCTTTGATCAATATTGCCTTAACATTTTATTAATATAGCACCAATATTGTATCAGTAATGCATCAATATTGTAGCAACTATTTTAACAACAATATTAATACAGTATTCTATTAATATTGCATGAATATTGTATCAATATTGCGTCAATATTATATCAATTGTTTTAACAGCAATATTGTTACAATGTATTGTATCAATATTACAATGTTATATTAATATTTCACAAGTATTACGTTAATTTAGTATTAATTGTTGTACTAGCAATATTGTAACAATATTACATCAATATTTTATCATTATTGTGTCTATATTATGTGAATATTGTATCTATGGTTCTAACAGCAATATTGTTACAATGTCATATCAGTATTGAAACAATATTGTATCTTGTTACTTGTTACTGTGTTATATAAATATTGTATCAATATTGTATCAAAATTGTATCAATACATATTTTGCTATGGTATTAGTAACACAAATTTACAAACTGCTTTTTTTAATATTGGTACATCGATTAAGAAAGCTTTGTTTTTAAACAATGAATCTAAAATGTACTAAGAAAGCGTTGAAGCGACGCATACCAGATTTATTTTTATCAATGCTATCCATAATATTAAGACAATTATACTTTATTTAACATATTCATTGAAAATATGCCAAATATTATCGTTCACTTTATTAATAAATAATATAGTAATTTATTAATTAATGTTAAATAACACCCAACTAATCTTTTAAAATGTATATTTTACGCTTATATTTTAAGTCTACGTTTAAGCTAATGAGAAAGAAAAGATTGTTTAAAATTATTAATTTCTTCTCTCACATTTTTTCAATATCAAACATCGTTCAAAGAAATAAAAAACGAGAATATCACCGAAGCATCGCACGAGTACGATTATATTCTCCTGCGTAATCGTTAACTATCCGTCCACCTTTTCTTAAATATGTGTCTATAACTCCAACGTATTACCGAGAGGTGAAGTGAACACGATTCTTCATTATTTTTTAATTTCTATTTTAATCTTTACATTCGCTAACTTTGAATTTGGGATTTTAGCGGACAATTTGCGTGTGCAAACAAGTTGCGTCCATACACTATCTTATTCTATAATCCACAAACTTAATTGTTTACACTTATAATAAATGAATTTTGTAACTGTATAATAATATTTTTCTATTTTATTGCATTATAATATTTCTTTTACAACTCGTTAATTGTTTTAATTCGAGTGAAATAAATGAAGTCCATTGGTTATCGTAGAATCAACGCACTTATTTAGTTTTTAAATAAATAAGTTATATTATTTAAGTATGTATGATATTAAAAATAGAATGATTAGTAAAATAAATTTATTACAAATACGTATTTTGTATTCTCTATGCGAAAAATAGATAATGCATAGAGTATAATATAAAATTGAGTATTGACCATATATTCAAAAATTTACATAAAACAATATTATTCTTACTGGAGTAGATATTCGCAACCTATTAATATACGTACAGAAATTACAGCAATGCAAATGCACATAGTAAAATATTTAAATGTAAATTTGTGAAATTAAACGCAATTAGTCTAAGGAATCGCGCATGAAAATAGTACCGTTGCAGATAACAGTTATTATTATCCCGAATAGGAATTTAATATTAATAATACAGAATGAGTCACGGTATACAATGTAATTACAACTATATTCAGCTTAACAGAAAATCAATACATTTATTTTGATAAAAACGACTACACTCGTTATGAACGCTCGCACTCGGCATCTATAAACGATATAACTTTTAATTACGAACCGTCAAATCGAATGCCACGCGTACTTAATGTGTACGCGCGCATATACACCTCTGCCTGCCATCAATATCGCCGTCAATGAAGAAGATGTACGTATATTCGTGCGCGTTCCATATATATATATATATATATATATATATATATATATATATATATATATATATGTACATGTAGATGCATATACCGAGAAAGAGAGGGATAGAAGGAGAATCACATCGTAAAGTAGACGCACGGTATATTGTACGAGGTTGCTTTGGGTTCGTTACTCGCAAACGTCTAACGGAACAGGACAAATCTCATGAAGGTTATTGAGGCTGAAGATGGCCAGGGCACGATAACGCGATACTAAGATACCGGCGGCTTCCCAGTCGCCCCGACGCTAAGCTATCTTGATTGGAATCTTAGCCTCTCGCTTCCTTCCTCTACACCCAACATCCCCTTCGTCGGCGCCGCAAGTGTATCGCAGCCTTGTGTCCGTACGCAAGTCTAGATTACCGGCTGGATCTTACTGTTATTATCGAGCCGAAGATGATATTACTTTGAGGAAACTTACACCGATGCGTGGGTTAATTATGAATTGTTTCATTGGGTTAGGATGAAATTGTTTGTGCGTGGTAAGCTTCGTTTTGAATTCGGTGTAAACTATATATGTGTGTGTGTGTGTGTATGTGTGCGCGCGCGCGATTTGATACAATTTGTGAATTATTATATTTGTTTGTAAAAATAAATTTTAGAAGCAGATAAGCTATATAATAATTACATTAATAATTAAATAAGTAAATAAAAAATAACAATGGAATTATTATACTTACTTAATATTTAACTTATATTTGTATTTGATTTGATTATACTAAAATTATACGTAGATTATAAAGCTTAAAAAAAAACATGAAAATAAAAATTTTTAAGCCTCATTTCAAATCTGCGTACGTATAATGCGTATGAAAAATATTCCTATAAAAATTTTTCACTTTATACCGTATAAGTATTCAATTATTACAATAAATTTGAGCTCGTCGAAAAATTATTTGAAAAGAAGTATGAGAGATAGATCAGGGAAAGAATATTTTTTCCCTTTTCCTCCTTTTTTTTTTATTTTTGCGCTTTTTCTTTTTGGATGAAAATACGAAAAATATGCGTCCACTCTTCTCGTTATATACTTACGAGTCGAACGGAATAACCCGTGTCTTCTGGATATGATACAGCTACACACACTCACTTTAATCGGCCAGGAATAAAAGTAAAAGAAAGAAGCACGAGAAAAAGCGTAGAATGGAAAGCGAGAGAGAGAGAGAGAGACAGAAGAGAGAGAGAGAGAGAGAGAGAGAGAGAGAGAGAGAGAGAGAGAGAGAGAGAGAGAGAGAGAGAGAGAGAGAGAAAGCAAAGGCAGAAGGTAGCGTTGTTGGTCGAACGTGCGCGCGATTGTGAGATAGAGAGGAGAGAAAGGAAAAGCAATGGAGAGACAGAAACAGATTGATGGTAAATCCCGAGGTGAATATGCGCTCACGTATATATATATATATTAGTATATGTGTATAAATATATATATATGTATATATATATATATATATATATATATATATATATATATATATATATATATATATATATATATAAATACAAACACATATATGTATTAACGCGGAATGAGCGCGAGAAAAGAGTCGACAACACGTCGGTAGACAATGAGATATTAATACCCCTTATTCGGCTTCGATTTCCTGGAAAAACGGTTGATGGAGATCAAATTACAAGCGACAACGGAAGACCGTCACAATAAATCAAACACATCAGCCCAGTATCGAGTCAAAGCGTGGCGTGTTATACGCGCGGGACTAGCGCGCCGATTCGCGCACAAATCACTCGCGTTTTGTTCGCGTTTCTTTCATTTTTTTTTCTATTTTTTTTTTTTTTAATTCTCTCCACCTTTTTTTATCTATTTCTCCCTTGCACTTATTTTATTTCTTTTATTTCAACTTCTCAGAAATAGATTTTAATAAACTTTATACCCTCTACAGGTATGGCTTGTACTTATCATACTGATTATGTTAATTATGATCCTGTTAATTATTGTAGTATAAACATACCAATTAAAATAAAAGTTTTCATCCTTTTTTTATACTTTTTGATCGCAAAATTTTATAAACTTCTAATCTTTATTTACGTTTTTACCAATTTTAAATACCTCGAAATAGTTTATATATACAAGCTTTCTCGTCACACTCTTGGATAATTATATACATATCAATGTTGGTACTTTCAAAATATTTTTTATTTGAATATACACTAGCGTTCAAAAGTTTGAAAACACCCGATTTTTATTAGATTAAAAAAAAATATCGTAAATAAATCTTAAAATAAATACGTTATTATTGAAGTTCATTCATTCATTATTATGAGCGTGCTTATAACAATAATGAACAAAATTACTTATTTCTTAGCAGTTATTCCTTATCTTGAAAATAGAGACCGGCACACGTGTTTTATGACCACAAAGGTAATGAGGTATATTATTTTTGCATTTATTTTTACTGAATATTTTTTACTACATGTTAATCTAACGTTTGATTAAGATTTAAGTATATAATAAATCACGACTTACGTGTTTTATTGTCGTTTTCATTCAAATTACCATAGTGTTTCCAAACTTTTGAACGGTAGTATATTTACGAATCAGCTTTATTGAAATTAATTTTTTTTTAATGCAGTTTATTAATAACTTAAAATAGTATTAAATTTTGAAAACATAAATTCTAAGCATTACCATACTTTTAAAATAATCGCTAATTCGAGATGTAATTTAAATAGACAAGAATTTTTATAAAATTTTAAAATCTTCTTCCCTTCGTATAAATTAACTTTTGCTATTTAGAAAAAAAAACATATCACCAGATAAATGTGATCGAGTCACAACGTCATACAAGTCATACCGAACCTCGAATAGTGCAGTCAAGCAGAGAAAGAGCAAGAGAAAAAGAGAGAGAGAGAGAGAGCAATTGACACCGACTACTGTGGTCGCAGTGGGTCACACGTTGAAACGCGGGGGACGAGTAGCGTGCGAAGCCACGTGAAAGGGTGACTCTATATACGAGAGGGAGGAGAAGGGGATGCGAGTAGTCCACCCGCTCCATTAGCCACCCTCTGATAATAGCATTATGACTCGGCCCCAATTGTGGAAATAAACACAAACAACGCGCGTTCATGAATCCCGAACCGGATGCTATATACTCGTACACCGTCGTCGAACGTTCGATTAATCGCTTGCTCGTTTTCTTTTTCTTATTGTACCGTATTTTTTTTCTTTTTCTTTTTTTTTTTTTAAGAATAAGAACCGGCGAAAAGACCGACGATGCTTACGATCTAACCGTTGGGTTGAGTTGAGCTCCTTTGTTATGCGATGTGTATAGGCACCGCTACCTCCTCGGTTAGCGTTCAACAGGCGACCTCAATGCTCATATCTTACCTCGTTTACATTGCTAACGTTGTGATAGTTTAGGATACTGTAAGTTTGTTTATACAAATATTAGCGTAGGATATACTTAAGTTATTGGTTTTACAATTATCTTGTAAACAAATATAAATATAGTTAATTTTTTATCAATAATTTGTTGGTAAAAATTATTTTATTACAAAAAGAGAATTTATGAATTAAATGCTTATTTAAATTAAAATAAATGTTTTTATAAATTAGAAATAAATTGTTTGAACATCAATAATTTATTATATATTTACAATAACTCCTTTATCGCGCTTTTTTGTTGAAAATAATTACCGTTGACGATAATTTGATGCTTCAAGCATCCAGTACCAAGTATAACAATATTCTAAGATTATGAAAAATAAAACAGTTTTAGATTTAAAAGCCATCGATTGTCAAAGCCCAAAGCTTTGCAAACCAAAGTCTCCGAAGCACGGAAAATCCGACGTTCCGCAAATCTTCGACGGCGTTTTCTCCTTCCGCGGTGTTGACATCCCGCAGACGTCTCCGGATTTGCGCACCGTTCGGCAACGAGATATCACCCAGAATCTCGTAAAGCGCGGCAAGTACAGTAGCAGCTGAAGTAGTAGTAGTGCTAGCGGGTAGCGGTAACAGTCAATCAAGAAGAGACCGGTAAAGGGAGACGCGGGGGAAAGACGAAGAGGAGGAGACAACAAGCGCAACAGGCGTCCACGCATCGCGAGCTCGCCTCAGAATCTTCGGTATTCGATCGCTTGTATAGGTGCGTGTATAAGTACGTGCATGTGTGTGTGTGTGTGTATATGTGTGTACGGCTATAAACACATCGGGATGTGCGTGCATCGCAGAATTATACATATACATGAATGTATATACATTCGCGTACGAAGGGATGCGCGCGGGGCCTATATGCGTTCGCGCGTGCTCGCTTACGTGCATGTGTATACACGCACATATACGGATGCGCGCGAATGTGTTGCCAGGGTCACTGTGCCAGCGGTATCAATCGCCGATGCGAAGGGGTACGTACACGGGCGACGAAGAGGGAAGGAAGCGAGAGGGGTGCATGGGTTCAGAGAGAGAGAGAGAGAGAGAGAGAGAGAGAGAGAGAGAGAGATCGTTCGCTCCCTTTTGACTCCGATATCGCTTTGATAATGCCATTACATTATTCCAACGCTCGCTGGCTCTCGCTTTTATAACGCGGACAGACCGCCGCTCGTCGGAGGAGTCCGGAAATTTGTGTATGTCGTCGAGAACAAAAGATGGATAAGAGAACGATGTGTATTGCTCGCGCAAATCGAAAATTTATTCGACGGCTACGTTTTATGTAAGCGACAGTTCATTCCTGGTTTTAACAAAAAATTGACTCGCCGAATTGTTTTCGTTCGTGTATATTTAGATCCTGCGTGCGACTTAATATTTGAGTGTAGGGTGAAAGATAGGTTTTGAATTTGAACGATCAGTCGTTATACTATATACGATTTAATTTTAAAAATATGTGAACATAGCTATTTTTATATGGCAATATAGAACAGATGAATCGTAGGAATTTTTCAAATTTAAATGTCGAATGAAAATATTTAGTTTTAACAATTTATAGGATAAGCATTTTTAGATTTTTTTATTATTTTCTAATCAATTAATTAATAATGAAATAAAATAGTATATTAGAAAGAAAAATCAATTTTAAAATTAATGGTTTTTGTTAATTTCAAAATCATTTTCAATTTTACTAATTAAAAATAAAATATAATATTTAATAATAAATTAATTAATCTGTAAACGTCAAATATTTAAAAATATTATTGAACGTTTTTTGAAAATTACAAAATGCAGGTCAATTAAATTTTTTATGGAAATTTACTAATAGATACGTCGCCCATTAAAATGGGATCAAAAAAGAAGTCATCAACTACATCAGGAATAAAAATTATTTGAAGAGAAAAACCACAGCAAAAAATAATTTTTGAATTCATAAATAAATAAATTTCTTATTCAAGCGGGAAGGTTTAAAAGCAATTAAATTAATCAATAGTATACATTTCTTGTTTACCTGATAAAGTCAGTTATCAATAAAAATGTAAACGTATCATTTTTAAAAGTAAAAAATTCTAAGAAACCATCAGCTAATTTGAATTCGGATTTTTACATAGAATGTGTATTGAAGATTAACAATTTATAGAGAATCAGGTTTTTTATCGCTAATTTTAAAAAATATAATGATTCTATAAACAATTAAATGGCAATTATCAATGTATCTTTTGTATATAAGCATAAAATTTCTCTTTTTTCTTTAAATTTATGAATAAAATTTTGAATATAAAATAATTGCCATGTAAATAATTTGGCAATGTGTTAAATTAACAGTGTTGCTATAATTATCTACAGGGTGCGTACGGTATTTGAGGACATGCATAAATGTGACTATAACTTCGCGAATTTTTTTTTTAATTCTTTTTCCTTTTCAGATAAGAAATGGCGGACTACAACATCACTCAAGAAATGAAGAGACATGCTGTCATCGTCGCTATATGTGTGAACCATACAGATTTAGAGATCTCTAATTTTCTTAATTGCGCCCGTTCATTCGTGCATAAGGTTCGCCGTGAATTGGAAGCATCAGGAGGCGATACAGAATCGGTTGAAAAACACAAAAAGCACGAACAACGTTCTAACACTGTCCGATCTGCAGAATTTTTAGAGCAAGTGCAAGCGATCATAGACGAGGACCCTTCAAAATCAATGAAGGTCCTTGCGAGTGAGCTTCATGTTTTTGAGCGCCTTATTCGTAGAGTTGTCCACGAAGACCTTCGGTATGTGTCTTACGTGATGCGCAGAGGACAGTTCATATCGGAACGAACACGGGAACAGAGAGTTCTCCGATCAAAACGTCTTTTAAACAAAATCAAACACCCTGAGGCGCCCAAAATGTTATGGTTTTTTTCCGACGAAAAAAATTTTGACCAAGATCAAAAGACCAATCGCAGAAATGACAGATGGCTATGTTCAAATCCTACGGAGGTTCCTGTTTTTATGCACACAAAATTTCCAGCCACTGTTATGGTTTTAGGTGTTGTCAGCAACGAAGGACATGTTATGCCACCACACTTTTTTACTCAAGGACTTCGCGTGAACTCTGCTGCATACATCGAGGTTTTGGAGACGGTAGTGAAACCCTGGATAGACAATGTAAGCGGAGGCAGACCATACATTTTTCAACAAGACTCTGCTCCTTAACATAAAGCGATGGCGACACAAGATTGGATGGCCGAAAATTTTCATGACCACATAACACCGAACCTATGGCCACCTAGCTCCCCAGACCTTAATCCTTTGGATTATTACGTATGGGGCGTAGTTGTGCGTGAGATCAATAAGCGTCCTCATAACACCACTTCTTCGCTGAAGACTGCTATTAATGCCGTTATGGTCAATATGAACAAGGAGCATTTGATTCGGGCATGTAATCGTTTCCGGACCCGGATCGAAGAGGTTATTGCTGCTAATGGCGATTTTATTGAATAACTTTATAGCCATATATTAATTTAACGTTGTATAAAAAATTCCTAAAATTTCATTAAATTTTATTAATAATACAAGCTAATTAATTTTACTCTCAAGTTGTCCTCAAATACCGTACGCACCCTGTATGTACCGAATGCAACGCGATGTAGATGGATTATATATATTTTTTAAACTATTGAAAAATTGCAACTATACCGTCGTCATCTATACATAACGCATATCTCTTTTAAAAAATGAGCAATCATCGCCATATAAATTTTTGCGTTTAAAGGGTACTTAATTACACATAAAGAAGAAAGCCCGGTTATATTTTGCACGATATTCTCTCTTGCGCGTAATTTAAAAGCGCAGAGTTACAAGCGCGATCTACGAGCGAACGCAATCCGCTCTTGGTTCGGCATCGAGTAGGGCTTATAGTCCGGTCGCCCTATCCTCCTTCATCCATAAAAACGTCTTGACCGCAAAAGTCATTAGCAAAGGGCGCGGTACAGGCAAGAGGGAGAGAGAGAGAGAGAGAGAGAGAGAAAGAGAGAAGGTGAATTGCCACTTGTGCGCTCATATTCATCCCTTGACTTTCGCCTTTATACCTTTGCCCCATACCGCTAAAAGAGATAGAGAGTGAGAGAGCGAGAGAGATGAAGAAAAAGGTAGAAAAGAGCGATACAGCGGCGCGCGCGCGCTCGCGGAAGCGTCGGAACAAGTTGGTGGAAGACAATTCACGGGATTAGCGAGGTAATAAGAGACCAGTGTTTTTGGCTCGGCTTAGCTCAGAACTCGACGCTCGCTCGCGCGCGGCGCAGGGAAGTTGCATGTGTATAAGGGGGGTAAGCTGCACTCGTGTGCGCGCGGATACGTCTGTGCCGTGGCGCTCTGCTCTGTCCAGCCGCGCTGGATCATCGCTATATGGGGTGGAATGGGCCAAGCGCAGCGAAAGGGGAGAAAAACGACGGAGAGACGGATAGGAGCGAGAGGGCGATCGAGGTAAAGAGCGAGCAAGAGAGTAAGAGAAGAAGAGAAGATAGGAGGAAACGGGAGAAAGAGCGAAGCAGCGGAGAAGAGAGGAAGAGGAGAAAGAGGAGGAGGAGGAGGAGGAGGAGGACGCGGAGAACGAGGATGAGAATGTCCAGTGACGGTGCGTGAGTCGCCATGGCAACAGACTGCACCGCGCCTCGCCAGCTCCCCCCGCGTCCGCGAGCGAGCGCCGAACGACTATACGACGACTGCTGCCGCCGCCACCGCCACCGTTGCATCTCTCTTTCTCTCCCTCCCTCTCGCTCTTCCTCTTTCGCCCTTTCTATATGTATTCCGAGCCCGAGCTGCAGTCCGGAGTTCACGTATGGTAGGTATGATGCCGGCGCTGCAGCCCGAATTTCCGCGGATAAGAGAGCGACGCGGCGTCGGGACGCCCCGGGGAAGCCGGAGCAGCTCTGCCTCTCTCTCTCTCTCTCTCTTTAAGAGGGGAGGGCAAACGGAAAGTCACCCCTTTCGAATTTATACCTAATGACTGCAGTTCTCCCTCTCTGACCCGCTATATCCATCTCCCTCAGCCAACCCGTACGACGACGTCGTCGACGACGACGATGACTACAAGGGAGAGAAAGCCCGTGTTTGTAGCCTCTCTCTCTCTCCCTCTCTCTCTCTCTCTCTCTCTCTCTCTCTCTCTCTCGGGCTGATGCAACCTGAGCATTCACTCGCCCTCTTCGTCTGCATTCGTTTTAGTATATTGATAGAATGCCAGACGGATCTGCGCCCGTGTTCGTGTGAATTTTCTATGTGAATGGGGTAAAAACGAACGAATGTACATTGGATAAAACGTCATCAAAGCTTATTTAATGAGCGTTGCAAAAGATCAAACGCAACAGCGAATGGCTAATCGAATTGAAAAGCGGAAGGTTGACCGATTTCAAAAGTCGCGGTCATGAAATCAAAGCCTTCTCACTTCTACAAGCGACGACTTTTTACCAACGCGTACATATAAGCGTGTCCAAGCTCGTTCTTCTTTTTTTTTTTTTGTCTTTTTTATTTCATGTAAACGTTCGCACTTCTTTCTTTTTTGCTATTTTCATTATTATTCTCTTTCTTTCCTATTTTCAGAATTCCTTTATTTTTCATTTCAAACGTTCGCTTTGCTGTTGTACTATTTATTCAAGTAAAATATAAGTATGAGTCGACTTTAATGAGGGAAAGGAGAAGCTTTAATAATGTTAAACAAAGTTAATCGCACATTTTTTATGTTATTTGAAGTTAAAGTATGTTGAAAGTTAAAAGTATGGATACTTTTTTTCCCGTTCTTTGATTATACTCGTAAACTGAAAAAGTGTTGGATGATATATGTATAAACGCGTGCATTCCTAGAGTTTTCTTTTCCAAATGACCGAGATTTCTATGGGCTCATTTTCACAAAAAGCTTTATGTTAAAGGTATACGCGTTTGCAGGCTTATTTTTACTAAACTAATAAAAATCGATACACAAGCAATAGGTGGACGATTGAGAAGAAAATGCTGCCGCTTCTGTCTATTGATATAATGTTTGATGAGAAGGATTAGTTTGTTTGCAATTAAATTTAAATAAAATTAATTTTTCTATAATGGTACGAATTTTTTTTAAACATTTAACGATTTATTATTACTTTATGTACGACAGATCGATTTATACATGTACTATAAGAATAAGATAAGAAAGAATAGCCGCTACTCCCCAGGATTTTTAACAGCAGCAAGGTCTACTTAAGAGTTTGTTTATGTGCCATCGTGGGAGATTCGATCAGCAGATTTCCAACAAAGTCAGGTAATTAAAATTATCAAAGATAAAGATGTTTGAATAATTAAAACGAATTCTGATAATAATCTAATCCTTGATAAAAATTGTAAGCCTTATCGTGCCCCCTGTAAGCATCTTATCTTATCTAATTTAAGAAATTTATCAACTTAATGTTTTTTAAATTTATTTTGTAACTAGTAATTTATTATATCTTGCGCTTTACTTATTTATTATAATATTAAAAAATAAGAAAAATTAATAAAACAATAAAATTACGAAACTTATATCTTGACTCATCGTTTTCGAAACTTAAAATAAAAGAATTATTATTATTAAATGTAACTCCATCAAATTATTTGTACTAGTTAATAAATCAATATGAGTAAAAACATTGAAAATTTTAAAGTCACCCTGGAAAAAAAATAAAAATCCATTTGGCTACGCAAAGCAACACGCGATGATGAAAAATTCAAGATTCCTACGGGACACGCTAATTCTCATCGTCATTATCCCAAAATGTCCTTGTCGTATATATCCGTACAACTATCTTTTATTATATCTATATATATACATCAACGATAGCAACAGCTTAGATATGACATCGCCATCGACAGAATCGTAATATAAACAGTAAACACACACGCACACACACGCACATATATATATAATGAGAGAGAGACAGAGACAGAGAGAAAATAACAAAATAACAATAAGGAAAGAAAGAAACGCAAGCCATCGTTCGTTTTCTAATACATTATTTATCGTATTTAGAGGAACGTACATTTTCTGATCTTACGGGACGATTGCCCACACGCGTACGATTGTATCCCGACGTCGAAGTCGTAGACTCGAGTATAATGCATAGAAAAGGTGGCGTGCCCTCGCCTCGCGTAAATTATTGCATGCCTTACTTTGCGCTGAATCGTATTATACACACATTTTAACGTTTATGAGTATACGTATACGCCAGAGCGCACTTCGCTTAAGTGAATATTTTATCAATTCAACGTACGAGAAAAGCTAGCGCCCGCTTTGCTATACTATTGCATGAAAACACGTTGTATCGCCATGCCATGTGTGTGTATATATATATATATATATATATATATATATATATATATATATATATATATATATATATATATATATACATACACATAAATGCTTTCGTGCTTCTTTCATTCGGCACGAAGCGCTTCTTTTTTTGTATCATTTAAGAGTCGCCGCGCTTGCATTTGCGTATTTGCGTATTTATGTATAAAAAGAACACGCGTGAGCGTCGGAGTGTCTCACGTGTCGATTGCGTGATAGTAGCGAAACGGGGAGAAGGAAAATATTTGAAACGCCGATATCGTATTGATCTTCGCTTTAATAGACGTAATTTCTTGAGATTATCTTGCGCTTGAAAATGCTTGGTTTGACTGATAAGTGACGGAAATTGCATATGACATATATGTGTATATACACATATCGTATATATATAGACGATTAAATAATCTTTTATCTGTTTTGAATAATTTTATATACTTGTATATTCAATTGATTGACATGTGTATGTATTTATTTTGTTATTCAAAATTAGTATTTCATTCTAATTAAAAATACTTATAATTTTCAATATAATTATCAAAAAATGAAAATATAAATAAATAAATTATTTTTTTCTCTTCAATTTAATTAAGTTGCTTTTTCAGCTGCTACAATAATTTCGAAGATTTTAAAATATTCATCACATTTAATGAAGTTCCCTAAAAAATTTTTTTAAAATAACTGTAACAATTATTATCAATTTATATTATTAGATCTAACGAAATTCCACATTCTGAAAATATTTCTGAAAATTGAATAATAATAAATTAATTCTGATTGATATTTATTATAAATCATCATATCTAATTATATAAATTAATATATTTGCACTTTCAATTAAATAAAATTAACTTAATAAATTGAACCCAAAAACATTAAAACGCTAATTCAAAGCTTTTCTTTTTATCATCAAAAACAAGAACGTAATCTTAAAACTCCTATTAACTTAATTACATCTCAAGAATAGCAGGAGCATCCATTCATCATTTCACTCTGTTCAACTCGTCGAGAGAAGTAACGTTATCCCACGGCGTAGCGCAATAATCCTCGTCTTAGAGAAACTTTGCCGATGAAGCCTCGAAAGCCGCGGCACCTCCAAGACTTCGGAACCGCGGCGAGGCCTTAAAGCGCACACCGCAAACTATGAATTTATGCAAATCGAGATAAGACTACGGGCCGGGGAAAGGAGACCCGAGAAGAGCTAACTGCTGCTCGGGGTGTGTGCGCGTATACGCGAGACTTACCCTGTATTTCGCCATAAGTGTACCAAACTGGACTCGCACGAGAAACAACTGCGAGAGGACTTAACCGAACGTTAAGTTTTAACGTTCGTTGCTTTTGAAGTTGTTTGAACATTTTCCTTGACAATTTGATGTGCAAGTATTATATTAATAGTAATAAGTTTGGTTCAATGTATTTAATTATAAATGACTGAGAACATTTTTTTTAAATTCTCAAAATTTATTTTATATTTGAATAAATTGTGCGATAAAGGTAAAGATATTTACAAAAGAAAGTAAGAGATAAGTTTAATAAGAGTAAAAGTAAGAAATAGATAAAATGTTTAATGATTGAAGAAAATTCAAGTATCTATTTAAGTGCAAGATATAATTGATAAAATATACTAAAAACTTTTTAAACGATGTTAAAAATACTAATAAAAAAATTTGTTTAAAATTGTTATTCAATTATTATAATACTAATTTAACCAAAAAAATTTTTAATTTCAATTTTCTAAAATTAGAATTTAATGTAGTAATTTTGAAATAAAAGTACGCTGTTTAGTTTCATGACACACTTGACAACAGTTCTACTTTTGTTCTAAAATTCGACTATTTAAAACATCGCACTCGGGTCAAATCAATTCCGCAGAATGTAAGACTTACCTCCTCGTAATTCCGTACAGCACAAAGTAGTATAAAGTCATGTCACACGGCAATATAGTCTCGACGAAAACCCGCATTTTGGGAAAATTCAATGAAAGATAGAGGCGAATAAAGCCTAAAATCAAGAAAGTTAGAGAAATACACAGAAGGAACAAGAGCGAGAAAGAGAAAGGGGTCGAGAGAAGCGAGGGAGAAGTCAGCGGGAGATAAGATCAAATTCGCGTGACCGAATCGAGGGGTAGTAGAAGCGGTAGTCATAGTTTGGCCCAAATGGTCGTGCCCATTTTCCCTCTCGCTTGCTCGCCTGCAAGTCAAGTAATTCGATATTTGCATTGTCGGACATACACAGCCAAGCACCGAAGATATCAGTCCAAAACCTTTCTCTTCTCTCCCTTTCTCTGCTCGCTCGCACGACCTCGCTCTCTCTCTCTCTCTCTCTCTCTTTCTCTGTTCTATCATTGTCTGTATGTACGATCGGACTCGACAAGGCGAAGGCTCGCTCTTCCTTGGGTTCAAGCTTTGGCTTCGTTTGCGCTTGTCTTTTGCTCTTCAATTTTATCTCTCTCTCTCTCTCCCACCTATTCCCTCTTTCTTTGATCAACTCCGCATGTAATAGCTGAGAATCAGCGCGATGTTACGTGGCTAACGTATTTGCATGGTGAGATCGTTCGTTTGCATTGTTTGTTCTACCTTTTTTTTTGTGCGTAAAAGTGTAATACAAAATATTTATTAAATGTAAATTGAACCTCGAATAGAATAAAAAAATTTATGAAAATGTCCTTAATTTTGATAGTGTTTGTGTTATTTAATTCGAATAAATAATGTAATTTTTTAATACGACTAAAAAAGTATTGAATAAAATTGGTGTTATATTAAATAGTCTTAATGAACCTCGTATTTTACAACAAAAAACTGAATAATAAAAAATAAACAATTATTAAAAATTTAATAAATCGAAAATTGATTCAATAGAATCTAATAATAAGGGAGTAAAATACACATTACAGACATTTTCCAAATGACTAAAATCTAAGCGAGAGGTCTGGGCGCTTAGTTTACGCCATCAACGCTTTTGTCGCTATCTCTTTTGCTTTTCCATCCAGCGAAACAATAATAAAAAAGAAAAACAAGTAAAAAGGCATTTCTCCGGCTCAACGAGAGCGTCGTGCCTGTAATTGCTTTCAAAAGAAGTACATTATTTGAAGGCAGGCTTCGGATGACCTCATAAACGTACACCTTCGCCATCGCCGCGGCATTGTATCAAACTACCTACTCTGTTTTTCTTCTCTTCTCGAGCGATTGTCGAGCGAAGCATATAACACGCGGAAAAGAGAATGCAAAAGGGTGGGAGACGGAGGAACGGGAAGGTTAACCGAAACTCTCGTGCTTATGCCTTGTTTTGCCTTGCGCGCTCACCTACACATCGTCGTATATATGTATCTGCATGTACGTGTACACCTCGACATTTTTTTCGCCGTGCAGACGCGCGAAAGTGAGCTTTTCGGCAACGAGCGAACGACAAACAACGACCTACCTACATCTCTCTCGCTCTCTCTCCCTCCCTCTCTCTCTCTCTCTTTATCTTCGTCTCTCGTTGTCGTTGATGTTGTTGTTGATTTTTTTTTCTTTTTTTTTTTTCGGAGAGTAAAAGAGCGGTTTTTTCAACTGGCCGTTATATAGCTTGCAGGCCTCAGCACATTGCTGTGTGTCCCGCGGCTTACTAGATAGTGTTTTCATATTGCCGCCGGTAAGCTTTTTGTCTTTCTCCCGCGAGCCTCGCCGTCGAAGCTTTATCCGTGTCCCACCTATTTGCGTCTCTTCTGCTATTCTTTACCTTTGCTTTGCCGCTTATCGCAAAGCGACAAGTCGCGCGTATAAACGGAAAGCACTACGATAAAGAGAGAGAGAGAGAGAGAGAGAGAGAGAGAGAGAGAGAGAAAACTGCGTTAAGATCTCTTTCTCGACCGGTTTAAAAGAGGTTTAAAAGTCGAGGCGAAAAATAAAAAAGGTAAAACGCGGCCCTTCGACGACGCTTACGTACGTATAAACTTGAAAGGAGCCAAAAGCTTCCAGAGCTCGAGACCAGAGAGATAGAAAGTGAGTGAGCTTAGCCGTACGCGGAAGCAGATCTGTCGCCTGCGATACGAGGAGAACCCGAGCGAAATATTTCGCGTGCGCGCGTTTAGGTATGCGTATAGACGACGTGTGTATTCAAACGGTAAAGCGAGAGATTCTCGAGGCGCATCAGCGAACCTCTTCACGGTGAGGCTTAGCATTGATACGTATAGAACATTGTGCTCTTTACTCGCGTGACGGTGCAAGCCTCGAATTATTGCTTGACGTGTCGAATTGAAAGGCTCGTGTAAGGTGTACATTGACGCGGAAGATATAAAATGAGATTGCGAAGGATTTTTTCTTCGTATGAAAATTTTTTTATTCTTAACTTTTGATTTTATCGTTTTAATTGAATTATAAAAATCAGGTAACTGTGAAACATAATTTAGATTTTATTTGTTTAAGTGGTATTTATTTTTTCTCGGATGTCTCGTAAATTATTCTTTTGGTGATACTTTTTACTTATTATCATAAAACATTTTCCTCGATTTTAAGTACCATTTATGATGCGGTAGTAGCTTTTTTTTCAATATACCTAATATATATTTAAATGTACTATATTCTTTTTCTCAAAAGTATCCTCTTTCAATTTAAATAATAAAGTAGCATTTATTAAAGTTTTAATCTATTTTATAAGTAATTGGAAAATTATAAGACTTGTAGGTATTTTAGTATACTTTTAAGAAAAATCTTTTGCAGATTAAGTTTTATCTTCGATTAGTCAATACGGAAATCTTTATTAATCAAATAAAAAATTATTTTTATGACAGTCATAAAAAATAAAAACTTGACATCTGGCATTGAAACTTTCCAACAAGATAAAGCTTACATCATAAACTTTTATGTTTGTATTATTCAACGCAAACTGTAGATATCTTACTATGTACCATTTTTAACGACAAAAATTTCTTCGTCTCAACTTTCTTCATATAAGAAAAGGAAAAAAATAAAATAAAATGAAAAAGAAAAATAAAATGCAGCGTAGACATAAAGCAAAGCAGACGAAATTAAAACGTAAGTCTACTTCTGTTAGTTAATGATGAAGAAATCCGGAGTTCTCTTAAACTAAGGAGAAACCTCTTTCGTAAAAGAAAGACAGAGCATATAGAAAAGCTCATTGCAACGTCCGCGCAATTCAGCATAAGACTTTGCGTCGAGAGAAAAAACGTGAGAGAAAGAGAAAGAGGAAGAAAATTCGAGTCGGACAAAAAGGAAAAGCAATAGGAACGTTCGAGGAAAAGGACAACGGTCAAAAGTCCAGCGTTGAAAAGACCGAGGCGCTTAACTTAAGCCGGCGCTAATGAGAATGAAAAACGAGAGAAGGAGCGAAGGAATACACGTCGCCGTCTTAGTGATGTAGTCGAGAAAAGAACACCGACATAACGAATGAACGGAAGGAGCTTTTAGTCTTTGCCTCAAAGTCGAGCTACTTTTCCACTTTAAAAAGACTTCCGTACCTCGACTGCAATAATTTGTTCCGTCCTCGTCTACTATACGTCTCTCTTTCTCTGTAACTTGGGTACGTCTGTGAAGAAAAGTTACCGTAATCATGCGAATCGCCAAGCATTAAAGGGAACTTCAATCCTACAACGCTACTCTTTAACTAGACGGTTGCACCTTCTTTCTTTCTTTCTTTTTTTTTCCTTTCTTTTTTTTTTTTTTTTTTTTTTTTTTTTATTATCTTTCATTAGGGACTTTTTTTGTGATTATTATCAATAAAGAAAAGGGTTTAAAAAGATTAGTTTCATGGTGGGTTCGAGTTGAAATATGGCTACTTCAAACTTAAAAACTGACTATGTCCTTGTTTACTTTAAGTAGCTCATTTAAATAAGGTACAGTTTTAATTTAAGTCGAGTTACCGATACGTTAGCGTTTATTCAACATTTTCCTTGCGTAAAATTTTTGTCCTACGATGCGAATAAATATTTCTAAAATTGTTTTATTAATTACGATTTTCTCGTTATAATAATTAAGTAATCATGCACAAAATCAATTGTTTCTTTAAAAAATCTAACTTAAATTGGGCTTAAAATTAAGTTAGAAAAATTTTAATTAATAGATTAAACGTTATTGATCCTGTGTGATCTTATTACATAAGAGATTCAAAATTTAAAATAAAAGCATTTGATATAAAACTTGTCATATTTAATAAATCGTCAACGCCTATTGCAAGATGTCCGCCTAACGCAAGTTATCGCTACTTTTCTAACTATATTAGAAATCGTCGTTGAACCAGATTTGAAGAAGAAAAAAAAAAAAAAATACCGCCGATAATTCTTCGTAATACTTTTGTACACGAATGTAGCAAAATAGCGCAATCTCCAAAGATAAAAGTCTATCTCTTCGCAGCTTAAACATATGACGTTCGGACTTTCTTTGCTCAAGGGGACAGCCATATGGTAAAATCGTGTTAGTCACTAGTCGATAGATAAATCGACGCAATTAAGCCTTCTTTTTATACGCACCTGTTTCTCTTTCTCAGTCAAGTCATAACTCACCTATACCTGTTCGCACAAGTACTTACGTATACATGTATAGATCTTGAGTATAATTGTTATTGATAATATATAAAGAAGCAAATTTCTTTCTCCAATAAGATTAAAAATACATTTTCACACAAAAATATTCACCTTTCTTTAATTAAGTCATCGAATTGTCATAAGTATATAACATTAACTGTTAAAATATTAACTACTCTTATTATTACTTTTGAATAAATATCCTTTATTTTCATTTAAATGAATTGAAAGTACAGCTCCTATTTATCTTAAAATAATAAAAATAATGTTTCCAAATGTTTTTAATCTTTTAAATAAAATTTATTTTAGACTACAATTTTTCTTTAAATAAAAATAACAGGTAAATAAAAAAATATTGCACATGTAAACATTTATCAGTCTATGAAAGATTTTATAAAACAACATAAAACAGATATCTGGGAGATTCGCTTTATAATCGAAATGCTGAGATTAAATATTTTTTGTCTACCGTTAAATATCGTAGTAAAAATGTAAGTTGAAAAAAATAAGAAAATCACTTGTAATCAGGTCCTTTACGTTTTAGTATTTTTTCACGTTGCTTCATGAGTTCTTCTTTGGTAATTTGAATTTGACATCTGTTAGCGAATCGATGACACAACATGTTTGGAGTTTGGCAGCAATCGCTTGAGGATACGCACTAAAAGAAAAAATGACGAATAATTTATTTTATTTATTTATTTATTTATTATTATTTTTTTTTTTTTTTTTTTTTTTTTTTTTTTAATTTACAAAGTCAAGAAATAATTAATAATCAAATTTATAATAATAATTTTTATAAATTTGCATTTTTAAAAATGAAAAAAAAAAAAAAAAAAAAAATGAAAAACAATAATTTACAATGCAATACCAAATTAATACATACATTCAATTCTTAAAACAATCATATATCAGCATTTTTTATTTACCATTGGCTTACTCATTATCACGTAATTAAAAATTATTTAATTTGACCTTTAAAAAATTTGGATCTTGAGTATCTTATTAACCTTGGCCAATTTTCGTAATTTCACTTTTATTCAATCTTGATTAACATATCGAGTTTCAAGGATACTATGTTCGAGTTTTATGCGAATCGTTAACTTTCGTACTGTAGAAAGACGCGAGTATTTTTTATAATGATTAGTTTTCAAATTTGCGATTTAAAATAATTAAAAAATTAAAAATAAAAAGCACTATCTTTCTTTGAATTTCAAATTGTATAATTTATCCTTAATATTTTATAAATTAAATTTTATAAAGAAACTTAATTATTATTGTCGACTATAATAGATTTACACGTTTATTTAAATGCTTTGTCTTTTTCTACTAACATCAGAATAGAATGTATTATAGAGTCAAGATTTTTTTAACATTAACAGTGAAATGATTTACTTACAGGGTCGCCGTGTCGGCCGCACTTATCAGAAGTTGCCGCTGAGATAACAGTCGCCGCTAATAAGACGATCAATGCGAACAACATGAACCTCATTTTGTTTGATAGATTAATTCTGTAACATATGATTGTACATTTTATGATTAAAGTTTTCAAAATTATTAAATCATTTTTGACAAAACTTCAATTGCTTTTATTTATTTTATACTTAAAATAAACATTTTAAACGATTTTTAATTAGGTACTCTCACTGTTTTTTTTTTTTTTTTTTTTTTTCTTATTTTTTTTTTTTTACCGACGTAACGTTGTATTAAATATTTTAAAATTAAGATGCATTATACAATCCATGTAATGTAGACTCTTTAATCAAACTCGTAAACAGGTATAGTACGTGTTGGAGCATGACTCATAAACTACTTGTGTTTTTTTCAGACTAAGAGAATGAAACGGTTGAGGGTCACGAGTTGATTCTTTCCTTTTTTTTTATAAATTAAAGTATTTTATTTATTCTAAGATATTTACCCAAAGGAATTCCAATAGATTTACAATAAAAAAAAAAAAAAAAAAAAAAAAAAAAAACTAAGGGAAAATATATAATTATTATTTATCAAAAAAATCGATCAAAACACGATAAAATTTTCGTAACACAGTCAACACTTTGATTTAATTCTATATTTTAAGAGTATTCGATAACATTTCAAATGAGCACATCACTTACTACTTTAATTAAAATTAGCTAAATAATGTAAAAAATTGTATTGTATTTTATTACTCGTAATAAATAAAATAATTTATTGACTTTCCATATAAATTTTTTTATTATAAAACTAAGAAACAATATGATTATATAACAGTACCAAATGAATCATTACTCACTATTCTATCCAAGAAAAATACGTATTTACGATCTTTAATATCGAGACGCACAAGCTGTTCAGTAGTTCTTACACGACTGAGTTAGGCTCGTTGAGAGTTCCCGTCTTATATATATACTCTTAACGGTTTATTTTTCTCACTCGAGCGTTTATTTCCATAACGTCTGGTTGGCTGTTTGTTGTTATTATTAAATCATCTCGATTCCCCAGTGAAAAAGCCTTATGTTTTATTTCGACGAATTTCTTTGTTTACAGAAAGAAATTTCCTTAAATGAATATTAAACTGACATCAAGCTTTACCGAGAATTTATTTACTATTCTTTTTTTTTTTTTTTTTTTTTTTTTTTCATTGCCTTGAAATTAAACGATTCAAGAATGTGATAAAAATATGATACGATTTAGTTAACGTATTTATTTTAAAAATGCTTAACGTAATAAATTTTTAATTAAAATTATCCTTATTTTATGCAAATATTTTATTGTGCAATTAAATTGCTATAGAGGCTGCTAGTTGTAAATCTTTTAAAATTAATTAAATAATAAATCAATTAATAATTGTTTTATTTTAAAATATAATCATTATTTCAAAATTAAGTTTCAGTGCTTAATTGGTTAGTTTAGCTTAACAAAGCATGTGTACATATTCTTAATCATACAATTATTACTCACACATCTGTTGTGTGGTTTTTCCATCTTAATCTTAAATTACATTCAGAAATATAACGGAATTATCGTTCGTTATTTACGAACATGTTTTGCAAAATGCACCTCCTCCTACATTGGCGGGAAAGGTCCAGGTCCAACGGGTCGCGTATCCTTCCCTGGCACCTTAATTCCCTGAATCGGGACACATTTTGCAGCATAAAAAAGACATTCCAAATCCCTGCAGCACTCCTCGCTAGTTCGACACTATGGTAATCGAATAATTGAATGTCAATAAACAAACTAGCGAATTTTCTACATTCTAATTACCTTACGTGACTCAACTAGTATTTGCTATGTAACTTACGTATCTTAACCAAGGACTACATTTCCTGTTGTTTGGCACAAAAGCTGTTGCAACCATAAGTAACATTGCGACAAATAAACATTTTAACATAAGTCTTTTCATTATTTTATCCGTTGTTAATCTGTAAATTATTTAAAATTAATCGTTAATAATAAAATAAGTAAATAATTTTACAGGTGATTCATTATTTTGTACATTATTTTTTATTAATCTATATTTACTATCAAGATAATGATAAATCTTTATTTCATTTCAAGATATAAATTTCAAGCTTATTATTGCATTCGGTACGAGTGCAACACGTGACTTCATTCTAAGTATATTATCATTTCATCGAAATTTTAAAATCAAGTCAATTTTACCCATCTAATTATTCCGAAACGTTCAGTTGCAAAAATTTTATTAAAAAAGAAAAAAAAAAAAAAAAAACAAAACCTTACATGCGTAAAAAAGTTATTATCAATATATTTTATAAAACCTTCTATTTTTAATTCTACCGTTTACTTATCGATACACTTATTATTATATCTAACGAATTTATTGAAAAAAAAAAAATTATTGTTCGTTATTATATTCGTCATATGAGATTTTGCGAAATTCTATCGTACTTACTACCAAGTTTCGTTGAAAATAACGACTACTTTTCTGATGCAGCATCTCTCGCATTTTTATATTGGAACTTCGAAGAAGAGGGGATATATTAATTTGGACACTGCTATCTGCATACTATGTTTCATAATAAAAAAGAAAGCAAACTCGTAAGCTTTAATTTTCATTATCTTGTAATATAAATGACACTGAATGCAAAAATGCATTTACTTATATTAATTAATTTATTTGTGCATTATTTTATTCTTAATGATTTGAAGATTATTAGTAGTTAAGTCAACCTTGGAACACCTTTTTCGAATATATAAATATTTGTTATCTATACGTAAGAATAATATTGTAAGTTTTGAAACTATTAGCTAAGATTACCAATTAATTGAAAAGTTTAAAAAATTATAGCAAAGTAGTTAAAGTTATTTATCCATCGTATTTATGATTATTTTAAATACTATAAAATGTCATAAACAAATAATTGTTCCATACGTCAAGGGATAAAAAATATATAAGCTTTACATCTAAAGTTATTATTATTTAAAAGTTTGAAAATCAAAATGATCACATAAATTTTAAAAACTAATTCAAATAAATAAGTAAAATAATTTTACGACAAATGAAAATATAATACTAAAAATTAGTACATCATAAATTTAAATAAAAATATTTTTTTTGTTTTTTAAAATTAAGATAGAATAAGCGGTTTTATTATATAAAAAATTTATTACTCTCGTAGATCTTTATCATTCTTATAAAATAAAAAAGTTACTAATTAAACATTAATTAGTCATTATAAAATATTAATTCGTAAGAAGACAATGATAAGAGTATAAATAAAAAATTAAAAAACTTATTTTTCGAACTTCTAATTTATTAACTATATGCGTAAATACAATAATTAATTTTGAACAAACACTCGATTAAACGGCACAATGATTTCATATCGAAGAAGGTACTTTCGAGGAAGCTGGAGGGGCAGCAGTTGACGGAGCCGCCGTAGTCGTTTTAGGTTTAACGCAACGTCCAGCCCAAGGATTGCAGACAAGGCCGGGACAACACTCGCTTTGATCTCTGCACTGTAAATTGATAACAAGGAGCTTGTGAATAAACGTTATCGAGATTAAGAAAATTAAATTATTATTCGCTTTTTTGATAGAGTATATTTTACATGATTAAAATTGGGCATAAAATCGAATGCGAAAATTAATTTGAGAATGTTCATATAGATTGTTCAATACGAAATAAATTGTAACTATCATAAAAAGTTTTTTTTTTAATACTATACCAAACATAATTATTAATAATTTAAATTATAATTTTAGAAATAAAAAAATCCATGCTTTAAAATTGGATATCTATTTCAAATTTTTTTTTTTTTTTCTTACTTTTATTATGATGAATTCTGTCCAAAAATTTTAATTAATAAAATAATAATTATATAAAAATAGACTTACGACGACACCGCCGGGTTTGCACACTGGAGCTTGAGACATCGCCATACCAATGGCCAAAAAGGCGATTAAGAAAAAGTAAACGAACTTAGACATTTTTTTCTGTAAAAAACAAACAAAAAAAAAAAAAAAAAAACAAAAATTGGTTTTACGTAAAGTCATTATTTGTATTCCATTAAAGTTTCTGAATTAAAATAGCCATAAAAGAAATATAAGTGTAAAAAAGTTAATGTTAATATAATAACAAAGAGTAATAATGAGTCATAGATTGAATTGAAATAAAATAAACAATTGCAAAGTATAAGAAAAGATAATTGAAAACTAGAACTTACCTTTAATTAGAGAAGTAGCTGCCGATACAATTGATTTCGATCGAACAGTGCACTGCAATTTATATCTTTGATACTGGGCGCCATCCTTTTATATACAACCTTTTAGATAATCATAATCTCATATCGATTTATTTCTTACACATTTCTTGCGTAAGAAGGGGACATAAATCTTTCATTGTTTAAGTTTATTCTTATCTTTAGCTATTTATTTATCATATTTTATCAGATTCTATATAAAACTGCGATATATTTTTCACAGTTCCGCGAGTGTACATAAAAATAAACAGCTGATTCCACACAAATGACAAATCACAGCTGGGGGCAGTAGATATAATATTTTTTATATAAATTTAATAGATATTATAAATAAATGTGTTGTTGTTTTATTCATTTAATTTTAACAACAATAATTTAACATGAGTTTAATATTGAAAATATAAAATAATAATTTTTTTTTTTTTTATAATTTAATACATATTTTAGATTTTCCTACAATTTATGCTGAATTTTCATTATATGCAAAATAAACTTAGTTTGATTTTATGTTTAAATTTTTCATATTTCAAACTTGTGTTTTAGAAAAATATTTTTTATAATATTTTTTTAAGACAATAGCATGCAAAAAAAAAAAATAATTTTGGATTAAATTTTGGAAAAAAACGAATTTTAACTATGAAAAAATTAATTTTTCTTCTTAAATATAATAGAAGTACACGATTCATTTATAGAAATATCTGGCTAAATTTTTCGTTTTCATTAAAAATATATTTCTTTAGTTTTAAAAGTCACGAAAATGTGTCTTAATGCATATATCTCTTCGAACCGAGTGCGAGTTGTTAAAAAAAAGTATAATTCTTTCTATTTTCAACAGTTATTCTATATTATTTTTCAAATTTAATAAAAACTAAGATTATTCTTCCATAATAAATTTATGATACAAAAAGTTTAAAATATAAAATAAGAGAAATAGATAGTCATATGTACTTTTCATATAAATTTGTATACAGTTTCATAAAATTAAAACAGTTATAAAATAATGTTGAATATACAAAAGAAACCAGGCGGTTTGAGTATGTATTTTTTAAATAATTCTTTCAGAACGAATAATTCCTATTTAAATATTCATAATCCTTGTCTCGGTGAAGTAACTACTTTGACAAAGCTAAGTACATTGTTACTTAGAACTTCACCATAAATACTTTATCTACGAGTATTCAATAATGTTCAACAAAAAATTAATAACATCTCTTAATGTTTCTTGTAAAAAAATGTTTTCACATTATATGCATAGATATAGTATTAATAACATATTTATAATTATAAATCACCATAAGGGATTTTAAGTATGGGGATATAGAATAACAATATCCTTTTTCAAAAGTCAAGAGGCTCTTCTTACGAACGTTCTTTTTAGACTTCGTCAACAACAACAACAAGTTTTCATTATCACAATGTTACGTGCGTCAATTTTTAGCCATAATCACAATCAGCTTTTAAAATCTTTTCTTGTTTTCCTCGATAACATCTTTCGTATCTTGGTAATGAGGCGTGTATCAATAAACACCCAACATGCGGCAACGATTTTGGATATGTACATATACAATACATTAATACAGTATGTTTTTATTAATAAAAGAAATTTAAAATAAATTAATTAATTGAACTAAAGGAATAATAAGAAAAAAATAAATATAATTATTAATATATCATGTTAAAAGTTTAAACATCCATTTAATTTTTTTATAATCTATAATTTACAAATAAAAAATTAATTCAACAAAATAATCTAATGCAATATAAAATATTCCACTTGCTCGTCGTGTAATGAAAAATAATGATAAAATTTGTTGTAAGAACAAAATTACGCGAGACTACATTTAGTAAGTGTCATTTTGTTATCATTATTATCAGATTTCTTTAAGGATAAAGATAAGTTAATTAATAATCAGTACATTTATAATCATCAGTGCAAAATTATTTATTTTTTCGTTCGTAAAATTGAAATTCAAAGGCGTAGCCAATTGAGTTAGAAAATTTATTATAAAATTATATATTTACTATGCAATACGACGTTACATATAATAAGTAAATTTAATTAAATTACTATAAAAATAATTCTTCAACGTTATTTTTAGATTACTCCTTAATCAAAGGCGTTAGCAATGCTGGTTGGCAAGTAAAATAAATCATATTAAATTTAAAGGTATAACAGCAAGGTGATCTTATGCGCTAAAAGAGAAATTTCAAATTTTTTAAAATACAATTTTAGATAGGAATTTTTAAGTCTCTAACAACCATACTATAATTTTTTTTTAATAATTTAATAAAAAAAAAAAACTTTATTTTATTTAATCAGTTTTAAAATATAAATATAATAAAATAGATTTTTTCTCCGTGAAACTACGTGATCTGCAGATGCTCCAGAAACAAAAGCGATTACCAATAACATGAAGCAAATCACAAGCGTAGGCTTGTACATTTTAAAGTATTTTATTTTAAACAGTAAACTTAAATTATTTTATATGATTATTTTTATTAATAAATTTAGTAAATGTTGCATTTTTTTTTTTTTTTTTTAAAGGAAAATATAAAAAGTAATCAACAAATTCTTTAAGAATTCGATTAGTTAATAATAGACAAAATTAAGCAAAAGTGACATGTTTTATTCATGCTATTAATATAATTATTCAGATTACTATTTAATTATCTAATGCAAGCAGTATATTATTATATTATTGTGTATTTATAGATAGAATTATTAGAAATTTATTTAAAGTATTATAAAAATAATTCTACATGTTTTTAAATTAGATAGATTAAAAAATAAACACAAATGCTTACCTGTAATATTCGATGTCCAAATAATAAGCGATTGATTTCACTAAAATTAACCTTTTTTATATATACATTTATAAATATAATCTCGATTCAAAAGTTACTGTAGAATGTCCCTTGAAAAATGTGTTAATCTTATGATTATCTACGGGTATTTATAGATAATTAAATATAATAATTTATCATCATTGGGTGCAATATTTATAATATTTAAATTCAATACCTCTAATCTATGGTAAAAGTAAATAGAAATATTTGCATTTTTCTATTTTATAATTTTTTAAATTTATCAATAATGCTACTTGTAGAACTATGCGAGTACTAATATTACCTCTTGACATAAGGCTGACTTTCAAAATGTATACATTATATTGTTCATTTGCTACACTGTTATGAAAATGAATGATAAAAATATTTATTTTAATTTTATTCAATTATGATAATCATTTACTTGAATTTACAAGCCCATTAAACAAATATCTAATAATTTCGGGTTATCGAAAAATAAATTAAATTAATATTATATTATATAAAAATAATTATTTGTAATTCAAAGACAATCGTTAAAAAAAAAAATATTACATTTGATTAAGGGTCTAAATAAATAAAATATCAAATTGTATTGAAGATATAATGATGATAATATACATAAATTTTTTAAAATAAATTCTTTATGCTACATACTAATTTTATTTATTAATTTTCTGCTTTGACTCATATATTGATTAGATGAAATGATCAATAATAATTTGTTTAATTTTTTCTATTTAACAATTAATTAATTATTTTTCAATTTATATATAATATCTTAAGTAATTATTAATAAATTTAACATCAATGATATATTTACCATTTCAACTTCTTTACCACAAAGTCGTACACATTTACGAGTTCCAGATGAACACGTCATTCCTGTAAAGCAGTCACCTTGAACTATACACTTTAAAAAAATAATATTCATAAATTATATTTTATGATTTAAAATTTTATTTCCGTAACATGCAATAATCCATTCAAAATTTTATTACAACACCTTACCGATTCGTTTTCTTCACATGTACGTCGTTCCCAAGAAAGTGAAGTTTTATAACATCTCATTGCCCAACAACATTGCTGACTGGATAACCAATAAAATTAAAATAAAATTATTTATTTAATAGAAAATATTTGAATTTTAATAGTTTATTACCATACATTCATAAGCTTTATTCTCCTTATGATAAGTTCTTTTTTCGTGCGTGTGTTTTTCACTGTTATATCTCAAACCAGAACAACAGTTTTTACTCTTTTTGCACTGAAATTTTTAATTTTTTTTTTTTTTTTTTTTTATTAAAAATTAATCACAAGAATAAAATATTATTCATTGATAGAAATCATTTTTTTACCATCTTGTCTGCCTTTTGACACGTATTTTCGCATTTTTGGTCCTTGATTTTGGCATTTTTTATTATTGGCCTCTTTTTGCCAATTTCTTTTTTCAACACTTACACTAAGAATTATAGCTGTAATTACAAATGCACAAATTGTAAAAATTATGAGACGCATTTTTATGACAATAGTATCCTACATCTTGAAAATTTAAATTTTATTAACAATTTCTATTATTAAAATTAATTTAATAAATGCGATTAAATAAATTATATTATTTTTTTATGCGAAATGTTTACCAAGATCTTTATGCAAATTCCTTTCTTCTAAAATTGAAGATTTTTGACTATCTTAACATTTCACTTTCTCCCATTCATTTATATTCTCTGTTATACGATTAATATCTAAAATTATTACCAAAATCATAATAACAACAGCAATAATAATATAAACAATAATAATAATAATAATAATAACTGATAGCAATCTTTAAGTTATAAATATGTATTAATCACTTCATCTGTACGAGATATTACTGGTGCATATTAAATTTTGATGAAAATAAGCAGAAAACTACTGAATGTACTATATATGCACTTGAAAAAAATATTTCTCTCTCTTAATCATACATTTAATGTATAAATATCGTAAAATTTTAAATTTGATAACTTTAATTTCGTATATCATCCATACACGCGTTTTTCTTTATACTTGATGAGTACCGTGTCTCATTAATAGTGTGAATACATTCTACTATTCAATGATAGTATGATTGGGTTTTGAATTTCATTTCAATAATTTTGATTAAACAGTTTTTATTTTAAATTTTATTTTTCTTTTTAGTAAAAGTTTAGATCGTATCAATAATTAAATTTCTAATTGTGTTAATAATTATTCCATCAGTTGTTATTCTAAAAAATATAATCATCATTTTTAATCAAACAATTTATTAATAATTCATTTAATACGAACAAAAACAATGTTATTATTTGTTTTGTTTGCGTTTTTAATTAAAAAAATGACGTTAATTCTTTTACGTTGAATTGCTCATGACTGTTTACTTGTTAAAACGAAGGTTATACTCGTAATTCCCACTCTTCCAAGATTAAATTGACATACCTTCAAAACTTACTCAATGAACGAATTCACTTTCGCGGAAGGTATTAAAATCATTTGATTTTAAATTAATTGAACATTATAACAATAATTAATCAACTTTGTCATGATTTATCGATAATTCATAATAAAGTTTTAATTTTTAATCACATTTAATTTTCTTTGGAATACAAAAATTTTGCGGGTCGGTGCCAAAGTCAGAATGCAGCTTTACATAATTTAGCTTATATTAGCTACTAGAAGTATTAGTGATATTAACAATTTGTATGTGAACTATGATACTTGTTGTTTATAACTCTAGCTTTATCATTATTTATGCGCTAACAAAATTTTACAATTGAAACAAAAGTCGTTAAAAACATATTACAAAATTAAAATGCATTTATTCTAAATGTGCTCGTTAAATGTTTGTAAAAAAGTGGACAATTTTAAAAATATATAATAAACACAAAATAATAAAAAATATTTCAAAATAAAATTTAAAAATTTAGAAATGATTGCTAAAGGACGTTCGATGGCCATTTTTTTATTCGCGCGTTGTAAAAAGCATTGCATTTTACTTCGGATGTATCGCAAAAAAATCTCGCGAGACAAAGGTAAAATTTTATCAGGATTGTATACGAGACCTTCCGCTAACCGAGTTCTCACCACCGGTGGTGGTGACGAAAACAACGCATCCGGACGAAACGGTATACAGTTCGAAGGGAAGAAATTTTCTTCCTCTAACTCGAAATATTATCGGTGTGGCCTAGCATTCATACATATATACGTATATACAAAGACAGAAATAGAGAGAAAGAGTTAGAGAGAGAGAGAGAGATGGAAGCAATAATTGTTATCGCACGCGCGCGTAATATTCCAGGGGAGACGAGAGCTAACGGTAACGCGCGATGCCTGCACCTGACCATGTAATACGCGAGTTCGCGTAAAGCTGTCGGCGGTATTGTACGGAGCATGAAAACCGCTTTCGAAATTGATTCAATTGATATTTCCCGAGGGAGAGAGAGAGAGACAGAGAGACAGAGAGAGAGAGAGAGAGAGAGAGAGAGAGAGAGAGAGGTGAAAGAGAGAGGAAGCCTCTTCGACGCCCAAAAACGTTACGTTGAAGCGTCCGGGGCCGTTCCAATATTTTTGGCCGGCCGCTCGCTCGCGCTCGTCCGCGGTTCGTCGACCTTCCCTGCTCCGAGAGCGCGAGGTAGTACAGCGAGCTCTATTTCCTTCTCTCTTTCAACCCGGCGCTTTCTCTCGCTCTATCTCCCTATCTATATATCTAACGCTGCCTGGATAGTCGAATTCGCGTGGACGCCCTCGCGCCCGTCTGCATGTGTACGTAGAGGGCAAAAGAGCTAGGCGAAATGCTCGCGGCCCTAGCGCGAATCCCCTCTACGACCTCTGTCGCCCCCGCCGCGCGCGCGCGCGCGCCCAATGCGTTTTCTCGTTCGCTCTCTGCAGGCCTTAATTAAGGTCCACATCAATTACGTCGATTTATCGACAGGTGCGAGTGCATTTGCCAATGGGAAAAAGTACCGTAGCGAAAAAAATCCCTCGTCTTGGTCGATCGAACCGAGTTCTCCAATTGAATAAGTTATATTTGATTTTTGTCCTTGTTGTTTTCAGGTTTGTAAGAAATATTATTCAAGATATTTGGATAACTTGAGTACACCATTCGTTCATCTTATTAACCTATAAGTTGTTGTACATTAGTAGTACGTCGAACAATGAATTTTTTGATTATATATGTAGAATTAATACGTCTTTTGATCTATATCACAATCATAAGTTTGTTTTAAAAATTAATTACTAGTAATGATTATTTTATATTAATTTATTTTGATTTATTTATTTAAGAAAATAACATGTCATTGTTACGTAATCTTAAAAATCATTCAATTTTTGCTTTAGTTAAAAACAAAGTTAACTATAACTTAAAAAAATGAGTCTCAAAATTACATACTTCTGACGATAATTATTTAACGATGTAACAACAAAATTTTTGTGCAATACTCTATAATGAATATATTTACATGATTGTATAATCTTTAATTGAAACGAGCATATTACACGTGTCAATTATAAATTGAAAATTACTTTTTTTTGGTTAAATATACCATTCACAAATTCAGTATTATTTGAGGTAGTATCTTTTAAATAAACATACTTTAAGACAATCTTAGTTTTCTGTATCACCCATAAAAAGTCACGTGAATTGTTGACATGGATTATAATGTTTTTACAACATTGTTTATCTACAGTAAATATGACAGCAGATTGCTTATTGTATTCAGATTTAGTTTTATATATAAATCTAATAAATAAATATTTATTTGATAGCTGCTCCACCTTTTTCCGAAATCCATTATCATAATCGCTAAAGACTTCTCACAAAATCTTACACCATAAGCTGTTTACTTCGAACGGGTGAATAATCTAAGACGAGAAGCTTTTTATCTCTATAACTTGCGTTTTCCATGAAATCATGTCTCTGTTTACAGCTTGAAAAATAAGGTAAAAAAATAATCCTCACAAGTAAAGTCAAACAAGGCGTAAAGTAAAAGAGATTAAATAAAACGTGTGTAATTTGTCATATTGTATTATTTTACTAATAATTATTTACATTTGTCAATTTGTAGTATTTTACTAATAATTATTATTTACATTTATATTCAATGGGCTTCAACGTTTATTAGTAAATGTTAGAAATTTTAGAAACATTATTTAATTCTTAGTTTATTTTTATATATAAATTTAATCTTATCAAATAAGATAAGAACATTGTTTACTCGACGTAAATATTTCAATAAAAGAATAAAGTCTTGATGAGTATTTTATAAGTGGGTTTGTCCTTATATTTTTACACTTCTTTGTTCGCGCAATATTGCTTATATTTTATTTCGCAGAGTTTTAATAATTTCTTATCATCATTTGTCTTTTAAACATACAAGGTTTCAATTTGTAAAAAATCTATGATAACCTGTTATTTGTCTTACAGCAATCTATTGATTTTTTTTATTTTCAATAATTGATAGTTTTTATAGATACTTTACAAAGATTTATTTTGTTTATTTTGATGACAGATATTAAATACAAATTTTCAAATCAAAATATTAAAACTCTTTTATTTTTAACTTTTCATAACGATTTAAATTTAATTAAATCAACAAATTGTAATTAATAAAATGATTGTGAAATCGTTCAAGGTTATAAATTTATTTTCATTTTAAAAAGATTGGGATTAAAAATTTAATTGTAAATAAATTAAATACCAAAATAAAACTTTATTAATTGAAAGTATAATTCATAACAGTGTCATTTCCAATGTACTTAAGAAATCCTCTTGCATCTTAACATTGGCTCAATTCGTCTTGGCTCGCTTCTTACTTGATCTCTCCAGTGACCTTATACTCCTGTAATTAAATTAGGAGTCCGCTTGTCATATTAATAACATAAATTATAACATATCTTTCCGAATCTTCCTAAAACTTTCAGCTAACTCCAAAGACGAAGTACACAGCAGTCACAAAGCTCGCGTCTGCTATTTAGTCTTCTCAAGAAAAAAAGAGAGAGCGTCTTCGCAAGCTTACAGGGTTATATTCTCACAACATGCGCACCCAACGGAGGGACAAAGAGAAAGAGAGACGCGTTATGTTAACGTCGTAGCCGTTCTTCGCTCAAGTGATAAATCTTGCGTGGTTTTGTCGGACACGCTCTCTCGCTCTTTTGCACGCATTCTTCTTCCCTTAAACCTATCGTCGTAGTCTCTTCCCTCATGCGTTTTCTGTCTTCTTCTCAATGCGCTATAACAGCAACAGCAGTGGTAACATAGAGAGTGCATGTATATATATATATATATATATAAATCTAGTTCGAAGTGCCGTGCGGCTGTAGTAGAACGAGGCCGGACAATTTGATAATTGGATCTGCGGCGACGCTGTGATTTACCGTACCGAGGGGTCCGTACAAGTGACCAGCCGAACACTACTTCGACTAGATGCAGCGCGCTACCAGGGAATTGTCGCCGGTAAAGAGCGCAAGAGGAAGGGATTCTGCAAAGAGAGGATACTGCCTAGCTATTCTCTCTCTATCTCTCTCTCTCTCTCTCTCTCTCTCTCTCTCTCTCTCTCTCTCTCTTTCTCTCTTTCTCTCTCGTAGTCTCTTTTTCTCTCTCTTTATTTATCTGCGTTACTATAAATGCTAGCTGTGTACATGCACTCACAAACGAGCGTGTATAAATGTTCGACTTGTTCACAAATTAGCTAAAATTTATATTCTCTCACTCACTCTCGATCTCTTTTTCGCCCACTTCTTTCTTGTCTCGTGGTAAATATATTGCTCGTGAGCTGCGTACTTGGATTCGACAAAAATTATTGAAAATTATTATGCATTGGTGTTAGCGAGTTACGGTGCGCGTAGGTATGAACGCACTTTTGCACATTATTTTGTTGTATGGTGACATCGTACCGACTGGACATGAAATAAAAGCACTGGATTTTTGTTAGTTTTTAAAGCCAATTGATTGTTTCGCAATATTGAAAGTATTAATCCGATTTATAAAAATACTTGGTATTTCCTATTCACCAATAATAAATTGATTTAAATACGTGACAATGAAATTTTGTTCGACGACTGAGTTAAAAACACGATTGAACATTTTTTTTTACTTAATTTTAATATTATAACTAGCTTATGCGAAAACTAAGCAACGTTTTAAAATAATTATGATTATAATTTGTATATTGGAATGACAATTATTATGTAAATTTTAATACAAAAATGTTATATTTATATATAAGCTTATCAATTAGAACTGATGAAGAAAATTATGAGCGTTGAGTTTTTTATCGTCAATGAATAAAATTTCTTGTGCCAAAAAGCGAAAAAACGCGCATAAACTTTGTTTTTAAAAGATATCTAAAAATTTAAAGTAAGCGTTATATGTATAAATACTCATTAGTATGGCGAAGGGTGAAAAGCGGAAAAAATAAAACAAAAATGAAGGAGAGTGTAAAAAGTATATTTACTTCTTAAGAAGAAGCCGAGCGCTAGATTAAAATTAATTGCTTCTAAAATGTCGTAACTATTTACCGACAGCTGAAAAGAAAATGTTTTCTACTTAGAATTCCTCGTGCAGTCGTATACCATTTCTCTCACCCTTTCCCTTCTTCCTTGGTAATTATAAAATATTTTCACCTTATTAATTAAACGGAAAACGAGGCGTGCGAGCAAGCACGTACACACACCTGTATATAAATACAAACATACATATATATATATATATATATATATATATATGTACATATGCGAATGAGTCGCACGCGTAACAACACGTAAGACACGAGAAAGAATTTCTTTACTAGCGAGCGAGAGCTCGAGTTTATATCGCGTTTTCTCTATATATATACGCTTTCAGCCACTCGTTATATCTTTCTCTGCAGCAGCCGCGTGTTCTTCAGACGCGCGCTCTCGTTCGCAAATCGTCGACGACGTTAATTAATTAAACGAGGGCAATGAAAGAGCGCGTCGAACCTCGAACGCTTGCGCGCGTGCGCTCCCTGAAAGAAAGGAACACGAAAGAGTAAACGTGAGTAAAAGAGAAGGAGAATGTAGGTACATGTAAGCGCGAGAATAAAAAAAAAAAATATTAAAGTACATTAATTTAGAAAAGCTCGTCGAAGTGCAAGAGTGAGAGAGAGAGAGAAGTTGCACGCGTCAATTAAAGTCCTTGCGTGATCGTCTCGCGATGCCGCCGCGACAATCAAAAGAAACGAGCGAGAAAGAGAGTGAGAGAGAGAGAGCGAGAGAGCGCTTTTACGTTCCCTTATACCCGCGTGCAACATTGGGCTTCACGCGCCCGGGAGATGTGCGTGTACACGGGGGAGTATATAGCCCGCGCGAAAGAGAGAGGAAGATAGAGAGAGAGAGAGAGAGGGAGAGAGAGAAAGAGTAGCAAGGTTTATTTTGCACCGAGGGCATACATAACATAAAGAGACTACCGGTAGATACAGAGTATACAGGGAGAGGAGGACTCCGCGCGAAGATTGCGTCGAGGTGAGACGCTTGAATGCGGTCTTTCTGGATGGCCTATCTCTCAAGTTGATTCAAATCCAGGAGAGAGAAAGGGGAGGAAGATACACGCGCGCGCGAGCGCGAAAGAGGCGACGAATCGTAAAATAAAACGCGAACTGATATTACCTCGCCTCGTAAAGTGCCGCGCACTTCTTCACTCTTTGCATTTTACGTCGCGCTTCTCGCGTCTTTGCGACCGAGCTCTTTCTCATACGTGCGATCTTTCTTCTTTCTTTATTTCTTTTCTTCCTCTGACTTTTATTCTTCTAACCGTAAAAGCTTTGTTTTAATGATAAAAGAATGTGAAAAGGTCTACGATGTTTTACAAGATTTGTGTCTTTTTGCTTAATGCTCTTATTGCATCATTTTTATGCGTTTTTAAGCTAGAAAAGACGGATAATTACAATGATAATTTTTTTTTTTTTTTTTTAATCCCTTTGATATTAAAGGTAATATCGTATGTATAATTTTCTATTTTTTATTATACGTAGTGATAAAATCATTAAAAATTTTCTATATTAAATCTATTACAGAATAATGCTTTCAAAAAATTAAAATTTACGTTAAATAAAGATATTTTAATATCATATTTAAAACTTGTTGCCAAAAGTAACACGAGATTTGCGCAGAAAAGATAGAAAGTTAAACTTACACAGCAACATGAAGAATAAAGTAATGTATTCATTAATAGTCACAAAAAAAAAAAAAAATTTGACAATGTACAAAGAAGGTGCAAATATGCATCGTTAAATTCTCACGCGTGAAACGAAAGTACATTGTTCTCGCTTTATTGTCTCCGCTTCTAGTTGTCCTCCAGTTGCTTGGAAAAAAGGTAGTAACTGCCTAACATTGTATAACAAGGTTTCATATTTTACAGTCATCTCGTTTACTTTTACAGAGAATAAAGACATACCGCAAATACCAATGCCGCTGTTAAATATTGATAATAATCGATCTTTGACAAGATAAAGCAGAGATGTTTATATATATATATATATAATGTAGGAAATAAGATAACGGTAAAGAAAGTTTCAAAGAAAAAGAAAAAAACTACATGAACGGAAAAGTTAGATAATAAGGGTGAGAGAATATAAAGTTTCGCTTTATTCGTATTATTTTCGCGGCGCGAGCAGCTTTTGTGGACGATATGTTTTCGCAGTTACCGGGCCCGGTTACTTTATGTCAGGAGGTAGAGCTGCTTTAAAGCCTACCTACGGCTTTTACAGTTTTCTTTTACTGTAAATTGCCGCTGCCGCATTTCTTTCTCTTCTGCCCGCACATAACCATTTTTCTATTTGTCAGACAATCTCTCTTTCTCTCTCTTTCTCCCCCTTTTATACTACTTTATCCCTCATTCCTACATTTCTTTCGTTTATTTTTGTTTACCATTTATTTTAGATAATGTACATTTTGCGTGTGGCAATTTTTAATACCTTAGTATCGATCTCGGTGCAATAAAGCAACGGTGTGTAAGTCTGGAAAATTTTAGTCGGATGTCTTTACGAAAACGCTTTAAAAAGAGCCTCCCGAGAACATCAACGACGACGGTAACATTTAGCACCGATAAAAGAAGATTCGAAGTCGCAAGTCGAAACATCAGCGGCGAATGAAAGAAATAAACGTAAGAAGCTACATTATAAAAGTTACGTCTTCCATCCAAAATTAGAATCTTCACTTTTAGTGGTTTACGTAAATTGTAGAAACATGCACATTGTTAAAATTTGCTTGTATAAGTATCGAATCTATTTTTTAAATTTTTATTTTTATGTGAATGGGGCAATTTGATGATAAAAGTGTAATAGCTCAGTCGGTATGAATTTATATTAGTATCGTGAAGTCCTTTGATTCAAATCTTGACTTTGATAAAAGCGAAATACCTTTAATTAACCAAAAATTTATTTAGCATACAAGTATTCATCTAACGCCACTGCTTAAGAGTCCACTTTTATCAACTATAAGTTCCATCACAATTTTGCATATCTGTATTGTGCACAAGATAATTATATTAAATAATATAATTAATATATATATATATATATATATATATATATATATATATATATATATATATATATATATAAAAAAGAAAAAAAAAAAGATTAAATATTTTTAAAACATTACCAAAATAAATAAATTTTCTAACACAACTCATTTCCTCGCAATAGTAATTTATAGTCGTATATTTTCCCATAGTAAGTCAAGTCTTTCCGCTGAATACCTTCGACTAAGAGCTTACACAACAAAACGTTTGTTAGATCGGTCGTTTTTAAGAGCCTCCGACATCCGGCCCCTTTCGTCCTATCGCACGGCACCATAAAGTGGCAAGTAAGTAAGAGGTTTCGTCATAGCCCGATGGCCATTTCCTAGCAATTTCCTGAGGCTGTTTTTCAAGTGAACTTTTGAGCCTCTTTCTCACTCTCCGTCTCTCTTTACTCTTTTTTCCGCCTCGAACGCAACCCTTCTTTTCCGCGAGCGACCGTAAAATATTTGCTAAGCAGTCGCAGGATGCGCAAGAGACACTTCTCGCGACTGCTGCCCCCGTTATAAATGGTTACTTTTCAAAATGCGCCCTCTTTTGTGTTCGTAGTATGTGTATGTGCGGGCACAAATGCGGCCTAAATGCTCCCGCGAGTCACTTCAGAATATTGAACGACGTCGATGAGGAGATTTGCCCCTTCGGCCGAGGCTTCTCGGATTTTAAATACTCTTATCATTGATATCGACTACTTTTGAGGAATTATACGTCGAGCGTTGGTTTTTTAACGTTCTTTTTCTTAAAGAATCTTAAATTTCATTTAATACGAATATATCTTTTACTTTAAATATTGAAAATTACTTATTATAACTCATTTCTTTAAAGCTACATATTTCACACTTATATTTTACATTGTGATATTAAAATACGCTTGGGTTTTTCTTATGTAGCTACTGAATTTATAATCGTTGAACAAATTTATAATTAATAATTTAAATATTATATATCGAATTATGATTATTTTTACAGTAAGGGCATATTCATTTTGATAAAGCTAATTAGTATTTGATATAATACTATTTTGAGTACTTATCCATTAACATTTTAATATTTTCTTTTCATATTTTAAGCAATAAGTCTATCTATTGCAGAAAAATCATCGTGATAATTCATAAAATTTATTACATAGAGTTTTAAATAATCCATTCTTAATCCATTCAATACATTATAAGTTGATTTATGAGCTTAAAATTGATGTACAGTTAGAGATATAAAAAAAAGTGCGAAGTAATTTTTCAGAAAAATCGTCCCTGAAGAGGTTAAAGATTATTATCATCCCTTTTCCTAATTGGTGTAAGGACCTCAGTCGTACAAATAAAGAGATGATAGTTTAGCGGTGATTATAATTTTTTTTTGTTTTTAATTTTTCATCAACATAATTAAAATAGCTAAAAATAAAAACTTACCTTGATATGTAGGGTCACTGCTATGTATTAGGTAGCGATATAGTAGTTACTGCTTAAAGAGTTATTAATGATTAAAGAATCTGACCTACCTGATAATTAATCCTAGTCTCGCCTACTCAATCATTTATAAAATAGAACTTAATTAAATCAATATAATTTTTATCATCTCATTAAATAATATTACTTACTAATCTTATTTACTAATGAAAATTAATAAATGAGATCATAATAATAACTAAAATTTTGTTCACTTAGATTTTAAATTTTACCATTTTATTGGATTTTTGAAAATAAATTTATAATTTATAGTAATTTATAAGGACTTTTTATTAATTTTTATTTTAAAAGTCATTATACATATAAATAGCGGAGACTCGTTGCTAATTATTGTTATTATGAATTCAGAAACAATAATACAGATGATAGCTAGTTTTATTTTAAGATAAAATGTAAATTTATTATAATGTAATTTATTAACCGAAACGAGCAATTTTATAATAAAATGATGATTGTTTAATAACCGCATAATTAAATAAATAAATTATTTAAATATCATCCTGAAAAGCGATATAAAATTTGATTTTCCTTTATTTTCGTTAAATCACACATACGCGATCGAGTTAACATTTGAAATAAATATGTTTTTACCCGATAACAGGTTATTAAAATCAAATTGGTCGAGTATCAAAAAGGATAATTTTCACGCGACTCGGTCAACAATTCTCCTCCGAGCTCGCGCCGTGCAGACAAAACTTTGTCAGCCTATTAGCTATGCTTCTAGTGACATCTCTCGAGGAGAGTTGGAACTGAGACCGATGTGCGCACGCGCGCTTAATGCCACCACGCTTTCTTGTGTTAGTGTGCGCGTGCGTGTGTGTGTCTGTTAAAGAACAGGGAAAGCAAAGGATGAATGTACAAAAGTCGATAAGAATGCTCTCTGCAATTCGGCGCGTTTGATTGCGCCGAAGCGTATTTTTCTCGTTTCATAAATAAAAAATTGAAAAAAAATAAAAAAATAAAAAAATAAAAAAAGAAAAAAAAGAAAAAAAAAGAAAAAAATAAAAAAAATAAAATAAAAAAATTAGAATAAAAAATTTGGGGAATATGATTTTTTGCTCAACACGCGTGTTTCACGGGTTGTATGAATTTAGGCGTTATTGTGCCAGTAATGCCGCGAGCAAATAGTGAATTGAAAGTCATTTGAATTTCAAAGTGGAACATTTATTTACAAATAATATTACTGCTTTGAAATTTCCTATATCTTATATCAGTAATATAACGTATAAAGAAAATTTATTTACTCTTTTATCGTCGTTATATCACGAATAAAAATAAACGATATCAAGTTACAGTTGCATTTTTTGTATGTTTACTATTCATAAAAATTGAGGTTTGAAAAAAATTTTTTTAAAAATGTATATAAAAGAAAAATGTTTCTTGTGAGAAACAGAGAAAATAACACAAACACTAACTCGACAATAATAACTATAAATGTTGACAAAAATCCTTCACTAATCAAGTACATCTGTAAAAATATTCCAATGGGGTGTACATAAGCAAATATTAAAGTGCGCATCGCAATGTTTCCGGCACACTCGTTACACAATAAGCCCATAAAATAAAGTCATATTAAAAGATCAAAACAGCATGCAGCTGAATCAAGAGAGAAAGAGAGAAGAATAAGAGAGAGAGAAGGAGAAAAATACAGAGATAGAGAGAGAGAGAGAGAGAGCCTTGCAGCAGGAGAAAAACAGGGCGCGGAAAATAGTCCGGCCGCAAGTACGAAATACCGGGTACCAAGCGGTACGAGAGACTGCCTATATAGCCCATGAAAAAATAAGAGAGAAAGAGCGAGCCGATAGCCAGGCAACTCGACGACTCGCTCGCTCGCGCTACTCGTTTATCCAATCGATCGAGCTGAAAATTTCCAACCCTTGATTAAGATCGCAAGGGCACTTGAGTTTTCAATCAAAAAAGAACCCACTCGGTTCGGCTCGCGCTCCGGCTACAATCGTCGGGAGGAGACGACTCGTTGCTTTCCCATTCTTTTTTGTTTTTTGATTTTTTCTTTTCCTTCTCTCGTCTTCTTTTTTTTTTTTTTTTTTTTATGTTGTTTTTTTTTTTTTTTTTTTCTTATTTTTATTTTTCGTTATTTCGTTCCGCCTCATCGTCGTTTTTTTCATCGGCTCTTTTTGTTTTACTTTATTTTTACTTCTACGTTTTGAAAGGGAACAAGAAAGAGCGAGAGTGAGTGAGGCAGACAGAGAGAGAGAGAGAGAGAGAGAGGAAATGCTTCCGCGTTGGCTAATACGCACGGGCTGACAACATTAAATCCAATTTCCCAGACGTTCGCCACACTCTCTATTTCGACTGCCTCAATGCCTTTCCAGTCTCTACTCGCGCGCGCGCTCATTTTTTTTTTTTTTTTTTTTGTTTTATTTTTTACACCGCGCACTCTCTGTCTTTTTACCATGCGCGCTCACGGGTTATGAATACAATTTCACCTTGTGACGGATTCGCGCTTGCAATTATATTTTTCTCCGAGCGCGTTCGCATTCCATGGATATGTACACCGATGTATACGTATACATCGTGTGTGTTAACATCGCGTGATATGTAATATGAGTATACATTTTTCGTGCATTCGATTATCAAGGGTTGTACGGCAAAGTTCCGATGCGCTTTTTTTTTGACAGTTGTTAAGATCTTTTATTGGAAGTAAGCGGACTCTCAATCTGTTGTTCTCGTTCGTTGCGTTGTTTATGATGAAAAAATTGTGGACATATTGCCGTCGTGCAACGGCTTACCGTTGCAGAACTGATATTCTCGTGCTTGCCTCTTCAAGATTTCATCAAGTTCTTGAGAGCGCAGTTGTCCCCCTTTCTTTGTTTTTTTTATTTTCTTTCAGAAATTCCAGATATGTAACGAGTGCTCGTTAATTCGTGTAAATATATTGGCTGTTCGGCCTATGAAAATCAGATAATCATCTCTATTATTTACGTGTGCATATGCTGTGAGGTAAAATTGAAATGTAATGAAAATTTAGTTTTTCTAGAAAAATTTCATCTTCTTTCAATTAAGCTTGACAATAAATGTCATATGTTTTGTAATACCTAGATGTCGTAAATATTAAAAAACTCATATACCTATTGAATTTGTTACATGGAATAAAAAGGTTATTATTACGTTGGATCTAGAACGACTAAGATTCATTTTTCTTTACATATTCTTTTTTAAAAATTAATATGCATCCGTTATAAAACAATGATAAATTTGTACTTATTGCAATTGAATAAAGTGTATTATAAAGCTTTAATCGTTATTACAAAATTATATTAAATGCTTCAGACAATATTATGTATTTGAATGAATAATTTGTGTATATTGGAATGTTTTTTAAATTAAAATTTAATTATCAGCATTTAACTTATTAGACATTATTTTTTATATAAAAATATTCATTTTACATATATTAAATGTGAATTTAAATTTAATTATAATACAGATGTTAATTGATCGAAATTGGAAAATATTTCAATGAAGAAACGGTGAAATTTTTTTCTAGCAAACGCAAATTAAATACGACCATTTAAATATCGATAAATAATTAAGAGAACTTTTTCAATTCGTAAAACAAAATAATTGCAAACCTTCAAATTCAGTATTAACAATAAGCAAGCTTATTACGAATCTGAAGAATTAATTTCAGAATTATTTTCTAGAACTTAAACTATTATTTAAATCACCCTTTAAATTATTTTCCCACAATCGACGTTTGATTTTGATGATGAAAAAATGATTATCAGCCGAATAAATAATCATTAACATCCATCAACTATCAACGAATGCCATAAAGTCTCGACAAAATTCTTTAAATACGGGTAAGCTTGACATTCTCGGGACAATGAGCGTAATGATTCTCTAACATTTCGTTGAACCCTCTCCAACAAAGTTATTGCATTCGTTTAAACTCAGGTTATTTTATCGATCAGATCACAGAACAATAATTTCGGCGCTAAGGGAGAGGGGAAAGAAAATTATGCATACGAAGGCACAAGTGGGAATGGCTCGCGATCCACGTGACTCGTCGCGCGGCAGCGAAATTTTTAACACCGCCGCGCGTCTCTCCCACTACGACCCTAATGCCGATGCACGTGCACGCGCTTCGCGCGACACACGCGTGCGGATGAGCCAATTTTTCAGCGCATACAGGTATACGCGTACGCGAGAGAGCTCGTGCACGCACGCATATAAACACAAATGCGCGAAACGCGTCGATAATACCGCACAACGATGAGCATGGGTGAGACAGGAGCGAAAGCGAGAGGGTAAGCGAGAGAAAAAGCGAGAGGGAATGATAACCGATTGGGGTGTGTATGCAGCAGCAGCAGCAGGGGCAACCTTTCTCTCTCTCTCTCTCTCTCTCTCTCTCTCTCTCGCTCTATGCAGTTTAATTTATGTTGCATCAGCAGCATGGCCAGTATCGCATTGGCAACAGTCGAACAAGCTTTTGTCGGAAAGCGCGCTCTCGCCGCGATATTATCGCGATATTTTCCTGCTCCCGATGCTCATTTTTCGCGAGCTTTCCCTGCTTATCCGTATATACGTATCTATAAATGACGCGCGGTCTCCTCGGCGTTTTTCGCCGTTCGCCGCGGCATAGGCGGCCCCGCCGGTCTGCGTTTTAGCTGCGCGCGGGCTGGTCCTTCGTGGTTCTTGACCGGCGAACGCGAAATAGACGAATGGGGCTCGCGTGCATATACGCCGCGTGCACGTACGTGTATCGTATACGTGTATGCGACTTTGTACGCGTGTTGCCGCTCCTCCGCAGCCACGTTAGTAAACGGACGTGTGTGCGTGTAGCTCACCTCGCGCACCCCTCGAGCTCTCGCGCTCGGCGGCCATGTTGCTGATGTGGAGGCGCTGCAGCATTCGAGCTGGTATGCACTTACGATGGCTTCGCAGGTAATGCAACTTTTGCCTTTCTCTCTTTATAACGCTCGACCGTGCTTCGATTGTACTTTCTCTGCGATCACATGGATTTCGTAGGCACTTTATTCGTTAAGTCTTTGCTGTATACTTGTATTGTCAAAAATAAATAGTTATTTGGCGAATTTTGAACTATTTATTAATTTTAGGTACGCCTGAAATAAACGCCCACGTTGTACACAAAAGTATTTGATCTATAACGTTACGTCGGTTATACATTATTCAATCAAGTTAAACATAAGTATTATTTTTAAAATATACATAAAAAATGTCAATTTCTAAACGTAAAAAAAATTATTATAAATAGAATATTCATATTTAATTGAATTATTAACTAATAAAAATTTAAAACTATCGTAATAGTATCAGTTATAAATAAAAGTGTATTAAATATTAAATATTTTTTAAACGCAATTGAACTAAAAAATGTTATATTTTTATAATAAACAATCCGTACTTGATTCAATAATGATAAAAAATATCTTATGTTAATAAAAAGTCGTTTCAAACGAATTACTAACGTTAAATCTTTATGAAAATAAAATTTTCATCCCTATATCCAAGACGATGACTTGAATAAACCATTTGAATAATGAGCTTTTAAAAGTTCCATTAAAACGTTCTCAGCGCGCTCCAGAAAGAAAGAACGAAAGAGCGAACTTCTTTAAACGTCGGACTTCCTGGCCTCGTTTAAGACAACGGTAACCTGAGGAGAGCAAGAAAAAAAGTTCATTAAGGATAGATTGAAGCTACGGCTTCTCCGATAAACGATCGGTCAATATTTGAATAAGAAACATTGGCCTCCGCTTCTCTTTCTCTCTTTGCTCTATCTACATATATACCGCGCTCTCTTTTCTCCGTCGCCATCGTCGTCGTCGTCGTCATAGTCTCGATGCAGCGTCGATCCACCGCACCTAAGGGAAATCTGTCGTCTGGTTAGCTTTACCCCGTAAGTGTTGAGGCAAATAGCCCCGTGATATTTGCAGAGGATCGTTACTTCTTCCTCTATAAAGAAGACGACGAATGATTAATGATCCTTGTGCGCCCGATCGCTCCATGAGAATAACTTTAAACTTATCCGATCGTACAATTCTTCTATTTGCCTTTTTCTCACCAAGATAAACTTTATGTTGTAAATCTATTTCAACGATTCCGTTAATTAATGCGTAATTAGAGTTTAATTAGACTTTTGTCGATCTTAATCTTTGCTACGAGAGTAAAATATAAATATCGGGAGAAAAAAAATGAAATAAATTCTATCATTGGATAGAATAATTTTTCTTATCATTGGTTTCTTTAAAAATTTAAATTTTGTTTCCGTCTGATAAATTCAAGAGTTCAGCGGTAATTTTAATCCATACAAGCGTCGTGCTTTCGCTCCCCGAGGATAAAGTAATACTATCTGATATTAATCATAGGATCAATTTAGTTTCACAGTATACGCGTGTACGAGTATAAATTTATTACACAAGAATGATCATAGCGTAGCTCAGATTACACATTTACGATCCGAAATTACGCCCCTATAGTAGCTACTACTATCTCGCTTTTAATATCAAAGATATCGTCGACTTTTTTATCCACCATTTTTATATTAAAATACGCCGTGCCTTAAACTTTTTTCATCGTCGAGTATGCATAAACGATTCTTATTGTTCTATTTGATCGACACACATCGGTTCGCATTTTTTACGTTCATTATGCTGTTTGGTAAGCGGAAGGGTGACCGGATGTTTGAATTGATACAAAAAGTGGCATGTAAGTATGTATCGTGTGCAACGGTCCCTGTTACTCGGATCACGAGTGAAAATTCGTATTGGATTATCGTCATTTCCAAGATGATCTTGTTTCAATCATTTAATATATTTTAAGTATGTCGGCGATCTATTCTAAATACACACAGATCAAAAATATGTTATGTAAAAAATTAAATTATATTATTGATCATTTTTAAATATCGTGGTATTACTTAATTAACGTCGTACTCAATAAGGACGAAAAGTTTGCGATAATGCTAATCAAGCATTAGTAATAACTCTATACATAAAAAATTAATTTTATATGTTAAAAGCGGGGGAGGGGAGGGTTGTAAGAATAAAAAATTTACCAAATTTCAATAGCACTGCACGTGAAGAAAACAAAATATATAAAAGTGTGCCGAAAAAAGAAAAAAGATATGAACATTACACAGAACGAGGAAAGGGTCGAGGTACACGCGTGCTTTATTATCGGACAGCGGCAGGGTGCATTTTTAATCGGCGAATTTTAATTTGCATCGCGCGGTGCCCCCGACTCGCACACGTAGTCACACAAACGTACGCATACGAACGAACGAACGAATGCAGGCAGGCACGACGGCGAAGAATGGGAAGAGCACAGCCGAGCGTCGGATCCTCTCTCCTCTGGCAAGCGGCGAAACGTTCGGCGTTAGTTCTCGCACGGAAAAATAAATCGCCCGCGTAACAGAGAGACGAGTCGTACGCGCTGCCCGCGATGAAATTGTCGTTCTCGGTAACGAGACGAACCATACAGAGTTGGACTATTGTTGTCGGGTGAAACCTCGAGGAAACAGAAGCTATTGGCTGACAAATGGAGCCGTCCTACGTTGATAGATACCGCGAACCTTACAGCTCTAATTCTTCACCGGACGTCTATTTCAATCTTTTTTTGTTTAAATCTCGGTCCCCTTCCCCTGCCGCTTGAAAAAAAAAGAGAGAGAAAGAGAGACTACACTCGAGAGTTGGCTACTATGCGGAAAAGTTTAACGAAATTCAAGGCTCGAGAGCTTTATTTTTTCGCGCTGTATTCAGATGCGTAAAATGAATGATTATAGAGGAATTTTTAATAAATAAAACATTTATTTCTATATTTTCTCGCTTCAATAATTGATTTTAAACGAATATTATCATGAAAGAATTTTTCAATAATAATTTTTCAAAATATTGTTAATTATAAGAAATATCACATGTATCAAATTTAGTTTATTACTGTTTTGCTTATTTTACAATTATAGTATGACATTGAAAACGTATATCAAATTGGAATTAAAAAACATTCTTATATACTACTATGATCAAAAAGTAAGACCAATTTTCAATTTAAATTTCGCGGGTTTATCGATTTGACGAAACTTTTTTTTTTTTTAAGTTGGTAGCACTGTGAGAGACATCTGTGTCAAATTTCATGTCAATTTATTCATTAGTTTGCAAGTGATGCTGGTTTTTATGAACATTAAAAAGTGATTTCGCCGATTTTTATAATATCAGATTTTAGTGAGCAAAGAAGTTGCATTAAATTTTGTCTTCGGAATGAAATTTCTTGTGCAGAAACGTTCAGAATGTTGCAAAAGGCCTTCGGTGAGCAGAATTTGTCGGAAAGAAATGTTTGCAAGTGGTAAAAACAGATCAAAGAAGGCAGAGACAGCGTCGAAGACAAAGAGCGTCCAGAACGAACATCGATATCAATCGATGATAAACACATTAGAGAAATCAAAAACCTTGTGCTCAAAGATCGTCGGTCAACAATCAGAGACCTTGTTGATACTGTTGGCATTTCATTTGGATCGATTTAAGCAATTTTGAAAGATCATCCACGATCCAGAAACAACCGATCAATCGAGCGAATATCGTGCCAAAGGTGAAACAAGACCAAAAAAATCACGTCAAAGTCGTTGAAGAAATCAAGGTCATGTTAACAGTTTTCTTCGATTATCGTGGTGTTGTGCATTCAAGATATCTTCCGCTGGATCTAACTGTTAACAAAGAATATTATTTGAGTGTTATCCGTCATTTGCGTGTAGCTATTCGCAAAAAGAGGCTGGAATCGTGGCAAGACAACTCATGGTTTTTGCATCACGATAATGCACCGCCTCACACCCCATTGATTATTCGCGACTTTTTGGCAAAAAATTCAACTCGTATCGCTCCACAACCACCGTATTCGTCTGATTTAGTGCCGTGTGACTTCTCGCTGTTCAATAAACTTTAAAGACCACTCCGGGAACATCGTTTTCACTCGATTGAGGAGCTTAAACGTGAATCGCTGCGTCAATTTAAGGCAATTCCGGAAAAGGATTTTTTGACTGTTTCGAGGATTGGAAAAAACGTTGGCATAAGTGTATTATGTCGGACGGGGATTACTTTGAAGGCAACGAAATAGATTTAAAAGAATAAATAAAGAATTTAAAAAAAAAAAAAAAAATTGGTCTTATTTTTTGATCATAGCTAATACTTTTAAAAATTAGTTTTCCATGAATTTTTAAAATAAATTTATTCCATTAAAAATTCGAAAAAAATTTATTGTTAATAATCAGTTTGTGTAAGGAACTCACGCTTACGATAACTAGAATACATTGATGAGTTTGTCATGTAATATAATAATATTTAATAATATAAAATTATAATTTTAGAAGAAATAAACTAGAGATTTATTACTGAAATTTTTGTTTTTTCTTCAGCAATAAAAATATCAGTCAAATATTTTACAATTTGCCTTTAGCAAATGGTGTCTTCGACTTGGTATCAAGATAATATGAACCAGTGTATGGAAGATACCGTTTAGAACCTCCCATTAATCCGGTTTCACCCTTGCAGATGCCTAAAATGTAATTCGAGTAGTTCTTGCACTTAATGCCGTAGAATCCTGCCTCTGTTATAATGGATTCGGCGTAAAACTCGTAAGATCGAGCGTGAGAACAACTACCACCGAGATCTAGAATGCAACCCAATTGTCTTCTGCCCCCGTTTGGATAGAAGTCAGCTTTACCGATTGCCGAGAGGTAACCAAGAAGTCCTGCGTTCGTGTGAATAATTTCTACGTGACGAGCATCGTTCATTGATATTCTGGATCCGGGACCAGCCAAGGCGAAAAGAGGAAGTGCAGGATCGAGGCCTAAAATGATTATTAATAAATATATAAATATTTTTCAAATATTCAAATGATTTTATGAGCTGCGTATGTAAAAATTTGGCGAAAACTTACCAACAACATAATTGACGGTTCCCTTGGCATAGTATCCAGCCAAACCCATCACGTGTGCTCCCAAAGAATGTCCGACAAGGGTTGTGGTGTTTAAATTAATTCCCTGTTCTTCCAAAAAGTTGATCATTTTAGCCACATATTTTCCAACCTCAACAACATGAGCGGTAGCCCAGCCATAAGGTCTCAGAGTTATTCTGCTCCAGTCGACAACAATGACATTGTAATCACCGTGATATAAATAGGCTGGAAAAAAAATTTTCGTATATATATATAGAAAACTATCTTGTTGAAATAATTATCGAGTGCATCGGTTGATGAAAATTTACCATCTCTGATCATAGTACATGCTTTACTATTTTTTGAGTTAACCCAACCGTGAGTAATGAATCTTGTCTCTTTATTTGGATCGAAGTGGCTTTTTTTCAATGCTTCCACATCGCCCACGTAGATAGATTCAGAGTTACCCGGGACATCTCTTGAATAAAGATGGAAAAATACGTGTGTATCCATAGACACTAACCAAAAAGCACCCAACGTAGTTGGCATGTCAAGCGTTGCTTGAACGAGTCGTCCTTCATCGTCTAAAAACCAAAGACCTTCTTCCGAGTCAAACAGTTTAAGATCTTCCTTGGAGATCATAGACTGTACTCTCCTGGCGACAAGAGAGTCGGAGTTTGCGAAGGCTAAAAGGGAAAAAGTTATATTTAATTAGTTTTACTTTTTTAATGATTAAATTAAATTTATACCTCGGATTTTTAATTTCATTTAATTTTATTCGAACCATAAATTGTCCAATATATTGTTTACATCAACAATGCTTATAAATATTCATGATTTAATTAATATTTAGTTATGTATTTAGTAATTATAAAATTCTTTAAGAACAAAAGGATGCATTCGATGTAATTAATTTACGTAAGGATAAAAATTTTTTGTTTATCAATGTTTAATTATGGTAATTACGTACCATTGATTGCCAAGACGAGCAGGAGACCGGCCAATACGTGGGTTCTCATATTGATACCGAAATTCTATCTACTAAGTTTGGTGAACAGGTGTTTATAAAGCTACTGAATTTTAAATGCAATATAACGATAAGATAAGATGTCAATCATTGATAGAAAGTTTGATCTGCGGAAATACGTTTTGGATAAGAATATTTTAATTTTAAAAGATATTAAACATATTCACAATTTTTGCGATAAATAATTTATCATTGTGACATTATCAGCAAGGTTAATAAATCCGTATAATACAAATAATGAATTTAGATGAAAATAATGCGTTATTTAAACATTTATTTTTTTTTTTTTTTTTTTTGTTTTTCTTTAAAATTACAATCGATAAAATAAGATTATAAATCTAATACATCAATCAAAACAGATTTTGTGACATTTGCAAACAAATTTTTCTTAACATTGATTCATTCATTGAAATTGATTGAAAAATCTGGAATGCGTATTTATGTATTAATGTTTATGTACGTAATATTGTGATAACTTTATTATAAGAGTTTACGCAAGACTATAAATGCAACCTTGCAGTGTGATATATTTAATCGCTTGAAATAATGTTGCACAAATTAAAACATATTCATTTTAAAGAGTTTATTTTGTACTAATAATTTAAAAGTAAATTAGATGAAATATAAATGTTTTTAATTTACAAAATGACTTGTTTAAATCGATAAAATATATACATCGTTAATATTTGTGAATTTTTTTAATTTATTAAATATGTTACCTTTTTAATAAATTAATTTTTTTTTTTTTTTTTAATACTGTTATGTATGAGAACAAAGCTGTGAAATAAATTTTTAACTTATTTATATTTTTATAACAACAAAAGTTACAGTTATTCAATATTAAATTAATACCAAAATTGTAAGTATTTTGTTTGAGACATTAATAGAGTTTGACTATTCTTCTAAAAATTGAATACATCAAAATAAAAAACAATAAGAAAAACTATATAATATTATGATTTTATTTAAATAATATTAAAATTGTTATTTTAAAAAAACTTGTATTTATGATTTTCAACTATTTTCTATAAAGTTGTTAGTACATTATTAAATATTTGCAATTTTAATTTAATTGTAAAATATTAATAAATATTTTATAAATTTTTCAAAGATTGACAATATAATAAAAATTTATCAAAAATTCTTGTTAAATTTACTTTTGAAAAAAGAATTTGACACGCCCAAATTGTTATAAAATCATTATCAATATTAAAAAGAATTTTAATAATTTTATTATTAAAAATTAAATCAATCTTTAATAATCAGAGATTTGGCAATAAGGAACTTAGATATTGATAACATTTTTTTTTATTTTTAAAGATAACAGTATTAAAAATGTATGTATATGTATGCAACTATCTACAAACTATACGAATTACATTATAATAAATAATAATATATATAAATAAATATTCAAAAGTTTAAATTTATTTCAATATTTTAAATAAAGAAACATTTTTTATACATTTTTTAAGCATCTTCACGTGTTAAAGTATATTTAAACTTAATGACGAGTGCATTTAAAATTATAAGTTACTTTAATAATAATCTAAGGGCAACGAGCTTCGTTTATATACTGAAAAAATGACTATAAGAATATATTTTAAATGTATATTCATTCATCAACATATTTAAATAAATAGAAAAACTTCTATTTATATTTTATTAGTAAAAATGTACAAACTTTATTCAAGTATTTATAGTATAAAATATTTCTTAATTTATCTATTTTCTTGGTAATTAACGTAAAACTTTTCGAAAAATAATTCTGATTTTAATGATTAATATTAAGCTCATTGTAAATAAAGAAAAATCTAATCGCAATCCAATATCGTTGCATCTTTTATTTTGTCTTATTATTATATTAAATAAAACGCAATTAAATATTTAAAAATAATACAAATTATTGAGGCCCCACAGCGTAAGGTGATTGCGCGTTAGTTTTAACGTAATAAATTCCTTCGAGGATCGGCGTCCTTTCTAATCCACCCATTACAGCTATTTCCCCGTTGCAATTTCCTTCCTGCATAGATGACCAATCCTCGCATCTTCGAGCATAAAATCCTTTATCGGTAGTTAGAGATTCGGCGAAAAATCGATACGAGCGGGAGTGAGAGCATTTATAAGTATCGCAACCAGGCTGATTTATTCCACTGTTTGGATAAAAGTCATAATGACCCAATTGACGATTGAGACCGCACTCTTGAATCTCGGTATGAATGACTTCGACGTGCGTTGCCGCTTCTTTCGAAAGCCTCTCACTCGGTAATTTGTTTGTGAAGTAAGGAGCCGCTGGATCTAAACCTAAAACGAATGTATTATTGATACTTTTGGATTTGTTAAATTGCAAAAATTAAACGTAATCGCAATACTCGGTTACTTTTATTTTTAAGAAATAAATACTGCTTACCAACAATGCGATGAAGTTTATTGCTCAAACTATAACCGGCAATACCTGCAACGTGAGCACCTAGCGAATGACCAACAACTGTAGTCGTTTTTAAATCCATTCCTTGATTTTCGAGGAAATTAATCATACTAGCAACGTAAAAACCAACGCTTTTTAATTTTTTAACAACTTCCGGATAAGATAACGGTAAGGCATGATTAATACCCCAACTTTGAATTCTATTCCAATCGACGACGACAATATTAAAATCCCCAGCTTCTAAATAAGCTGTAATTAATTGCATGATTAATTTTTCGTTCCAATGAGTATAATTGTTTATAATAAAATAGATATCAAACAAATATTAATAAATTCGCAAGACTATTTGCTCAATTAGTAACTTGCCATTTTTCGATAAAACGATGGACGATGATTTCATGCTACTTCTATAACCATGGATTAAGATTTTTGTTGGTTTTTTTATATCGAAATTACCACTCAATAATCTATCTACATCGTTCACAAATAATTGATACGGATAAGAATAATCTTTGTTGTACAAAAAAAACTTTACGTTTCTTCTCAATGACTCTGTGTTTAGAAGAACATCTGCAATGTCTTCTTGAGTTTCAGCACTCTAAAATAAATTTAAAATTATTTATTTGGAAAATATTTTATAATAGAAATTTATTGTCATTTTATTTATGTATTAATGTATAAAATAAATAAAATTATTAATACTCGATCAAAACATTGTATTATTTATTTAAAAATGAAAATTTCTCGTGCATACAAGTTTCATCTGTAATTAATTATATTTATTTTATCATATGTAAATATTGTTTGCATAAAAAACAATTTACCTATATCGTTCCGATTGTTAATCATAAAATTTTTAAATTAATTTGTAAAAATGATCTCCTACCTAACCTTTAAATATTTGTATTTCAATAGCGATTGTTTAAAAAAATTAATAAATACAAATTAACATTATTTAAAAATGAAGACATACTCTAATTTATATATTTTTTATATTATTGCTTTATCGCTGTAAAAACTGCATAAAATGAAAAAAAAAAAAAAAAAAAAAAAAAAAAAAATATCAAGTCTGTCATTAGATAAAGATAAACAATGCAACTTTCACTATATGCTTACTCTTTTGTAACGTCCCCAGGCACACGAAGCCATTCCATCTGGCAATCCATGACTTAAATTAATAACAAACAAAACAATTAACAGATTTATTACTCTTATAGCTTTCATAATGTATGTTTGTTGACTGAAATAATCGAACTAGTTCGTCTTTACTTAGCAGCTTAATATTTATGATCGTGTATGTATGTGTCACCATCAACGCTTACGAAGATAAGATAAGGCTATGAGCATCATTATCGAGAAAATGTTAGATTTCAAATTCCTAATCGTGTAAAAAGACTTTACAATTGCAGAATTAATGAAAAAAAAAAAAAAAAAAAAAAAAAAAAAAATAGAAGAAACAAAATAATTAATTTACGGATATTTTACGGAATACAATAGTATTCCATTTAGATTTTACCGTAATCATTAAGCTAAATTTTCTTTTTCATAAATGTTTTTTTATCTCGTCAAAAATTCAGTTCAAGGAAAAAGAACAGTTTCATAAGAATATATTTTTTAATTACTTAAACCTTAAATGAGTCACGTTAATCAATACATAATAAAAACTGTATAAAACTATTATAAAAATTATTTGATGAGATTTTTAGGAAAAGATCAGTTTCTCAATACTTTTATTTTTATTAAATCATTTCATTATTGATCATCATAAATTTAAAAAAATACTTGCTTGATTATAATGGCGAATAATTTTAAGATACATTAGAAAATGTATTGATAATTAAGAATATTCATATGATAGATATTAATTTATAAAAAATATTTCAATTTTTTTTTTTTTTTTTTTTTTATTTATAAATCATATTCTTATTTACAATTTATTATATTATACATTATGTACACTATAATATTATCAAGGGTAGTAATGTTTATTAATTTATTTATAATAATGATTTAAAATTAAATTCTAATATTCCCTGCCCAATGCAAACGGCTGAATTTCATTTGTTTCCAAAACGTAAACGCCTCTAAAAGTCAAATCATTCTTTCGTCCACCCATCAGTTCCAACGTTCCCGTGCACTGATTAATCGCCATCATTGTAAAATTAGCGCAAAATCTACCATAAAATCCAACGTCGCTAAGTATTGACTCGGCATATAATTCGTAAGATCGCGCGTGCGAACAAGCGTCTTCGAGATCGTTGAAGCAACCGACTTGTTTTTGACCACCGTTCGGATAAAAATCAACGTGACCAAGAGGCTTTAAAAAACCATTGTTTCCCCCGTTCGTGTGAATTATTTCGACGTTTTTCGCATCGTGAGTTGAAATTCTTGAACTGGGTTGCGCTTTGTGAAATAGAGGCAATGCCGGATCGAGTCCTGAAAATAAATTTTTTTTTTTTCTTTTCTTTTTAATTTTATCATTAAATTCTTTGTATTTACTGATCATAAAATTTATTAAATAATTAAAAATAATAACACATCACTAACCCACAACGTAATTAATGATATTTTTGGCATGATAGCCTGCGGAGCCTATCATATGAGCACCGAGAGAATGACCAATGAGTTTTAATTTACCCAAGTCCATTCCTTCTCTTTCTAAATAGTCTATCATCATGGCTACATATTTTCCGATACTTTTAACGTGACTGGCAGCCGAGCCATAAGATTGAAACGCTATTCTGCTCCAATCCACTATGATTACGTTATAATCGCCCTTTTGTAAATATGCTGCGATTAAAAATATAGTTAACATAATTTTTATATATTTAAATTAATTATCTTGTCAATTATATTTAAATTATTTAAATTATTTTTCGTTCAAAGTCGATTAATTATATAATTAAATAGAAAATAAATAAATAAATAAATAAATAAATAAATAGATAAAATAAAAAAAAAAAAAAAAAACGTAAAACAAAAAATAAAGAAAAAGAATTGAAATTTCTAATTATAAATATACCGTCTTTAATTAATGCGCACGCGCTGCTATTCTCTGAATTCATCCATCCATGTGTAATGAATATAGTTTCGTGCTCGGGATTGAATTTTGTCGCATTCAGATTTTCCGTGTCATTTATAAAAAGCCGTTCACCTTCCGGTTTTTCATTAGTATAAAGCGTGAAAAATATTTTGTCCTCTAAGGTTGTATTTTCCGTTTCAGCTAATGGAGGAACTTCGTAACTGGCTTTCACTAATTTTCCATTATCATCGTACATCCAAAGACCATTTGACGTAGAAATATTATTTGAAATTCTGTTGCGTATCGAATTTTCATGCGGCACAGCTGCATTTGATTCGTAAATAATTCCCAAAATGACAACTAAAAAATACGCACTTATTATTCACACAATAATCTATTAAAATAATAATGTGCTGAAAAGTTTTTACGATTCGGTAAGCGCTATAAACACTTACAAACTATGTTAAAATATAATAATGTAATAAATATTAAGGAAAAGTCACAAAAATTTGTCAACTTCTTCATCGTGCATTACGTTATTAACTTGAATATAAGTTTAAGACTGTTATTGTATACCAGACTGAAAAAGAAATGATATTTTTGAGTTTCTTTCGTGTAGAAACTATAGAAGACAAGGGATACTTAATCATTCTTTTGCGGGTGATTTCTTATCAAGAAGCAATTTAAGGAAATTGTTTCTCAAGAAAACTGATATTACAGGTCATATGCAGGGGTTATCATTGAAAAAATTTCAAAGCGTCTTCAATTCTTCTACGATCACAAAATTTATGATGTTAATTAAATTATGATTCAAAATTTGTAAAATGCTATTTAACAAATGAAGCTATTAAATTATACACCGTCGTTATTATGTGTCATTTCAAAAGGTGACATCATAAATTTTTATAAAATAAAATAAACGATTAATAATGGGTGAGTAAAAAAAAAACAATAAGCAAACAACAAACTTGACGTTCCTTTCTAGATAAAATGATTTGAACTTCTTACAAAAAATACATTTTCTCTTATCGGTGGCTTTCTGTTTGCTACGTCGATTATTAATCTATACTAAATAAAAAAAATTGAATCATCTTTATGAAAAAAAAAAAAACTCAATTATTTATAATTTTATACTTTTCATTTTGGCGCGCGTTTAAAAAATAATTTAACAAGTGTTTTCTATACTTTAAAATTTATTCCTAATAAAAAATAAACGTGCATATGATAATTTGCTTACTTATTATTTATAGTACTTAATTACGCATTAAAATTTCAAATATATCTATTAATTTTGATTAAAAAAATAACACTTTAATTAAATTATAAATAAACATCTCGCATAAATTACCAATTACAATCATCGCAGTGATTTCTGCAAAATAATTTAGATTATTTTCAATATATTAATTGATCATTTAAACGCGAATTCATTAATATTATGTAGCATTTTGTGATTATTATGTAACATTTACTTTATATTTTTATTTATGATTAAACATTTAAAATTTATTAAAATAATTATTATAATAAGTAAAATAATAATATTAAAATAATAATTATCGAAACAATTGTAATGTATGTAACCTTAAAATATATTCTCAATTGATTAAAAAAACAAAAATAAAATTATCGTAAATAAACTGAACTCATTTATATCAATTTTATTTATCAACAAACGTCAATTTTGAAGTGTATACTATTATGAAATATTTTTAATAAATTAATTACCCTTGTACAATTGTACAATGTTAATAAAACTTATCAAATTCTATTAATTCGTAATTAGTCGTGAAAATAAATTGATTAAAGATAAATTGTGAAAATATATATAATTGTAAATCAAGTGCTATCTGGATCGTAGTTTATTTTCAACGACGTTCATTAATTTTATATAACAATGAGAGAAAAATAAAAAAAGATCATATTAAAAAAAAAAATAATAATAATAATAATAATAACGAAAAAAAGAATGAAGGTTTATAAATAATTTTATTTGATTATATTTGTATGGATGCAAATTAAAAAATATCTTAATGACTGTTAATTTAATAAATAAAATAAACAATGCGCATTAAAAAATGGGCTGAAATAAATTTACGATGTATTAATTTATTTACAATTATTAAAATAAAAACATATAATTACAATTTTTATAAAGAAATTAAGTAATTCATAATAAATTTACAATAAGAAATAAAAGAAAAACAATAGATAATGATAAGCTAATGTCATGTAATATTATACTTTTAATCTTATAAGAAAAAAAGAAAAAAGCAATGCCATTATCATGTTCCTAATGCATACGGATATGCATCTCGAGTTTTGAGATAGAACATCCCGTTCTGAGCGCCTTTTCTCGGCAAGCTTCCACCCATCATAGCTAAATCACCGAAGCACTCTCCTGTCTTAACGGCGTCGAAGTGAAGACACCTTCTACCGTAAAATCCGCTTTTGCTCTCGATCGACTCGGCGAAAAACTCGTAAGCACGCGAGTGCGAGCACGCGTTATTGTTGCAGCCTGGCTGCTGCGAACCGCCGTTTGGATAAAAATCATAATGGCCAACTTGGTACGACATGCCGCAGTGTCCTTCGTTTGTATGTATTGTTTCGACTATGTCGGCGTCTTCGACCGATAGGCGAATTTCGGGGCTCCGATTCTCGAAGGCTGGTGATGCTGGATCTAGTCCTGCAATGTTATTTTTCAATTTTTTTCATTATCTAATTAGATATCAAATTATTATTGTTTTTGATATAATTTATCCATTATTATTATTTCCATATTAAAATTTACTTTTGAAATATATATAGTTTTAAACACTTTTAATAAAAAATATGCTGAATTTTTGTATAATTTGATATTTCTTCAATAACAAATAATTTTATCAGGAAAAAAATTAAGTTACAATGTAATTTTTAAGTAATTAATATTTATAAACAAATTTAATTTGCAATATATATACAACTATGAAAATTCAGTCTAAATTAAAATAACATAAATCTCAAATCAATGAACTATCTATTTGTTATTATACGATGAAAAAATTAATTTC
>OX465097.1:25169566-25243647 GCA_949987625.1 Chalcis sispes | reverse complement strand
ATTTACTCAAATTATCGTCGTTGCATAGGATCAGTAAATAGGGTACGCGTTTTGAAATGCCAAAACAATCGAGACATTGTATGAACGGTGCGAACGGCGTAATTTCCCGTAAATTTACAATAAATAAAGATTTAATTACATTCGATGTAGTTCATTTATAGATTCTCATCCTATTACTAAATATAATAATCATAAATAGAACATATTACAATTTGCATAAATTAAAATAAAAATCAGGCGCGGAAAATTTCCTAATGCATAAATTGATGGCTTTACCTGATATAAATCCTTACGAAAATTTTTTAAAAACCCTTTTCAGTCGATCGACTTTCTTCGTTTTAATTTTATTTAGACGATAAGAAAAGACTTATTAAATAATGGAACTCAAATTCACATCTATTCAATGTTTAAAATGGAGTAACTTCATACTTATTTCTCTTATTTATTACTTTTTTTTTTGTTTTATTTAAAAATTTTACAGCTGAATTAATAGCCACGAAAGAATGAGTCACATCGCACATGGGCAAGCCGAAAGAAAAGAGAGGCGCACTCGAAAAACATGCAAACGCGTGCCAAATAAAAGCGCGAGTTCGCGTATTTTGCACAGCACTCAATCGCTTTAAGCTACCTGACGTCACGGCTGCATCGCCATTAATTTGCCCTACTCGTTCATTAACGCTTTTTTGTAGCGGCGACAAACACCCGGCAGCTCGCGCGGAGTTGACTCTACCCTAGCGCCGGGCCATTACAAAGCCACTGGGCGCGCGAGACAGTTTGTCTTCTTGGAAGAGATTCTCTCATTTCTATAACGTATTGGTGCATTGCACCTCGAATATTAACACCACTCATCGGTTTACAATGAGCTGACGATTTGAAATTTATTTATTCTTAATTTATCCACCCTCTCTCTATTTTTGTTGTTATTATCAGAATATTCACATTTTAAATAAAAAAAAAAAAAAAGAAAAAAATTTTGTATTCAAGAACACTGAACAATATTATGTCAGCTCATAAAAATGTAATTTTGTCAACAATAAATATCGTTTAATAACGCGATAAATAATTAAACAAGATATAAATTTATAAAAATAATTAACAAAATTGAGTTATAGGTTTATCCGCAGATTAATAAATTTCTAATGAGACAACAGATGAAGTGTAAATAATATTGGGTTGTTCGATAATTAATGTCGCTTTTTTCTCATAGATGGCGTGAACTGCATATTTCATGTAGTAGCGGTTGCGTGGCGTATATTATTATATAATATTATAAAGGTTAGACTGTAAACTATCTTCTGTCAAAAACTGAGTGTCATTAGTAAATAACAAGTTGGTTAAAAATTAAGTTGCAAATGGACAATCAAAGTAAGCGTTATCGGCGTATTTTATTGTTTTACTTCCGAAAGGGTAAAAATGCGGTGCAAGCTCGGAAGAAATTGTATGGAGTTTATGGTGAGGACTGCCTTACTGAACGCCAGTGTCAGCGTTGGTTTGCTAGCTTTCTTTCTGGAAATTTTAATGTGCAAGATGCACCACATACTGGTCGTCCAACCACTACTGATGACAAAATATAGGCGTTAATCGAAACTAACTGGCATATGACAACTCGAGAGATCGCAGAGAAGCTCGGCATATCGAATTCAACCGTTTACTTGCACTTACAACAGCTTGTTTACGTAAACAAACTGTATTTTTGGGTTCCTCACGAATTAAAGGAAATCCATCTCACCAAACGCATTAACATATGCGACTCTTTGCTGAATCGTAACGAAAACGACCCATTTCTAAAAAGAATCATAACGGGTGATGAAACATGGATTGTGTACGATAATGTAGTCCGAAAACGATCATGGATCAAGCAAGATAAGCCCGCACGATCGACATCCAAAGCCAATATTCACCAAAAGAAGATTATGCTTTCCGTGTGGTGGGATTACAAGGGTATAGTCTACTTTGAGTTGTTTCCAAGAAACCAAACTATTGATACGAATGTCTACTGCCGTCAACTATCGAAATTGAACGAAGCAATCAAGAAAAAACGCCCTAAACTGGCCAATCGCAAAGGTGTGATGTTCCATCATGATAACGCCAGACCTCACACCTCTTTGATAACCCGTCAAAAATTAATGGAGCTCAATTGGGAACTGATGCCACATCCACCCTATAGCCCTGACTTAGCACCATCGGACTATCATTTGTATCGTTCCCTTAAAAACCGTTTGAATGGTAAAACTTTCGATTCCGATCAGGCTGTTGAAAATGAGTTGGACCAGTTCTTCGCTTCTAAAAACCAAGGCTTCTTCGAACATGGAATTTTTCAACTTACCGCAAGATGGCAAAAGGTCATCTAACAAAACGGTCAATATATCATTGATTAATGTTTGTTGTTAATATAAATAAACTCACTTTGAAAAACATGAAAAAAACGACATTAATTATCGAACAACCCAATAGTTGTCCATATGTATTCATTCGATGCATTGATTAATGTTGACACTCGGACACAATGTGACACTGTTTTCCAGGAAATCGCATCTGATTGAGAAAAAATTTCATTAACAGCGATCAAGATGACGCAAGAATCGAGTGCAAAGCAATGTAAAGCTAACGAAAAATCGAACCATTAAAGACTACATTTTTATGTATTAAATAAGCCTGCAAAATTTCAAGAAGATTGGTTCATTAGTGTTTGAGTAATCTTGGTCACCGACTTCAGAAATGCCATTTCGAGAAAAACGCGTTTAAAGTTTTAATTGCCGGTTGTTTACACAACGGATTCTTCTCTTTCAACGCTCATATCTCAGTCAATTTTGTTCGGATCGACTTGAAATTTCCAGGTCATATTCTCAGATACTTATACTTCAAAAAAATGCAATTAACAAAAAATCGATTTTTTCAAAGTCGCAAGTGGGGGTAACCCGTTAATAAATAATATCTTGTTAAAAAAAAAAAAAATCCTTTTCTTCTCCATTAAAATGTCTAAAAATTTTTTTTTTTACGAATTTAAAGAAGAAAGATTAAGCTTTAATTTGGCATAAAAAAATTGAAAATCAAATGTGCGCCTCGATTAAAATACTTTGTTTACTTTGCTTTATTAATGCGGCGCGTAAGTATACAGCTAAATAAGACAAGAAGCACCGAGCGTCGGCTTCAAATGGCTCTACTTTTGTTTTTTTTATGAAATGTCGGAAAAATTTTTTTTACGAAATTAAAGAAGAAAGATTAGGCTTTAATTTGACATAAATTGAAAATCGTATGTGCACCTTGATTAAAAAACTTAATTTGTTTATAAAAAATTGTTGTAACTTTTTTTTATAAAAAAAAATTTTTGTATTAAATTATATACATTTTATAAGTTCAATATTATTGGCGTAATTGAAAAAAAAATTTACGTCATTCCGATAATTAGTATTTGAGATATAACAGTTTAAAAATTTTACTCCTTTTTCTTTTAAGGGGGAAGACTACAGTAACTGTAGGAAAATGAGGCTCGACTTTAAATGTTTATTTTAGAAAGACTAAATAAGTTACAACATTTTTTTTTTTTTTCTACGTTTATCTATTAATAACAAATAAAATAGTGATTTTTTACAAAAATATTTTTTCAAAAATGACGATGCAGCAGCATTTTTCCATTTCATGTTTTTTGTGGAGGGGTCCTACTACTGGAAGTTTTTCTCGAAAAATCTGTAACATAAAGTTTATATATATTTTTTTTCTTTTTTGTTTATTAATTATCTAGAGAACACCGTAGGATTTTCGCGATATCGCTATTTTTATTAAAATGATAAATCTTTAATTAAAAATCAATATTTTCGGCCGTAAGTAGACTGTTATTTTTGTTTATAACAAACTAATTTTTTAAGATGCAAAAAAAAGGCTACGGTGTTCCATAGAAATACATCCAAGCAATATTGAGTAAAATTTTTATGAAAATCGGCCGAGTAGTTTTTGAGTAATCCTTCCAGTAAGGTAGTAAAAAGTGGTTTCGAGAAAAACGCGTTTAGTTTCCGACGAGAATATTTTACTTGTAAAAATCGACATTTTAATGATAAAATCAAGCAAGATATACATTCTTGTGTTGCAATTTGTATTTAGAAGAGTCTAAACTATTGTTTAAGCAAATAAAAAAAAAAATGTAAAAAAAAATTTTTTTACTGTAGTGTTCCCCCTTAAATATGCATAACTTTTTTAAAAATTAATATTTTGAGCTGATACTTGGCATGATATCTTATTTTGATATAAACTAAAAGTTGACAAATTATGAAAAAAAAAAATAAAACTCGACTCCGAAATGTACTAAGAATTCATTGGAATGTACCATGTATGTGTGTGTGTATAAATATATAAAGTTATACGCTACCGTCCAAATGTTAACAAACAGTTACAAGATGTATGTGTATTGATGAAAGAATAAACCTCGCAGATTAAACTTTAAGACTAAATTGTATTTTTACCGTCTGCTATATATATATATATATATATATACGCTTAATTGTCTATAAAAAAATTATTCGAAAATTGTACGACATTTGCGTGTTGAAATCGTAAAATATGGAGATATGATTTTCCACGTCTAATTATATTTTATTGCATTTTAATCTAAAACGAAACCCACATTTTAAATATATTTTGTCAATCAACCTATATTTTTCAATAGTTAAGCTTTTATCATATATTCGCAACAATTGTATTGATTTTTAATATTTTTTAAACTTCTATAAATCTTTCATAAAATTTCAAAATATGATTTTTGTAATTTTTTTCGTTGATAATTATTTTATATATTAACAATATTTAAAATGTTTTATATAAAAAAACGATTCTTATAGAACATCAGTTTTTGCAATAAATATATTAATATGTCATTAATATTTCATTGCTGAGAATCCGTAAAAAAATTAAGTAACGGCTTGAGGCATCTGCAACGTTTCAGAAAATACTGTTAAGAATCTTCAAAGAGTTGATCATATGCAATTATCGCAATGAATATCCGTCTGAAATTTTCTGAAAAAGTGCAACTATCGTCAAGGAAAGACGTAAAATAAAGTAACTAAGAAGGCCGCATCTACGCGTTCATCAAACTGTTTTAAATTTTAAAGGATGTGTGCGAGAGTACATGTGCACATGTATGAGAAGAGTTCATCTTACGGTGTGGCGTATAATTAATCATCGTCACGTTTCCATGCGTATATATAAATGTGCGAGACACCGAGGGCTGGGAGGAGGCGACCCGGCGCCTCTAAATAATTTATCGGCAGTTAGGAAGGATCGGATGCAAATCAGATTCATTAGAGCTTAAGCCCGAGGGGATAAAACGACGCGTTTATGTATAAGAGACGCGAATGCGAGAACCCGAAGAATCAAACGTTCCTTATATATACACGTGTAGACTTAGCTTAAGAAACGAGTCGAAAATGTATGGCAAAAAAAAAACTAATTAAGAGGAAAAGCTATATACACCGGTAAACGGAGATGGATGGTAAATACTTTGGATGTATCGATGGTGTAATTAGAACATAATCGGCTGCGTGATTTATTTTTCATTTCTTTTTTTTTCTTTTTTTTTTTTTTTTTTTTGTTTGTGTAAAATTTTATTTTTTATAAAATTGGTTTGGTTCACTTGTAATAATTACATTTATTTATAATTATTTGTTTATGATTAAAGTAAAATTTAAATAAAAAATTGATTTAAAACTGTAAAATTGAAGAAAACAACATTTTTTAAGTTTAAAAAATAACAGATAATTATTAAAATTGTGTATATTCGAAAAACTTAATTAATACTTAAGGCAATAAACGTAAAATTTGTTGGCATTTTGCATACTTGTAAAAAAACAATTTATCGATGCGATACTTTATCGCGGTAAATTTGTCACGGTAATTTGGTTTAAAAATGTTTCATATTTATCAAATTTAATTTTTTTTTTTTTTACAATGAATATTTACAGAAGAAATAAATTAAAAATATGGATTTAGAAACTGTATTACCGCAAAAACAGAACCAGCTGTTGATCCAACGTTACCTAAAAGTACATCCAATATAATTTTAAAATCAACGATAAAGTTTGAGCCACAAAAAAAGAGCACGAAATGAGATTCACAGAGAGAGAGAGAGAGAGAGAACGAGAAGACGCAGAAAAAAAGATATAATCCAAGGATCCAAAATAAGTCTCGATAGGAGCTTGGCATCCATAAATTCATAAATCTTTTGTCCCCTTCTTGTTTTCCTGCGCGTTTCTCCCTTGCGAGAAGGACTATCGCTTATACGAAAACCAATAACCGTACCCGACGCATATAAAAGTCTCGCTGAGGCCTCGTGCAAACTGGCGGGCCGATCGTTTATAATCTAATTAAAAAAAGGAGCAAAAGGAACAAAAAAATTTTTTTTTTTTTTTTTTTTTTTTTTTTTTTTTACCATCCTACTTTGCTCGCATTACTCGTTTTGCAATATTCGATGGGCAAGTAAATTTTTGTCATTTGCTGCATTACTTGTGATATTCATTTGTAAACAAAGTATTGAAAGTTTCATTTGAAACATAATTTTTATCTTTATTTTTAACAGATTTTTTTCTAGAAATAATCGAATTTTTATTCTAAAAATATGGTAGGAAATATTATAAAATATTTATAACTCTGTAACGTATTTTTAATCATTATTATATTGTACATTCTTTTAGAATGAAAAGTTAACAATGGTAAAAAAAAAAGATATCTATGTAAAATACAATATATAAAAAATATGCATATAATTTTTTAAATAAATGTCAATTCAATTAAGATTTTAATAAAGAAAATACTGTTACATTTAAAATATTCATGTTATATAGATATTTATGATATTAGTTACCTCGATTAAATGTATTTTGAAATCAATATAATTTCATAGGTCTAAATACATTGTTTACACGAAAACCTCAATAAAAATTTACACGCGTTAATGAATCTTGATAAAATCAAAAAAAAAAAAAAAAAAAAAAATGAAACAAAGAAAAATTGATTCGGTCAATATTACGTCATCGTCCAGAAGAAAAATGCCATTGTAGGGGTGATATCGCGGTTTTCTTGATCATCGGCGTAGTTTTGATTATTAAACGCGTGCACGTACATACGCATGAGCGATCCTTATACAGCACGTGTCCGGATGATTTCTGGTATGACACCAACCAGACCGATACTCCCTAAGGGTGAAGAAAAAAGAGAGAGAGAGAGAGAGAGAGAGAGAGAGAGAGAGAGAGAGAGGGAGCATACAAAATAAGAACAGAGCGATGGGGTAGGGAGGAAGGTGGGAGGGGGGGATGAAATTCAGCTCGTAGTTTATTTTGTTTGCATTGGGATCGAGACTTCACGCATACGGTTTTTCTATTTGTATATACGCACATACGTATGTTTCCGACGACGCGTCACCGCTACGACAACGACGACGACGACGACGACGATTATTTGCTTAGGATTTTTAGGATTTTTATATAAACGTGAATCCTGACGATTATGCGGCGCTCACTGGCTACGCCGTTTATTATGCTAATCGCGTTTAGATGGGATCACGGGGCTATTATACCGTATATCCCCTCGCTTGCCCTTTGACTTTTTAATCTTCGTTTCGTTAACTTTTTCAAACCAAGGGCGAAAGACCTATCGCGCTACTGAATTCTCCCTTAAGATCAATTTCATATATGCATGCGAAAGCGTATCGATGCATTGGTTTTAAGCGTGTAACATACATCATGTTTACGATTTAATAACCTATTTCTAAATATTTTAGTATAGCTGTTAAATATACATATATGTTGTAAGAAATTTATTAGGTGTAATAATTCTACTTTATTCAACGTTATAATAAACTTAATCAGTATTTGATTCTTAATGTTTTACCGTTGAAATTATTTTTCTTATGATTTAATTATTTTCAGACGATAATTATTTTTACGCTAAGCTATTTTTATTAGATAAGATGAAAAAATATTAAAATTAATAATAGAAAAATAATCGTTATAAGCTTTAAATTTTTCTAGTTATTAGTTCAATAATTAAATTGCTTAATCGTTATCAATTCAGACGAAAAAAAATTAAATTTTTCACTGAAACTTTTACTACGATAATTGATAAAAAATTATCTGAAATTTCAAATATCTCACTGTAAAATTTTATTTTTTTCACTTCGCTGAGAATATCCAAAAAAAGTTTCAAAATTACGTTAATCAATAACGAAATGAAACATTGGTTATTTTGTACTATTCGAATCGTCACAACATTATGGGGCTGTGTTGTGATAACGTTAGCACAATTTCACTGATAGTAACTCGACCGATGGTCGGGTCGCCCTTTGAAGGGTCATCAGGTACGCGCATTATGCGCAACCTCGCGCTTAATGGCTTCGTCGATTACGTAAATGTGTGCGAGGAATGTGTGTAACCGTAGGAGCTGACGAGATACCTTTATATTAACATTTTTTTTGTCTTTTTCTCTTTTTGATGTTTCTCCATGTAAGATTAACGCTGCATCTTTTGACAGATTGATGTTCAATTATACAAGTTGTAGCTATTTCCATTTAAAGAGCGTTATATATATATATATATATATATATATATATATATATATATATATATATTTTTTTTTTTAAATTATCATTTTCTATTTTCTCCTTCTTTATGTCTAATTTTTATGAAATTGTATTTATGAAATAAAAAACAAAGCGAGTAAGAAGATACTATTTTACGTTATAAAATTGAAGATTACGAGATGGAAGGCTTTAGTTTCATTTTTCTATTCATATGAAATTTAAAAATAACAAGTAGAACTATTTATGAAAAAATTTTTTTTTTCAATAAAAATATACAAATGATTCTTTATTTTATTTTTCATTACGAAATTTCATAAAAATATATTTTGATCGTACATTTTATAATAAAAGGATGCCTATAATTATTATTTATAAACTTGGTGAAATTTTAATGTTAATTCTTTTTTATATTTATTATTATATTAAAAATAGATTAAATAAATTTTTTTACACATTATTTTATCTGTAACGTATTTAAAAAATTAAAAAAGATTTTTTTACTTATCTAAATTTTCTTCAAAATTTTATTTTAAAAATTTTTCCCTTATTTTAATTTTAAAAAGAATTAAAAGTCGTTAGTTTGGTCAATCCAAATATTCTGATGAGTTCTGATAAATTTAATTGCAAAACGGATTAAACGCCATATAAAAAATAAATCTTATCGATGTATTAATAACAAAATGTTCGAATGTGCATTCTTTCAAACGAGTATGAAATCTTTATAAAACACCTGAAAAGGGCCACTAGTTAACAATCGATAAGCTGGAAAATATTTATAAGGCATATTCGTTTCTAATCGAAAAAGGTGTAGAAACCGATGCTCGAGCACCTTAAGCAGATTAAATTTAGAGCCGCGCAGCTCGAGCAATACACGCACCGTCGAGCACAAGTGTATACTCACGGCTTTACTTCGATGCTTTATTAGGTGCGCATACCTCGCGCGAGACCGCGTCGTCGACTCGTAAATGAATTTCTTATGTATGTATGTATGTATGTATACATTTGAAAAGCAGTTGGCGCGCACTCCGAGTGGCACACTGTGTATATGTATACGCGTAAAGAAGACGAAAGGTAAGACGTATACAGAGAGCGAGAACCGAGGGATTAGCCGACGAGCTTTTCAAGAGAGTAAGAGAGAGAGAGAGAGAGAGAGAAAGTAAATCTCCCGCGAAAGAGAAGAAAGGGAAGCTTTCGGATGACAGTGGTAGCGGTAGCTCGGTATATGCATATCCTCGAGGATTTTTCGAATCCTTCAGCCTTTTGGCCCAGTGAACCAGGTTCTCGAGATTTGTTTTTCGCTTTTCTCGGATTATACCGACATCGGTATATAAGATCGGATTTTCATAAGCGTTCGATGCGCCGCTTGTTTCTCGACGAAGAACCCTATTATTATTATTATTATTATTATTATACGCCGAGAGCCAATTCTTTCCTTCGTTCATAGTTTGTGCTTCGATTTGACGGATGAGTTTACGAAACAAATAAAATTTTCCCTTTCCTTATTTTTTTTTTTTTTTTTTTTTTTTTTTTTTTTTTTTTTTTTTTTTTTTGAGGGAGAGGGGATTCTCGATGACAATGCGCGGTTTCCGGATATTAACGCGGATAACTTAACGATTTCGGGCTCGAGTGTCGGTAGACACTACGTTATTGATGTATTGATACTCTTGAATACACATATAAAAAGAAAATGTTTATTGTTGAAGATAAATTTATTTTACATTATAAAAAATTGAAGATTAATGGATTAATAAGATTTTCATACCATAAACATTGAAAATATTCGAAGCAATGTATTTGAAAAATAAAATTTCTTTTTAAAAAATGAATACATTTTTTAAAATATTTGAATAAGTATAAAATCTTGAATTAATCTAGTTACTTTTATCTAGTGACATACGTATAAATATTCGCTTAGTATTTTTGTAGGAAATTTCTAATTAGTATTTTTATTTCTAATTGGTATTTTTTAATCGTAAAGATTTACGTATGATATAATCAGTACATTATTTATACATGAATTTATTTTAATATACAAATTTCAACATGTTTCATTCGGACTTTTACCATCTTCATTAAACTTGAATTTATTAAGTGAACAAAATAATTTTTACACATTCATATGCATACAATAAATTGACAAATATTTTCATTTAACGGAAAAATAATTTTTATTTGATCATAATTAACTAACATAACAAATGTTCATTTGGTAGGACGAGTTGCTATTCTTTAATCAAATAGAATTAAACATTAAAAAATATTTTAAAATTACCTTGTATCAATCTAAATGGACTTTAATCGTATCTGAAATGAAGATCTATTAGTTACTGTGTTAAATTGTAATAAATAGCAGGTGTACGTCTTCACCTTATAGAGACAATCAGAATGTAACGATCAATAGTAACTTATATGTATATTAACAACAGTAATATTAAATGTTTATATGTTTTAAATTTATTTCAAAATAATTATTACACGGAGGTATACAGAGATAACTGGCTTGGCGATAAACATTTTTGTATTAAAAGGAAGCGTGTAATCAAATTCGTAAAAGATATTTGTACATTCTGACAAGAAAGTACCGGGAATTGATCATTAAAAAAACCCGCATTACATACTAGTATATAGAGATTGTCAAAATCCTTTATGTCGCCTAGTTGGTACAACTATCCTTTATACTCCGGCGGAGTTTGATCGTCATTTGTCATTTAGTTCGTTTACAGTGCGCTATTTTATCAGTTCATCTCAAGTATGTTTTGCGATTTTTTAAATTGATAAAAATATCGAACGAAGAATTTGTCTTAAATTTTGCATTGTAAATGGAATTTCTTGTGCCAAAGCGCCGAAAATATTACACAAGGCTTACGGTGAATCGACTTTATCAAAACCTCGTGCGCACGAGTGTTATAATGCATTTAAACGGCCATGAACGTCGTCAAGTGAGAAACTTAGCCGCTTAAATTTCTGTGTCTCGCGAATCTTTTCGTACCATTTTAAGATTGTTTTGAGCATAAAACGCGTTGTCGCTCGACTAGTGCCGAACGTACCATCTCACAAGGCTATCATTGTCAACGAATTTCTGGCCAAAAACTCAACAAATCTTATCGAACAGCTACCGTTCGGTATTCTCCTGATATGGCTCCGGCCGACTTTTTTCTTTTTTCAAAACTCAAATTACCACTTCGAGGCACCCGTTATCAGTCGATAAATGACATAAAATAGAATTCGCGGCGAGTACTCAACTTGATTAAAAAAAATGCGTTTGAAAAATGTTTCGATGATTGGATCATTCATTGGTATAAGTTAGTTCGTTGCGTTAGTTCGGGAGGGGCCTACTTTGAAGGCGATACAATAAATTTGGATAAATAATACATATTTCGTGTTTTATTGACCGATTCCCGGTACTTTTTTGACAGAATGTAAGTAGCGGTTCTTGGATTATATATAAAAATCATACTTAAAATTTATACAGATTTTTGTACTCGATACGTTTCATTTCAAAAGCTCGATTTGGATTGTTAACGTTTTAAAAATGTTTAAAAAATAAGCTTTAAATATAACCATAAAATTTAATAATTTGAATATAGCATTGGATCGATTACGATGGCAAAGAAATAATTTAATGAGAGCAAAGAGTATATCTCACCGGGTGCAAGTGCGTTAACGTGAAAACGTTGTACGTTGGTGAGAATATATAGTTACGAGGGACTAAGGTACAGGTTAAACGCATTGCTCGGTAGCCGTCTCCGAAGTTCTCGTGAGCTCGATTTTTTCGTCGGTGCGTATATATATATATATATATATATATATATATATATACACGTACACATCTAAGGCGGTAGGTATAAGGTATATCTTCATAGGATCTCTGTGTTTTACAAGCCAGCCAGCTGTGAGTAGAACGCGAGTATCGTGTTCCACATTGTTGGTCCTTTGTGTACTCGTGTGCGCGCGCGCGCTGCTCGAGTGCCCTTCGCGCGGCTTGACTCTTTGCCCTCTCTTTCTCTCTTTAGCTGCGTTTGTGTTTTTCATTCTCGTTTCTTTTTCCCCTCCCCTCGATTTCTTTGCGCGCTTTTTCTATACTAGTAAGCGCCTTCTTTCCTCGAGAGGTACAAGAGAGAGGATCATCTCCGAGCTCACTCCTCACCTTGTCGGCTTAGCTATCCTGGATTACTGCAAGGATTTCTTTATCCCTCCGAATACTTCCTTGAACGCGTGGATTCTTCTTTTCTCCCCCCTCTCTCTTTCTTTCTCTCTCTCTCTCTCTCTCTCTCTCTTACATGCTTTCCCTTATTTTTCTCGACTCTCGTCACCGAATTGAATATGTACTTTATGTAAGTGCGCGTTCGTCTGTGTGCGCGCGCGCACTTGTACTTTTTTGGTGAATACCCGGATGAATTTCCTTCGGTGTCTTCGAGCGCATTTGTGGGGGGTGAGCGAGCTCTTTCGCGTCAAAGGTATTTCTTTTCTCTTTTGCTTTTTTTTCTCTCTATTCTCGATTCTTTCCCCGGTAACGCGGTAGTGGTAAATTTATTTCGATTCGTTTTATTTCGGCCGCGCGTCGAGCCTTTTCTTAAATCTTCGGGATTTCCGTTCAAAACGTAGTATCGTATAAATATGTCGGTAAGTTTAGGAATAAATTTACCAGAGAGTTTTCGATGTTTGTATAGCGATGTTTTCTTTTGACGAGAACATCGACAAAGATAATTTTCGTATTTTGAATTTGTATCTATTTAACGATGGAATGATGAATTTATTTATGAGTTATGATTCAAATAAATCTGCGTCCATAATTAAATTTTAAAAAATTATTTATTTAAGCACTTAAAATTAAAGAAAAATCAGTATTTTAATTAAAAACTACAAACAAAATCTATAAATTCAAAGTATTTTAAAAGTGATCACTTATTTCTTACAAAATTTGTTTTTCGAAGCATGAAGACAAGTAAAAAAATAATGTATTTAAAAAAATGTAAGTCCAATCGAGATGAGATACTTTTAGTTTAATCGAATAAGAAAAAAGCAATCAACTAAAATGGAAACTTTAACCATCAGGTGAGACAGATGTAAGTAACGTATATGCAGTCGTTACTTTTTCTCTTCAGATCCCTTTTTTCATACCGGTGAATATATATATATATATATACAAACTTTCTTAAGAGTATTTGGGAATAAAGAGTAGTCCGAATTATTTTCACGCATTACTAAATAGATCAAAGAAAGCGATATGTAAAAATTTTTCTTTTGTACTTAAGTTTGCCTTATATTTGTAAAGGTTAATCGAGTGCTTTGAAAAATCCGATATATCGTCCTTGGGTGAAAAGGTAAACAAACGTCTTCCGCGTAGATAATCATCGCCGACGGGTGATAGTTGTCGGTTACCAACTTACTCCACGTGTCTCGTTTAAGAATAAACGCATTGCACGAAACAAAATAAGTACATACACGCACTGCGACAAGTGCATTCGTAAAATTAATCGGGGAAACTATAACGACACCGATCGAGCCATCTTATCCGTAAATTTAATACGGCTCTTATTTTTTTTTTTTCGTACGATATAATGAATGATCCTCAAAAGCGCTCGTCAATTTATTTTATGAACTGCGTTACACACAAAAAGCTAATTTTGAAAAAAAAAAAAAAAAAAAACAAAGAAAAAGAAGAAGAGGGACAGAGAGGCACGAGAAAGAGGGAAACACATCGAACCCGTCCATCAACCTCGCTTATAGAAGAATGTTCGATGACCTCGAACGTTGATGGATGATTTTTCTTCTCTGTGTATATATATATATACACAAATATATGTACGAGAGCGCGCGGACTCGCGTAAAATGAACGATCTCTCGTCGGGATGCGGCGTAAACGCGCCTCGAAACTCTCTCATCCCTTGCTGCGTATTGTCTTCCTTCTCGCGATTGCTTTCTCGTGTGACCCGTTTTCTTTTTGTACGTAAACATTTATAAAATGATTAGTTTTTATAGGATATACCGTTATAATTTTTGTTACCTGTACTTTTTTTGGTTGAAATTTTTTTTTTAATTTTTTTTGTTTTTTGTTTTTTTTTTTTTTGTTTAATTTAATCGGTTGTATCTAAATTAAAAAATATCGGATGCACATTTTTCTTGGTTTTTAAAAGGATAAATATCCGTTGTTTATAATTTAATAGAAATTGAAATTATGGTGCAATCATTTTAAAATATTTAGATCGAAAATAAGTTTTTACAAAATTAAATCAAGTGTAAAGCAATTTAAAAAATATTTCTAACCTGTTATTCAACTATATTACATCTGTGTTTTTGTTGGAAATAATAATTTGAAAGATACTACTATTTGAAGTAGTATTAAACTTAAATAGACATATGTACTACACAGTCTGAGCTTGAAGTTAAACGTCTGTGCAGGGCTAAAACAATTATATAAAAATAAAAGCTCAAAATAATAAAATAACAATATAGATTAAATACTTTTCATTGAAAAAAAAAAAAAAAATTAATTATATTTATATTTGAATTTCACATTTAATATATACAAGTTTGTTAATAAGATTTAAATGGCATTCTTCTTTCATAGTGCAGTAAGTTATTTCTTTTATAAGACTGCCAAGATTCTCACCTTATCCAGCCAAAGAAAAATCCTTTTGATGTAACTGGAATTTAATTACGCGCGCGCAACTTCAAGAATCCTTACGCAAACAAAACGATTCGTCATCTCAATAATCTTGTAAACATCTATTGCTCTCCGCTCATAAATATAAAACAAACACATACACACGTTGAATAGTCAATATCAAACGCAATTTTTCAAAGTGTGCGCATAAAAGGATGTATATGTATATATATATATTCAGTGTGAGTTATTTATGAGAATCGTTCAATTTTATCGGCGCGCAACAGTAGCGACTCGGCGTTAGTTTCGGACTCGAATACTCAAATCGTTCGATTATTTATTCGTGTTGGGATCTTTATTCCTTATATTCGGACTCGGATATTACCACCGGCTATACGCGCCGCGCGCATACGTCGTTACATAAGTTTTCAATCGCTCGGCTCTATTAATAAATCCCGTGCAAGTGGCATTGTATACACGCCCAAAAAGCAACCTGGAAGAATATAATAATAAAGCATCGCCGAGGGAGAGTGTAATATCGATGAGTATATGTATTCGTATTTATATATAGGCAAGATATAAGATGCGCGTTTCTTTATACGAATAGGGAAATTCTTGGAAGTATCGGTATATATATATATATATGTATGTATCGGTATACATTTATGTATGCGTGTATATAAGCATGTGCGGACTTGGGGAAAAAAAATTTTTCTCTTCGCTCGTTCTCTTGCGGAGTATATAAGATGAGAATAAGCGCTCGCGTACGCAGACAATGCGGCTCATTATGTTATCGGGGCATCTCTACCACTTCGGCCACACGATCATTTATCATTCTTCGGTCCCGCTCTCTCTCTCTCTCACTTTCTCGATCTCGGGGATGCATCGTGACTAAAAGAAAGAGAGAGAAAGGAGTAGGTGTATCGAGGTGTGCGTATACTATACGCGCGTTACAACCCTCGAGAGTTTTTCGTTTTTTTTTTCTTCTTTTTTTTCGGCTACCTTTTTTCTTCTCTCGCTCGTCCTTTCACTTGAGCGCGCGCCCGTACGGTTGCGTCTCATATATATGATATATGTATATGTATACCTGTCCGAATCTCTCGTCTCCTCTGCTTTCTTTTTCTTTCTTTCCCCCCCCTCTCTCTTTCTCTCTATCTCTCTTTCTTTCTCTTTCTCTTTATATATGTACGTATATGTGTATTTCTTTGTGTATATATATATACATGGATTCTCAGTGTTACTCAATCTCAATTTCTACTACGTATACTTTCTCTTTCTTTTTCAGCTTTTGTACGTTTGCTTGGACTTTATTAAATTGTTCATTCTTGCTTGTGATTACGTGATTTTAAATTAAAAGGCTTATAATGATTAATTTTTCGTTGGCTTTGATAGAAAAAGAATTTGTTTCTAATTTTTTACAAAACAAATGTTTTATTCTGTATGACAAAATGTATCTCGACAATCTATTACAGAAGAAATGTAGATTTAAAAAATGTACAAATCGAAATTAAAAAGCAATATTTTAGTTTAAATCTTCATTAATTATGTAGAAAAAATTTAATCTTTATTAATTTCTGCGTTGATTTTCATGGGTTTATATGAATTTAAAATTTAAAATTTCTTTGTATGATGTAATACGAATCTAATAAATAATTTTTATGAGATTATACTTAAATCTGAATGTTAAAACAATATAAATGAGATTATAATATCTTCAAATACGTGAATAAATTACTGTCGACAAATTATCAACGATCATCCAATAAAACTTAACGAAAATAAAAATAAATCAACAATCCTTTCCGCGGAATACGAATCAATCAAATGCATCGATAGCTTATTTCTTTTCTTCTTCATATCTTTCACCTTCTTTTTTCCTCGCCGATCTCGTTCATCAGCCGGAGATCGACGCGCACAGTCAAACGTACACCGGGCCACCTTATCGTATCTCGTACAGATCGGACGAGCGTCACAAAACCGAGGTAACACCTATCCCGCTCGCTCACCTTCCTTTGTCTTTCGAGAGCGCATCGACGCGATAAACACAACCTGCGGGGCCCGTGATTATCGGCCGTGTGATAATTATTCGGATCGCGTCGGCGATACAACCCTACATACATATGCGCACACATTGAAGCGAGGAATTAATCAACTCACAGTGCTATGTCTCGCATCGCGTTTGCATGTGTTTGTTTATGCATCGATATGCGCGTAAAGCGGATGGTGTCGTGCGAACGAAATCTTTAAAGTGTATCTTCGCTTGGGTGGCTTTTAGTAGATCGAGTTTCAATCGATAAATTTTTCATGAATTTTTCCATGCCTCGCTGTGTAAACGGCTGTTTTGTATCATATAAGACTGGGGCTCGATTTGTTGTACTTTGCGACTTTTTTTTTTTTTTTTTTTTTTTTATTGCTTTGAAATAATACTAGATTTATACACGTGTTTTAACTCAACGAAAAATGATTATTAAAATGGTATCCAAAAAAAAAACTTTGTTTTTTATAAATTTTTTTGCTTAAATTGAAAAGTAAATTTAATATTGCAATAAAATGGACAAAATGTAAAGTTATACCACGTATTTAAATTTTACTTCGTATTGAGATTAAATTGTAAAAATTTAGATTAAAAAAAGTAAGTTTGATATTATTTATAAAACAAATAAGCATAATTGCAATGATCTATTACATATTATTAATTTAATAAATTAAAGTATCGAAATTGATGACGGTTTTGGTGTATGTACGTGTTTATTTGCACATGAACTGGTCTGTAATATGCACAAGCCTCGTTCATAATATTAATTTAATAAATTATTCCATAAAGTTATTAAAAAAAAAGGCTTTTCGATAAATAATACTTAAAATAGTTTATTAACATTATTTTAATTAGATAAACAGCAATAACATAATGACGTACTATTGGCTGTAATCTACATCGCTTCATATAATCGACAAAAGAGACGAAAAAAAAAATTCGAAAACAATTGTAAATTCAAATCGCTAAACGATCAAAAAAAAAAAAAAAAAAAAAAAAGACGAGGGAAAAGGGGAGATCGATTCACCAGCTGGATTAAAGCGCGCGAAAGTTGAAAAATAAGTTAGTCAGGGCTAACTTACGAAGTCAAGTGTCCCCAAGAGAGCAAGAGTATAAAGCGCGCGCGTGCGCGTACTCGAGGCTCGTCGCGAGACGAGCAAAGTGAAGAAGGAGGTAAAGGAGGACTGGATTACAATAAGCGAGGGCGCGCGCTCTATACACCCTACTACGCAAATACGTGACGCGTGCCATTCTTTCTCTCTCTCTCTCTCTCTCTCTCTCTCTCTCTCTTTCCGTACATCTACAACGAGAGATACAGTTCGCACATTCTCTCTCTATGTATATATACATATATTTTGCGGTCGGCTTCATTGTTTCATTGTATTATAAACGCATCGCGTGCGCTTGGTAAACGAGCAAGAGAGAGAGAGAGAGAGAGAGAGAGAGGAAGAGGTAAAGCGAGGGTGTATCGATTGCCCCGCCCCCCGCTGTGTAGCCATGACGACACTCCCCTGCACCAAGTCGAACCCCCTGAACAACAAGCTGTTCTATATATATATATACTTCATCGTATCGTTGAGGTATGTACAGAAGTGTGCGTATGAAAGAATGAAAGGATCGGAAAGAAATGACGATGAAATCTTGACCAGATCTATATATACATGTATACCTTTGAAAGGAAGGGAGAAAAACTCGGAGCGCGAGCTGAGAAAATTTACTTGGTTGGTTAAAAAAGTATTGAGAGAGGAAAAAGATTTATTGAAAAAAAAGTTAGAATTAGGTAGGAGAAGGATAAAGATTAAAAAATGGTTGTTTTTTTTTTTTTTTTTGAAATTTTAAAGGGTAAAATATTCTTTAATATAATATTTGAAATGTTTCAATTAACGGTTTATTTGTATATGCAAGTTAAATATTATTTTCATTTAATGTTTAAAACAAAAATGTATTAATTTATACAAATGAAATATCAAAGAAAATTTTTAAAATTGTTTTTTAAAATTTTCCATAAATTAAATTACTTTAACCAGTTAACTGCGCTTGAGGACTATACTCGTCATCGTTCAATTTTCGCGACACACAGATATGCGCGCTGACAAACAGAGCGACACAGTTAACTGGTTAATATAAATTGAATATGAGATGTGATAATTTTTCGTTTTACATTTTTACTTGCATTTATTTAAAGAAATATTAAATACGAATCACTTTTAGAATTTTCATTTTTTATATTATCATTTATAGCTACTTATCTTTGTAGTAAATTGATCAAACTTTAAAAAAAAAAAAAAAAAAAAAAAGTTTTAAGTACAGTTTAAAAAAATTAAATCGACCGTTAAAATTTATACAACATTGTAGAACTTATAAAAAAACGATAAAACTCTCCGTGCGAGCCATCAATTAAATAATCCCAATAACGGCACGCGTTGAAAGTAACCATTACGCACTTGTCGCGCGCGTTACGATTTAATCTCTTTATATAAAGGCATAAAGCTCCGCTCATCTTGTTATAGTACGAACGCGTAACGAATCGACGCGCGCAGACGCGCAGATACACGCACACGAGCGCACGCGTCTTCGAAAATGGTAGCATCAAGCGATACGAGAAAGAGACGACGCACCTAGGCAACGTTATAGATCGAGTCGAGCTGTATAGAAATCCGTGACGAAGGTGACGAAGGACAGAGAGAGAGAGAGAGAGAGCGTCGGCTGGTATATACACCTTCGTCGAGCTGTCGGCTCGCGTAGCCGGTGACTCGATAAAGAGTAACGCTTAGTCGCTGCGACGTGAGAACATCGAGAGGCAGATGAGACACGCGGTCGTCCGACGTTTTGTATTCCTTGCAACACGAACGATTAGCTTGGTGTATATGTATACAAATATACATGCATATTGCGAGGATTCGAGCGACGTTCTTCCTTTATTCCGACGTAAAGCCTTGATTCCTCTTGATACATAATCAGCCTCTTCGACCTATTCGAGATTGTACAAGGAAGGTGTATTATTCGTCGCTTAAATGAAACAACAAAATTTGAGCTTATTAGACTTCTCTTTCTTTTTTTCATACGCTATTATTTTATTCTTCTTTCAATAGTGTCTTTTCAGTGTTTTAGATCTTATTATATAATATAGGTGACGATTAAAATTAGTTCGTTGAAAGCAAATATTAGTTTGTTCGTACAACGATAATTTATTAGAGTATTCAAGGATGATTACACTTAATTATATATTATTATAAAGCCAATAAAAACATCTTTTATATAATTAATTTGGACAATTTTACGCAAATGTAAAATTATCAATTCATTATTTTCATTTTTCTAGTAGAAAATATTTAACAAGCTATATGTAATTGTGTTTAAATATTTTTACTTATTTAATAATTTTTATTTTTTTTTTTTTTTAATTAACAAAGTAAATAAAAATTATGAACTATAATAACAATTAAAAATATTATACATTTTTAAAAATATTTTAAAGAGTTATTATAAACGACGGGTGAATTACTACAATAGCTGTAATATTAAAATAACAGTTAATAATAAAATAACAGCGAATAAAAAAAATATTAATAAATGAATAATTTAAAAATCAATACATTACCGATTATACGAAAAGCAACAAAAATCGAAAGCATAGCATTTTACGTTATAGCAATGCAAAGTAAAACCGGATAATATTTATTTCCGGTTAAAAGAGTTTACAATCACTGGTATATATATATATTCAGCCGAGCAAAATTTCATTTCTCATTAAAATCGCAAAGGCCATTACAATGAATCAAAGCTAGCAATAATTCAATTCGCGATAAATACTCTACCGAGCGAGTATATACTTATATGTATGTAACATATATATACAACTCGTAAAAGCGCATTAATTCGATTTAAAATAAAAGATGAAAAAAAAAAAAAAAAAAAAAAAACGATCAAAACAAAGTCTCTACCGTACGCGTCTCCATTTGTATACTTTATAAAAGTCACGTCTTTGATAAAAACGGCGGCGATTCTTTACGAGCGAACTTTGCCCCTAATTGTTTCGATTTCGCGCTAGTCGTTAATACTATCATACAGTATAAATATATACACGCTTATCGTGCGCGCAACTAAACGAACAAGAGCGTATACACGAGGTCGTAGGAGGATTGCACGAACGGCTTTTCTTAAACGTTTTCGGCCCTTTCATTTTGTACGCCGTGCAGTATATACATTGTGTGAGTCGAGGTACGGTGAGGTGCGGTAAGCGATCGGTTTTTCTTCTCCGCAATGCGTCATTGAGAACGAGACGCGCGTGAAATGTCTCGGACAATGATGCGTTACCGATGGAGGCGAGTGTATCGTTAGCTCTCGTTTACGCGCTATCCCGCGATCGTTTATCATGATCTTGGAGATTTTTCATCCCGCGTCCCATTTTCATATTCTTTTTTCTACTTCGTCTTTTTTTTTTCTCGCTTCTCTCGACGCGCTATTCCGGAAAATTTTCATTTCATCCTTTTCTTTATGTATATACGAATTGTATAGAGAGGATTCAGCGAATCATTCGCGCCTTCGCTTATACAGGTTTGAGCAAATGGTTAATATATATATATATATATATATATACTATGAAAAGAGCGTTTCGGTCTTGTGCTATACGCGGCGAAAAATCGAATTACAAAGTCGGCATGAGACGCGCACGGGCTCGGGCGATTTAAACGCTTTGAGAAATTTATTTTTACGCACTACGCGCGAACCCGTAAAGTTTGAGGATTAATATTCTTTCGGTTGCGTTTGTACGATCCATCGGTGGTTTGTATGAAGCTTCGAAGGACGATTCATTGCGTCAGGTGGATTGGCGGCAGGTGGATTGAATTGTAGAAATTGTTGTTTAAATTTTAAAATTTTAAAATTTCGAATGATTGAATTTTTAAAAAGCGACATAGTCGAAATAAAATATTACAATAATTTATTATAAAAATATATTTAAAATATTTTAAAATTAACTTTAATTTTTCTCGATGAGATAATCTATTAGTTATGCAAAGTATTAGAAATAAATGTCTGATAATCGCGATAAAGACGATGAATACGAATTTGGTTGGAGTTTAATTTCGGAGCTTTAGGCTTGAATTTAAATTACACGCCGGTGCACGATCCACTTGACCTAGTTCCGGCTTTACTGATTCCTCGTGTTAAGACGTTTGCAATTATTATTTTAAAAAATCGTGGAAATTGATCGTAACTTTTATTTTATCTATAATTACATTTCCACCGATGGTGATTGGATTAATTACTAAATCATTATTTACAATGTTGCTATTAAAGTGTTAAAAATATTAAAATGATTACGTTATAAAAAATTTATACAATAAAATAGTTAGAAATTTAACATCAATTAAAAAATAATTCGTGCAAATGTTTTAATAATTGTATCGAATTTAAATTTTTAAGCAATAAAACACAAAAGGATTTTTATAATCTCACGTTAAGAAAAAAAAAAAGAAAAAAAAAAAACTTTACAGTATCATTTGTTGCCGAAATAATATAATTAACTACGGAAATTAAAAAAGTGAGCCTCGAACGTTATGCGCATTTCGCACGAAAAGCAAATCTTAAGAGTCCAAAATTTTTTACAAATTACGCAATTCCAGCAAAGCTCTGGAAAAAGGGAGTCACAAATAAAAAGAATAACAGAAACAAAAAAAAAAAAAAAAAAAAAAAAAAAAGCGAAAGAAAGAGAGAGAATAATATAAAAGCGATGCGAAAGGAAAGAATAAAGAAGCGAAGGAGAGCAAAAGTTCTCTGTCTCTGCTCGAAAGGCAGAAAGAAGAGGAAAAAAAAAATCATTAAGCAGCAGCTACTCACGGGTGGAACACAAGAAATGCAATAACTCAAGGTATACATTTCTGACACCCACTCGTTTACATGTGCGGGTATGTGTTTGTGTGTGTGTGCGTGTGTGTGTGTGTGTTTGTGTCAGCCCCGAGGCTCGCCCTCTCGCGCACCTGTCCAGGTAAAGTATCTCTCTGTCTCCGTCTCTCTTTCTCTCTCTCTGTCTCTTTCTCTGTCTCTATCTGGTAAAGGAGTTGTAGAGGAGGTGTAGAGGAGCTCTTCCGAGAATTCGCAGCGCACGGCTCCGAGTTGTCTGCTAAGATCAGGATCATCGTAGCGGTGAAATCGTAAGAGTTTTTGTCTACGAGAGCGAGAGAGAAAGACTCCCCTGTGGGGGTCACATTTAATGAGTTTTTGTGAGAGAGAGAGAGAAAAAGAGAATGAACTAGGCGCGTTTTTCTCTCTCTCTCTCTCTTTCTCTCTCTCTCCCTCTCGCTCCCACTAAAAAAGCTGCGCATCACGTAGTGCTGTGGAATCTCGAATGGAATTCGGGAATATTAGCTCTATATTTCTCCGTTCTATAAACTATACAAGCGCACGCGTGCGCCCTCGTCTTGTGTATATTAACTCCCGATTCCGTCGAGACCTCCCAAAATACGTGTTGCGTAGTCGTTCTTTCGTTCCCGAAAAACCCATTTGCTCTCGCGTGGATCTCCGCTCTCTTTCCCTCTGCTTTTCTACGTATATATGCATTATTCTTTTTTTCTTTCTTTCTTTCTTTCTTTCTTTCTTTCTTTCCTCTATTATTGCTCTCCTTTTCTTTGGAGTTAGTGTGCACTGTCTTGATGACGTTTCACTTTTACGGTTCTGCATAATCGAATGTTGTAGGCAATTCACGCTTGTTTCTTTTGGGGCTTTGCTTTAATACCATTTATATTGCTATTCATACCGATGACAAAGACAATCATTTAAATTTATTGTCTCTTGTTTTATTAAGTTGAATTTTTAATTTTTTATTTATTTATTTATATATTTTTTTTTGTTTGGTCGTTTTTTGTAAAATGAAAAATCTAATGAAATAAAGTTATAAATTACAATTTTAAATATAATTGTTTAAAATAAAAAAATTTTTTGTCTTGCAAAAATTCTGTTATATAAATAAATAATGGACGTTTATTTTTGTTCATTTTATATTTTATAAAAATATTGATAAAAATGAATTTGATTGATATAACAATAGAACAGAAATAAGCATTAAAAATTATGAATCGCTGCAATTTTAAAATAAATCTAGTTTTTGATGATCAATTAATTTTTAATCTCTAATTAAAATGTTATATCCAAACAATTTCATAATTAAATATATTTCTAAAATAATGAAAACTCGATAAAGGAGATATACATAATATAAGAACGTTTCGAGGAGCTAAGACATCTGCTTAATGCAAAGAAGTTTCAATATTTAAAAAATTCAAGGTAATTTAGACGAAGAGTTTCGTTCCTCTCTTTCTCTCTGTCTCTCTCTCCTTTAAAAAAAAAAAAAAAAAAAAAAAAAAAAACAATCGGACAAACGAATATACGTAAGAATAATTTGCGCGTCATAAACACGCATACGCGCGCGCGTTTATATACATACATATATACATGCATATCGTATAACCGTACCTAAAAATTTAAACGCGTTAATGTGCGGGTTGCAGTATGCATGCATGGTTAGGTATAGAGATCCATACAAACGCGCTATGGTGAAGTGACGGATGGCCACATCGCATTTCGCGGTTCTCATCTATCTCCTCGATTTCTCGCGTGTAATTCCCGTAAAGTCGTTTCGCGCTCGATGATCCATCGCGTTGGATTATAAGCGCGATACTTTCTCTTACGCTATCTCTTGATACTACCTTGCGCCGTTTATTTTTAGGATATTGCGTATACTCTATATATTGCGTTTTATGCTTGTTGAGATTTATTTTAAATTTTCGTAGGTATTTTTCTTTTTTATATTTTTTAATATTGTTAATATAAATAATTAATTATTGAGATAGCTTTTTAGTAATAATTGTTTAATTGTTACTATTACTATTACTATTAAAGTGATACATTATAATATATTTATAATAAATTTAAGAGTAATATAAGATATTACTATTAAAGTAATAAATTACCGTTTACATACCGTCGTAATATTGATGTGTTTGTATTTGTATTGAAATTCATAAATTGTAATATACATCTTCTCCTCGGAAATAATCGAATTATTTTTCATTATTACTGAATGCACTGCATTGCCAATTGGATTAATCTATCCATATAATATGATACGTGTCATCTTGCAAATATAAAATCAAGATATAAAATTTAAGCGTTGAAAAACATTTAACTTATCCTATTAAAATATTAAACGATGTCTCGAAATTCCTCTCAAGCGGCATGTTTTCATTCTGGTCCAGGTAATGAAAAAAAAAAAAAAAAAGAAAAAAAAGAAAAAGAAAAAAAAGGAAAGAAAGGCACCAAGCCGCGTGTGATGACAATTCGACTCATTCCTCGAGCGGATTAACGCGCGTAGCGCGTGGATTAAAAAGGGGAACGAGGTGGAGAGAAATAAAGAGAGAGAGAGAGAGATATAGAGAGCACAAGTTACGAAAAATTAAAAGATGCGCGTGCGAGAGAGAGAGAGATAGAGAGAGAAAGAGAGAGAGAGTAAGAGAGAGTGAGACAAAAATAAAGACTTGTTCGTTTTGGAGGTAAGTGCACGCGTCGCTCGTTCTCTTGCAATCGTAATTAATCAACTTTCTGGTATGCGAGCGCTGAATCAAGAAAACTATAGGTGTACGCTTATGTATTTGTATGGTAGCCGTATGCAATGAGTAAAGAATTTCAAATAAGATCATCGTGTTTATTAATTTTTTTTTTAAATAATTTGTAAATTAAAAAAAAAAAATGTGTCTATGTCGTGGCTATATTTAAAAAGAAAGTGTCTAAAGTTTGTTAAAACACCACGACACACCCCGTGTCCACCGTTACTAAAAAAAAAAAAACAAAAAAAAAAAAAAAGAAAAAAGCAGGGAGAAATTAAGACTGGAAAATTAAAAGGCAAAAAAGTAAGCGCGCAAACACCGGAGATCCACATTCTCCCCAAGATCGAAGGCGTTAATCAACGGATCATTTAAGTTGATCGCCAACTCGATGAAGCGCTTTAGCGCGTGCCACTCGCCTGAAATCTCTCTCTCTCACTCTCTCTTTCTCTCTTATTCATCGCCGTCGAGGACGAGGATGGCTCTAACCCCGCTTACCAAACTCATAACTACGCCCAGGGGGCTGCTTCTGACACGTTCATCCCCTTGCGAGCGAGTCGCTGCCGCTTCCCTTCTTTGATGCGCGTTATAGTAGACGGTGACGCGCCCGCGACGATCGGCACGTCGCTCATGTGAATGATTGCTCTCCGTGTGTTTGTGTGTGTTTTTGTGAGTGTGCGTATGTTTCTCTTATGTGGGAATGTAAGTGTGTACACTGCAGACTGAATGAAATTATATTTCGGTCAACGTTTTCTCTCTTCGTCTTGTTATTTTCTTTTTTGTTTTGTTTGTTTGATTTATTGGCTTAAGCGTATTATATATCGTGAGATTTTTGCTTATCATTGAAATGAGCGTAAAAGTTCTTTTCAAATTTATTTTGAAAATTATTGTATTTATTGTCTTTGATCAGTAAATGAGGTTGTAATACGAATTTAAGTTTCTTTTTTGTATTTATGGTATCTTTGCAATTTGTTTCATATTAACATATATTTTTTTATCATAGAACTTATTCATTTGGTCACTACCAATGATAATTTAAACTGTTTTAAAATAATACTTTTTACGATCGACGATTAACTAAAATCTGTATAAAGAAATACAATAAAATTAAACATCGAATAAAAACATACATATAATTGTATTGTACGTACTTAGCCTATTTTTACAAAGCATTGCTCAAGACAATCTCAAATTTTTCCATCTACATACTATATAAATAAACGAAGCACGTCCGAATCTCGTAAATAATAAAAACAATTACAAAGGAGGCAGATACGAGGAGGCAGATAGTAACACTGGTATTCAATATAAGGGCTCGTAAGGACAAAGACGATATTCCGATATTGAATATGAGACATATAGCTCGTCGCGCAACGCATAATACGAGATCCCGTCGTAAACGGGTATAAATCACGCGTAAACCCATTCCAGCTCAGATTCATCTCTAATGTTTATATGACGCGTCTCGCGGAAATTCTATACACTGCGCGCGGGGCTACGGCTTCCGGAAGTCGTCCTATACCGGAACGCGGAGTCTATATATGATTGTAGGGCTGACAGAAACGGAGAGAGAGAGAGAGAGAGAGAAAGTGAAGGAGCAGCGATCATGTGACACGTTTTTTGGGTCGTCGTTCAGTCATCGATTAACGATGTAAGGCTTTTACTTATTTTATTTTGAAATATTATAATTAATATTTATTTATAATGAGTAATATAAAATTCATAAAACAATGTTAATTTTGTAAAGAAATGAAAAGGAATTTTGTGATTCGGGTAAATTAACGAAGTTAATTTGAATTATTTAAAAATTTAGCCGTCGTTTGATTTTTATTGGAATATCTTTCGCTTAATCTACGTAGTAGTTTCGAGCTTGATAAAAAGGTTTATAAACTAGTTTACAAACTGATTAAAAATTATAGTAATGTAAAACTAGAAAAACACGAGTTAATTGAAAGCAAAATTGTTAAACACGTTAAATTATAAGAATAATATATTGCTCTACACGTCAAAAGGAAGTTAAAATCACATAAAGATGCCAATCTCGTGCATAATTTGAATAATTCATAAATAAAGTAAATTTATGGTTTCATTCATTAAATGATAATTAAGAAAGAAAGGAAAAAAAAAAAAAGACGAGAGAGCGAGCGAGCAAGCAATCAATTTGCAATATCACCGCACGAAATGATCGTTGGGTTCCTTCGCTTTTTCAACGGCAATATTAACTAATTGGTCGATTTTATATATTTGTCTTCATTAACGTGCACATACGATTATGTTAATCGGCTGGAGAGAAGATACATAAACTTCTAAACGAGGCGCGTTCTTGCTTTTTCGCAGAGCGCAAATGTATGTATAAAATACACGCGCAATCGTAGACAGTAATGCAAAACCTCGATAAAAGCTCGCGCAAAGTAAATTTAATAGATGAAATCCCCGGGGGCGTCGCTCGTGCGAATACCTGGTAAATATATAAAATCGAGTGAAAGAGAGAGAGAGAGAGAGAGAGAGAGAGAGAGAGAGAGAGAGAGAGAGAGAGAGAGAGAGTGAGAGAGAGAGGCCAGACGAAAAGTTACAGTACGCGCGATGCGCATAGACTTACATATACACGCGGTTAAGATAGCGCTGGTCGTCGCGTCGGGTGGTCGGCTCGTCGCGAGGCTCGCCGGGGACATTACCCCGCAAAAAGTCGAGCAGACGTCGGAATCGATCGATCGACCCCCGCGTATTAACGATCTCATCAATAAGCCATACTCGCGACAAAGCCCGAGCAAGAAATCCGGCAATTTGTTGGCTATAGCCCTTAGCTATAATTCCACCGGCGACGACGAGCCTCTCCTCTCTTACCTTTGGCTTTTTATTCATCATTTTTTTCATTTAACCTTCGTACGTCCCACGTTTATAAAATAGAAAGAGAGAAGAGAGTAGCTGGATACGTATTATTGTTTTTTTTTTTTTTTTTTTCCATTCCGGATTAATTACGCGTCGGCGTAAAAGTGTCGATGCGACGTGCCAAAGAGCCGCGCACGAAAATAAACTCGCGTTTGCGTACGGCGTGGCAGAAGGGAGGTATGCGGTGGTGTAAAATAGTAGCGGACGACTCGGCTTGCCATACGTTGCTTCGAGTAAATAAACGCCATCGTAGCGATTGATTCAACGGAGCGCGGAGTGTGTAAGTAAGCTCGCGAGGAATGTTTGACGTCAAGCCGTCTGACATATTAAAAATATTAGGCCGATGTTATTTCTTGTTTGTATACGTTCGTTACAGTGTCAGATCTTTATTTTAGATTTTCTAGGATGGTAGAACGAGGATAAAGGTGTTTTGGGGTATTAATAGATTTGATGAATAAAATAAAAACGTTGAAAATTTTACTATTTTTATAATAAAGTAAATTATGAGTAAGTAAAACGTAATGTTTGGAAAAATTATTTGATAAAATTCGAAATCTTCGAACCATATTACACTAAATTACTTGTGAATCATTACTGGAATATACATTTATAAAAAAATATATATTAAAAATTTAAATAACTGGATATAAATAATTAAGTATTTTCGTAAAAAAATATAAGCATGGAACAGATTTGATAAATACGAATTATGAGCAACAAATAAATCGTAGCGTAGAATCGTCGTAGTTGAGAATAACGTCGAATCGACTTTATTCTTGATACTCATATATAAAAATCATCAACGTCCCGATTATCACTGGAGTTAAGGAAAATCGCAAAGAACAACAACAGCTGATAAAACAAGATAATTGCCGATATAAGTACAATCCATGATGCTCCGTGCCAATAATTCAAAAGCGCAGAGGGAACTCCCCGCGCTCGGTCTTTTTTTACACCTTTATCAATCGGTTCTTCGAAAGCAATATATTTCCAGGTATATACGTCGCACATACTCATCAAGCAAGAGAGCGCGGACGATCTCCTTCGGGAACATTTCGTCTCAATACGTCGAGCACGAGAGAGAGAGAGAGAGAGTATGTCTCTCGTGAGGTTCGCTTTTTTTGCTCGACTACTGACGAAGAAGGACTGCTAGAGAGAGAGAGAGAGAGAGAGAGAGAGAGACAGAGAGAAAGAGAGAGAGAGATAGAAAGTCTATATCGCGCACATGCGAAAAGTTTCTCTCTCTTTCTCTCTCTTTCATTCGGTTCCATACATATTGCATGCTGTCTTGTAGACATATTTATTGGCATCTCTATACGCGCGCGACCGATCGCTAAAACATTACTGTTATACCTGGCTCGCAACCTCCGCGCGCACAGCACCTATATCTCTTCCCTCTTTCTTTTCGCCCCTATGAATAAGGTATTTCGTGTTCGCGGTGGCGGGCTTTTTATATATCGCCCCGCGACTCGTATAAGTATGGATACACACACACACAAATACATATATATATATATATATATATATATATATATATATATAAGCAAGTGACTCGCTGCGCTGCACCGATGATGGATGTCGAAATTATGAGCGCGGCTATCGTTTTTTATCGTACCTTCCTCTCTCTTTTTCTCTCTCTCTCTCTCTCTCTCTCTCTTACGTCTCTCGGTAAGTCTCTGTTTAATTACGTGACGTTTGGCTTTCTTACTCACTTGGCTTTATTTCTTTGCCATCTTGCGAGCTTTCTTTATTGTCTAATGAATTGCCAACTTTTTAAAATCCCTTCGGTTCGTTTCTGCTTTTCCATGCGCTGCGCTTGCATAAATCTCGGGAGCGACGTCGCGTCTTACATAATTATTCTTTTTTATTTCAAAAGGAAAGAACGAGCGATTCGAAGCTCTCTGTGAGCTACAACTTTGTGAGATTTATGGGTAATTTGTATCGTTTGTTTTATTTATGATTAATGGAACGATTTTTAAATCATTGCCCCCAGGGAATCGTTTCTTTAACTCGCGGTTCTGCAGCGTATTCGCCTAATGTCTCCAGTCTTTTTTAAATATTTATAAAAATTCTTACGATAATTTGTTTTTTTTTTTTTTTTTTTTTTTTTTTATTTTTTTTATTTATCAATATACATTTTCTATAAGTAATTATTATTTTTTATTTTACGATTAAACTTATTCATGATATGCGAAGAACTACATTATTATTCTTTTTAATTAAAACGAGCGATATTTTATTATTAAAAGATTTCTGTTACATATATTATTCTATCAAAGTTCATATCGTAAGAGGAGAGACGAGAAAAAAAAAGGATAGTTGAAAACGAATGCAGTGGTAAAGATCTTATCTGCGGCCGATTAGTAAAAGGATATACAGATGGCATACAAAGAGATAAAAGACTATTTTATTATGTTAATCTTGGACAGGTTAATTTTAAAATTATGAATTCAAAGTGAGAATAAAGATTTTTTTTTATATATTTTTTTAAATAACTGCTCAGGAAAAAAATTTCCGTTTAAAAGTAATATTAATTATTATTCTTAAGGTTTAATTTACGATTTAATCGATATTTTGTTTCCATTTTTTAAGATATTAATCGAAAATCTTGCATTTCTTGTTGTAATTTACATTGGATTTGGTCAAGAGATATTTTTCAACAATTTTTCTGTGAAAAACAAAATATTCTAAATTTTAATTAGTTTTGAAAATTTTTCATACTTGATCTTAATTTTTTATTTATAAAATTAATATTATTGATGTTAAACTTCTAAATTATATAGAGTCAATTTTGGATACATTAGTAGAATAAATTGTGCGTTCATCGTTTGAATATACATCTTTTACAAAATCAATCACAAGATGAATAAAATTTTTAGATTCCATAACTTCATTTCAATACTTTCTTGTTATCTATGAGCTTATTAATTTTTATCTTTAATCAAGGAGACTATTAAACTTTGAATATTTATTTTAAATCCAAAATTTCTAACAAAATCGTCTAACTCGTTAAGCCAATTCCATCTCGTTGTACTAATCTCGCGAAGCTGTATTTACGAGAAGCTCTTCCGACGCGCCTTCGACGTGCATCATAAAGGTTGACACGTATATATACATATATATGCACAACGGGTCATTGTGCTGGAGATCTCTACATAGAAGCTTGAAGTACGCCGCGAAGTACAATATAGCTTCCGCGCATCAAAAGCAACCTTCACGAAGCAACGACGACGGTAGCAACGCGTCTACACGGGAAATGATAAAACAAGGCGAATAGCATTCCCGAGCCTCGACGGACGCACGTGAAATTGAGGGATGCGAGAGAAAGCAATATATATATATATATACTTGTATGTGTGCGGGTGGGTGTTTGCTCGCAAACAGATACACAGAAGCAAAGTCGAGTCGATCGAGAGACAAAACACCGTCGGCACACTCGTCGTCTCGTACGTGTACGCTTTATACAGAGTCCGCGCGTATATGTACGTAACCGGCGGCGTACGACGATACATGTACTATATACGGAGAGAGCAAGAGAGAAAGAGAGAGAGAGAGAGAGAGAATTTGGGGGGAAGTAGGGACGGCGACGCGCGATGCGATCCTGTCGAGGACAGGACGTCGCCGCCCCCGCGATTACAGACGAGGAGGAGATCTCGTGGATGGGAGGGGGGGGGGGACACACGACCATCCCCGCGAGCGTCTCTGCCCGTGACAGCTTAACCCACCCTCTCTCCTACTATCCTCTCTTCTCTCCCCTCTTCCTTCCCCCTTACCTAAACTTGCACGCTCTTATACCGGAGTTCCTCCTCTACCTCTCTCTCTCTCTCTGACTCTCTCTCTCTCTCTCTGTAGTTTGCTTTGCGCCTTGCCCGCTTCTATCTTGCAACGTGTACATTGTGCACGCGTATATAACATGCGTGAGCTCTGTGTTGTAGTAAACTAAAAGAGAGAGAGAGAGAGAGAGAGAAAGGCGAGGATCGATATACGCAGGGGTCTTCCATTCACCTCAACCTTGCCTTCTCAATTATCACTTGATCGCGCTCTCCTCACTTATCGCCGAATGACGACTATTTTCTTTTTCGGGCGCTTATACTACATTTTCCGTTATTTTTTCCCTTTTTCTTCGTTATTCTTTCGTATGGTAGGTGGCAAGAATTGAACTGAATTGTTTCGTTTAATGTAGAAAATAATATAGAATAAATCCGTACACGAGTTATAATTAAATTAATGTATTATTTTTGTAAAAGGAAACTTTCAAAAGTTTAGTTATTTTTATATAGTATAAGTATTTTAATAAATTAAGTATTTTTCGACGACTGCTTATCATTAAAATAATAAAATTGATTTAACATAACGATCATCATTTTATTAAATTACTTTTATATTTGCATTTACTATTACATAGTCTGCATGTTCACTAGAATTTTTTATTAAAATTAATACTTTTAGTTTTAAAAAAAAGTCAAACAGACACGATGAAATTTGACAAATGTATTTTTTTTTTTTGCATAATACAAAACTTTCTTTGTATATAGGTGAAGGACGGGCAAAATGAACGTGTACTGTATTCGGTATGTAGAAATTACCAAAAATTCCCCCACTGAACAATTTTTTTATATTTTCACAGAGTAATTTTCAGTGTTTGCGCGATGCTTAAAGCTATAATATCAATAAAAATCGTTAAAATAAATTTTGAAAGTTTTTCTTAAGATTTACGGACAGTAAAAAATTGATCCTATTATTGTTTTTAATTGAATTATCAAATTTTTTTAAGTCTAAAAAAGAGTATAATATTAAAATATTACAATGAAATAAAATAAATGTTTCAACTCACATAAATTAAAAATTAAAATTTTTATTTTAAAGAATTTAAAAGAAAATCGAATTTTTTCACATTAAAACTATAATATCCATTTAAAATTTTTTAATTCGTCCATCAAATTTTCAACGCCTCTTCAATCTCTACGTTATAGCAACGGTTTCAAATGAGTATATTAATAATAGATAAATTTTTTATTAATAAAAGACAACATTTTTTAAAAATTTTTTTCATTACATTAAACAAAAAAATTATAAAAGAAAAAAGAAAAAGGGTAAAATGTAAGGAAAGAGAGTTGCACGGGTAAACTCGCGCATCTTCGTCGCTTTCTCGGAGCGTTTCATCATCGCATCGAGTGTACCGATATATGTACATTCGCTTGGGCACGTATTTATGCAGCGTATGCCTACGTACGTAATTGCTGTGCAAGACGAATGACGGTACTTATTTGCACTCGGCCCCGCAGAATTAAAAGCCCCCGAGTATACTATATAGTAGTCCTCATTAATTATTCTTACGCTCGCTAGTTTTTTCTCTCTTTTCCTCTTGTATACATATATATGTAACTGTATATGTACGTATATTTTTGCAACGCGCGTAGAGAGTCTAGTTACGCACTTTCTCGAGATAAAGAGAGGGTAGAAAATCATATGCGAAGACAGGATAAAAAGACGATAGCTACTGAAATTCAAGAAGAGGAGAGAATAAGCTCCGGGGAAGAATATCGCGCGGGCGATTGATTTTTTGCGCGCGACGCATGCATGCGCAAAGTCCACGTCCAAAAGAGGGAGAAGGGAGGAGGAAAGAGGAGGTAGGAGGGTTACGAGAGAGAAAGAGAGAGAGAGAGAGAGAGAGAGAGCTACTATTTCTCGGGCGGTGATTGGCTCCGCGGGGGGTGGATGCAGGCGCTGCGTGCGCCTCTCGCATCGACTGCCCGTCGCATTAACATTCCGGCCTCTTTTTCTTGCTTGCCTCTTTGCTCGTGATAGATTGTGCTACGGGACGTTTTGCGCTTGTAACCTCCATCTCTCTCTCTCTCTCTCTCTCTCTCTCTCTCTCTCTCTCTCTCTCTCTTTCTCGCTCTCTTTCCCTCCCTCTTTCTCTTTATCTCACGTTTTCGTTTCTGCGCGCACCGTCGGATCATTCCTGGGACACGTATATGTAGAGCCCGCGCGCATTTGGACCCACGTCGATTACGCTGACGCTTTCAATTAGAAATCGTTAATCCTAAATTTCGTCGTGATTTGATTTGTTGAGCGATGGATATAATTTCGAGAATTGTTCTTATAAAAATTTTATTGTTTTATACATCGGATTGATTGTTCTGAAATTTTGTTATTAAATTTATAAAATTTGTTTATAATTTGTTTAAATTTATTGATAAATTTTTGCTTATTCCTTATTAAAGACATCAACGATATTATTAATGAAAAATACGTAAAGATAGCAATCGAGACTTTTAAAATTTATAAGGCACTGTTTGTAATAAATTTACTTTTAAAACGACATTTGTCTCGCCTTGTTTGACCCATATCTACTTATGCGTATTAAAAATTTATTACTGCAACATAGTAACCATCAATCTTTTTAATGAAGTAGTACTCTTGTCTTTGTAGTTAAGTGAAGCAAAACTGTTGCTCTGCTTGTAAAATTAAATTTTATTATTTATTTATTTATTTTTCTAAAAACGCGTAGAATTTTTCAATTAGTTATTATTAAAGTAATTTAAAAACTCGCCGATTTTTCAAACTCTTTTTTTTTTTTCAAATTTATCACTCACCTCCTTCCAATTAGCGATTTCTAACGCAACGACATTTCTCATTTATCGATTATGGAACTTTCCTCGAACTGTTTTGATTGAAAATATTTCGAAAGCTCGAGCGGTCTATTATTTTTCATCGTAAAGAGAAACCATTATCGAGTTCCATGAAAGAGTGCCCTGTAAGTCTGACCGCAAGTTTCATCTCCCTCTCTCTCTTTCTCTCTGTGTTATTCTTTCCGTCTACTACTATAAGCACATACACACAGGTGTACGTACGTTAATGTAAGTATACGTAAATGCTTGCGCATGCGCGCGCGCGCGTGCACGGGTATAGTGTATCCGTATACACGAACCGGCGACTACTCAAGAAGGCAAAGTGTAGGCTCCTCGATGGCGAAGGGCATATTGGCGCGACGGGGTGCGCGACGCCAGGCGCGACCATCTCCTTCCCTCCCACTTCCCCTTTTGGTTAAGCAGCCCTCTTTCTTCCTATATATCCGTGCACTCCTCTCTTTCTTATACTTGCGCGCACGCGATCTTCGCCCGCGTGATTTAATGCCTCATCCTCCCCTCTCTCTCTCTCTCTCTCTCTCTCTCTCTCTCTCTCTTTCTCTTTAACTCAAAGGGGCGCACGCGCTCGCTTGCTCGCTCTCGTACACCTTATTTATGCATCGAACATATGCGCACACGATCGTGCAGCTCTCGTACACGAGGGCATAAATGCGTGTACGTGTGCCTGGGTATGCATTCGTGTGCAACCGAGGATCGGACGAGACTCGCGGACTCGCATGTTACGAAAGCAGGAACGCGACGTGGAGAAGCGCTGGAGCGTCGTGCACAACGCGAAACGATATTAACCGAGGAAGCAGCAACGGTAAGAGAGTTACAAAGAAAGGATATGAATGTGTGTATATACATGTATAGCGAAGGTGCACGAAACGGAGGATAAGAAGCTGCCGCTCCGCTACTCTTACTTCGTGTTCGTCCATACATATATGTATGTATTTATACCTCTGCATGCTCACGATATAATATAGAGAGCCTGTTCGAAATTAGTAACTCGTTGGAATCGCAAATTTCACTTTCTCACTTCTTTCTCGCTCTCTCTCTCTCTCTCTCTCTCTCTTTCTTGCTTCGTGCGGCTTCGCGTGCATAATTCGCCTTCGCTGCGCTTTGCTGATTCGCTTGTACGCCCTGACTTAGGAAGGGGAAGATTATTTTTAGAGATTGTTCAGGGTTGCTTTCTCTCTCTCTCTCTCTCTCTCTCTCTCTCTCTCTCTCTCTCTATCGAAAAATATATGAGCTTCTATTGTCAGATGGTAAAAATGCTAGCAACATTGAACGGAATGCGTTAATGTTCTATGTGTTGTTTTTGGTATGCGTAGAATTTTTTTTTTAAATATAGTTAACGTATGAAAATAATTTTTTTAACTCATTGATATATATTTATACTTTTACTTTTTATTTGTCATGGTTTTTTTTTTTAAATTTAATTCATCAATATTTCTATGTAGACTTCAATGATAAAAAGAATAAAATAAAGCGCTATATAATAGGTAGATTTTCATTGCAATCTTTGCCTTATCGAAACTATAAATAGGGAAGATCGGTGTAATAATGAATACCTACCTCAATATAATTATAATACAAATGAACCAATTACTTGTGTTCTAATCGCGTAATGATACCTTTTGTCAACATCGATGTCGTCGAAAATCTAGATTCAATCTTCATATAAAATTACATACCTTAGGCTTTTCTTTCCGAGTGTTGGAAGTAGAAGTAATGTATCGATTATATACTGCTTAATCGCGTGCTTAGTCAGGTGCTTTCTTTGGACCTCCGATTGTGTTCAGGCTGTGCATCGATCTGTAAATAAGACCGGAGTCGGTTACTCGAGGTTGTGCCGCTGTGATATAATTGCTGTAACTTAAAATTTATGAGCGATAGAATACGTAAAAAGTAATCAATGAGATTTTGTTTTTATCTCATTTTGTAATTACTTATAACTTATATTTTATGAAAATGAAGCAATGTAGATATTTTGTAAACAAACTGTATTACATATGATTAAAAATTCAATCCAATCAATTATTTTTTTTTTTTAATTTAACACGAATAAAAATATACTTGTGTAGATAATATGAGAATTGTGAAAATGAAGAAAATATTATAAAAACTTTAACTTTCTTATTTTGAAAATTACATAATAGTACATTTAAATTCAATGTCAATGATTTTTTTTAACGACGAATCGAATCTAAATGCTCTTTATACTATTCGATCTTACTAAACGTTTTGTTTCACCATTACAGCGTTTATTTTTAGGAAAACATAAACGTTGGATAATTTCAACATTTTCAATAGCATATCATCGAAGAAATCACGAAAAATTTTTAGTCTACATCTGTACGTAACGGTAAGAGCCGTAATTACGTATACATTTCCATACGCGTGCAAGCAGAAGCGATTACAGCGACATTATAATTAGAACATGGGGAATATTTTACAAAATATCAGTTTCAATTAGACTTATCTCACGGCACGGCTATACGGCACGCGCACAGCGTGCAATCAACCTTCTATGCACGCAGGCGCGCGCGTGAATTCTCACCCGAGCCGAGCTTTAATAACTCCATCGCTTGGCTCTCTTCTCGACGTTGCAGAGATCTCTCGACGTTCAAGAGAGAAAGAAGAGAGAGAGAGAGAGAGAGAGAGAGAGAGAGAGAGAGAGAAGGGATAGCTGCCGTCTGGCTGGCTGTAACGCTTTCTGATATCGCGTACACGGGTGTACATACATACATACATACATACATACATACATAGCTATCGCGGCTTGCGAAACGCTTTTAATTGCGATTCCGGCTGCGCAGCGTGAGTGGAAGCAGGCAGTTCTCTCGCTCGCTTGGAAAACATGGCGGCCAAGCGCGAATGAAAAGAATTTTAATTGCTCGGGCGCGCTAAGGTAAAGAAAGAGAAAGAGAAGGTGGAGGTGGAGAGGAGGAGAAGGTGAAAAGGAGGTATAGAGAAAGAGGTTTACACGCCACTACTTCTCTATCTAACCATTCGAGGGAGAGAGAGCAAGAGAGAGAGAGAGAGAGAGAGTAAGAGGGAGAGAGCCAGTACCGAGATGCCAAGCCGACAAGTTGGTAGCCAATGAGATCATATATCAACTACCGCTCCGCCGCTCGGGAGTCTCTTACACCTATATACACTTAAATGCACATATAGAAGGTAAGGAACTCTCGCGCGCCACGCGAAAGAAAATGGCGAATGCCACGCAAGATTCTAATGCTTTTCTGCGAGCGGCTCAGCCGTCGACGCGCGTCCGTCGAACGATTCTCGCACCGGGACATGTGCATCCCGAGGAGGAGTACGGCTCTCTTCGAGCTTCTTTACAACGAAGCGTAAAAATAAATTTTAAAAGAGATGATAATTTTGACCTATTTCTCGAGGGCAGGAACCTGTGCGCGGGCGGCGCGGCATGTGTTTTTGCGCGGCGCTTAAGGTTCGATCTGCATGCGCGTGTAACGAGTGAGAGCATAAACTATATACACGGATACAAATACACAGAGCAACGGATACACCTGCGTCCACGGAATTCATTGGTCGGGTTTATCTCAGCTGCCGGCGCCCGAAGCTGCGGAGGAAGCTCCGTTACGTCTCGTCGCTAGGTAGTGTCTGTATTGCGCGCGGTAAAGAAACGAAAAAGAAACGAAAACGAAACGAAAACGAAATGAAAAAAAAAAAAAAAAAAAAAAGCAAAACAAAAAAGCAGCGTAATTTTCGTAAAGGAATGAGAGATATTACACGCGGTGCACGTGTCGTGTACACCGGGAGCTGCTCTCGGGGATCGAATAATCGCGCATACGTGCAACCCGGAGCTGAGCTTCCGATTAGCGATCGTTTCGATAAACGAGCCTTACACGCGAATTACGTGCATGCGCTCGGTTTCCAATGTGCTGTGAATCTTGTTTGGTGTATGTGTGAGTGTGAGTGTGAGTGTGTATGTGTGTGTGTGTGTGTGTGTGTGTGTGTGTGTGTGTGTTACACGCGGGAGGAAGTTTAATGGAAATTGAAGCGGATTGGTTGTGTGAAAGGAGAGCTCGAATAGTTATATGATTAAATGCTTGCGTTTCATTTTTAGCCACTAAATTGCATTTTATGTAACGTTAGATATAGACAAAAATTTTTTTTTTTTTTTTTTTTGAATATTATTTTATAATTTTTTAGCAAAAACATTTAAAATCAATTTTTTTTTTTTTAAATCATAATAAGAAATCATAATTTGTTAAAGCTTTTTTTTATTAAATATTTATGAATTTATAATATAAACAATTATATGCTTCGTTTCGTATGTAAAAATATTAAAAAAAATTTGTTTGTGTAACATTTAAAATACAAACAAAATTGATAATTTACGGCATATCATTAATATTCTAGTTACAAAAACTTATGAATACTCGAACAATAAAGAGCTTGATTTTACTTCTTATATTTGAAATTTTATTCAATTTATAAGAGACCAGATGATATATACCAGTTGGTAATAGCTGGTGGAAGACTTCCGAAACATGAACGTTTCATAAACGTTTCATAGATACATGATTGTAATATAAATGAACCGGTCAGATATGGACTGGCGTAAAGGAGGTTCTATGTGATTAAAAAAAGCATTACTCAACAGTTTTTTTTTTTTTTTTTTTTTTTTTTTTTTTTTTTTTTTTAATCCTTTGATCAAAATTTGTTTGTACGCTATTTTTGAAGTAGTAACTTATGAATCGATTGCCTCAATACTTTGTACGTAAGATAAATTAAAATTATGAATATTCAAAAAAATTAACCCTCGTAATCGGAATTTGTATATTTAAGCTAAACTTCCATGTCATTTGAGTCACACAACTTTACATGTGTATCAAATTTTAACTTCATCAGTCTAACAGATTCGAACAAAAATGTGTGTGACAGACGGACGAAAAGACAGTCAAACGCACAAGTGATCTTATAAGGGTGTGGTTTTTTCATCGGACGTATGGAATCCTAAAAATAAAAAATTTTAAGGAGATAATATTGATTCTTTAAAAATAAAATTCTTATATAAATATTTATCAACTTGAAAACAATAATATTGCAATGATATATGTAAAAACAAATATATTAAATAAAATAATGATATATAAAAACTTTTTCTCTAATAATTTACTTTTTGGGATTACTTTTTCACGATGCATTTGAAGGATATCTTTTAATATAAATTGTACTTTTATGTTTACAAATAGAAATAGTTTTGGAAACATTAAATAAATATTTTGACAATATCTATTGATTTATTAAAATAGTTACAAGTAGTTACAAGTAAAATTATTATTTATATGTAATTTCGTTGATTTTTAAACCAGCAAACTGATTTAATAATTCTTTTTCTTAAAAGAAATAAAATTGAGCTTTTGCTGATTAAAGCATTAAATTATGAACAAAACCCTTACAAAATGCATTTTTATCTCTCGACTGCTCGGGCCGCACGGACAAAATTTAATGAAATACATCAAGTGAAAAATAGCAAAGACAAAAAATTGAACTCTTGACGGCTAAAAAAAAAAATCAAACGAAACAAAACAAATCTTAAGAGAGCATCACACGCAGGTGTATAGCGGCGTATATAACGCGCGCGTCCCGCGTCTAAATCTCATTTTTCTCGGCGGCTATGTGTCCAGAGCGCAAAAAAAAAGGATAAAAAGGAAAGAAGATAGAAAAAATAATATAGGGAAAGAGAATGAAAAGCAAAAAGAACAAAAACAAGAGGAATAAGTTTTTTAAGCGTTGCGACGACTGCGCAGAAACGAGCAAACCTAAGACGAAATAAATCAAGTCTCTCTCTCTTTCTATCTCAGTCTTTCTCTCTCGAAAAAATATAAAGCTCTTGATGGAAGCGAGAAAGCGCCCGGCATTTTCACGCATAATAAAAGCCGGTGGTGCGCTAGGAATTTCTGAGATTGAAGATACACATCCTTACGGCCTCCGAGCGAAAAACCGGCTTTTCTCTCTCTCTCTCTCTCTCTCGAGTTCTCCAGCTCTCCTCTTCGTTATCTTCTCGTGCTATCGTTCGCTCTTCGCGAGCGCGAGTATCGCAGGAAAGATAGAAAGCGCGCCTGTGTAATTAGGAGCTCGGCTTGCATGCATGCACCCACACGCGGCTCGAGTAAGCCAGTGAGAAGGCGTGATACCTTTTTACTTAGACGAGGTAGTACATACCGCGTTAGCGAGTGTATATTTATTAAGAGAAAAGAGGAAAAGGCGCCTTCTTCCCGAGTTTCAATGGAAGTGGCTATCTTTTTCCTCTCTCTCTCTCTCTCTCTCTCTCTCTCACTGTCTCTCGCTCTCTCTTTTTCTCCCGGCGCATTACATTGTATACACGGGAGTTGATATCCGTCAAGGTGTCGAGTCGCCGCGCGAACAAAGACGCCAAGAGAGAGAGAGAGAGAAAGAGAGAGGAAGGTATAAAGGAAAGTAAAAGCCCCCGCCGCCGAGTGTTTTTCTCGCGCGCGTGGGTGTGAGTACGCGGATTCTACCGAACTTAACTGCACGACGAGAGAAGAGAAGCACCTGCTGCTCCTTTCTCTCTCTCTCTCTCTTTCTCTTTCTCTTCGTGTATTGTAAAGACGCTCGGTGTACGAAAGCTCCTTTGCATATGAGCGCACCGCCCAAGATATTGCCAAGGGCACGAGCGAAAAGAATTGTGAGTGAATATGTATATATATATATATATATATATATATGCATATTGTTGAGTTGCATTAAAGCCGTTTCTCGCGCGATTTTTCACGGTTGTGTACTCTTGCGTACTGCATATATATATATATGTATGTATGCATCCCGCTGTTGTCTATATACGAGTGCGTATTGCGCGCAGTAATTCTTTACCGGGCGCTCAATGTTAACGAGTTTCGAGATAGCGCTCGCGTATGCGCATGTGTCTGTACGTATGTAGAGCGTATTGAATTTTAGGGCAACTTAAGAGATCGATATAGATAACGTCTTTGAGCATGAGGAAATGAAGTAGAAAAAAAAAATTTTTTCTCTTGTTTTTTAACGATCGATAATGATACGCGCTTATGAATAATAATTATATTGCTGTTATAATGAGAAATAAGTCGTTGATTCGTGTTTTATTTTTTATTGGGGAGATATATGTTGTTAGAAAGTTATTTCAAGACTGTATTAAATAAAAAAATATATTAGAAAGGAATTAAACTTTATAAAAAGGAACATGTTGTGAAAACTTGCAAAATTTAAATTTCATATGTTCGGCAACGTTACAAAATGAAAAAGGATGAAATCTACCATTCTTTGTTTTAATTAAAATTCAAAAATATAAGAAACAATATTGTTGCCGTTTTTAATAATTTTATATTTTACTACATTATTGTAAAAGCACTTTTAATTTTCATTTACCTATATACATTGAAATTATTTTATTACTTTAAAATAATTAAACAAATCACGACTCATAAATTTGGTTATATTTTAAGGTATTTACAATAATGTAATTAAAGATAGATGACATTTATGTCATGACACGATAACTCTAATAGAATACTAATTTTAAATACTATTTAAATACATTAAAATTAAGTGTATTTATATATTCTTATCTTAAATTAAGTAAATTTATATATTTTTATATTCTTCGTTTCAAGATAAATTATATAATTAATTATCTAAATTAATATCGGTTTCTCTATAAAAACAAATAGTTTCTAGTGCGACTTTTTCTGATGACAACCTTATTCGATTTTATGTCAATTAATAACATTTTTCGAGATCATAATCATTGATAATATAAAATTCATATTTTCTTAAACATTAGCATAAACATTTTATCTCATTCCGTATTCAGTAATAACAATAAAACGATCCATTTTGCGACGGCCATAAAAACAAAACGAAGCGGAATAATAAAAAAACATTATGCGTGAATAAAAATGCCGGTAAAAAGCTTAAACAAATATCGTAAAAGATAAAATGCAAGCGTTGAAGCAAAATAAATGTAAAAAAATGCTTGAAAGCGATAACGAGCACATTTTCATACGTACATACGGTCCCGCGGTAAACAATGAAAAATCGATCGCAATAAAATCGAAAGCTCATAATAGAGATACGTTGTATAAATGTCGATATTTTTAATGATGACTCGAGAGTTGCGGGCCGTCTTGTTAATTCGCTCTTTTTCCTTCGTATCTCTCTCTCTCTGTCTCTAACCTTTTCCGATTCAAACAATGTGAGAAGATGCAAAAGGCCACGATTAAAAATATGACGAGCATTCGTTTCCCCAGTCATAAAATCATTAGCATAAGAATTCCTCTACCTGCAATTCTCCCTTTCTTTCTCTCTCTCTTTCCCGTTCATCTCCTCTTTCTTTCTCGTATTTATTTTTTTTCTTTTCTCTTTCTCTCTCTTTCTCCCTATGGACTCCCCAGACCGTCGCTCGAGAAATGGCCTCCACCTCCGCATTCTCTCTCTCTCTCTCTCTCACTCTCTGCTCTGCTCTTTGCTGCTGTACTCCTCGCATATTTCGTATTTTACTTCTCGTAGTCGTCGGACCTGATTTATAAACATATAATGTGACGAGGGAGTGGTCGCTCGCTACCACATAATGATAGGCCAACGTTAATTACGTTTGCGTTAAAGCTTATACCGATCAACCACCAACCCTGTCCGTTAGAAGAACGACCGTGCGAACCGATTCGCCGCCATGAATCATCGCGAGTCGCTTCTTCCTCCTCTCTTTCTTCGTCTTCGCCTTCTTATTCTTCTTATTCTTCGATCCTTGAACGTTTTTTCGTTTTTCTTATTTTGCTCTTTATCTCCTTTTCTTTTTCTTTCTCGAACTCTATAGCCGGTCAATAGATTTTTAAATCGAAGCAATAACGATATCTTCGCTGATATTTCGGAAAAAAATTTGTTTGCTCTATGTGACTTTTACGTTCGTCTCTTCATTGCCTCGGTTTTCTCTTCTTTGTATGTACGTTATACATATACGCATATATATATATATATATATATATATATATATATATATATATATATATAAACTTTGAAACTTTTTCACTTCGGTTTCTCGATCGCTCCCTCTCTTTTTATCCCAAAAGCGTTAGCGCGCGCGAGCGAACGGACTCGTATACGCCGAGTTGAAATATCATGTTGGCTCTTCCCAATATGTTAATCGTTGCATTAGCATAATACCGTGATTTTTCAAGGATCATTTGGAAACGCAAATAAATAATTTATAATATTGCGCCCTATTCCATCCGAGAGTCTTTCTATCTCCCTCTCTCTCTCTCTCTCTCTCTCTCTCTTTCTCTCTTTCTTTCTCTTTCTTTCTTTAGACTGGAATTTCGTCTGTATATAAACGTCGAGTATATACATGAAAGCAAGCAAGCTTTATTCGAGCGTTTCGATTAATACGGAGATCTTATCTTGTCAAAATTAGTTTTCTCCCGAATAGGATTCCGGCGTGCCGATATTACGGAAAGATGCATCAAATCGAATCATTTGTACAGTCATTAGTAATCGGAATCGTGATGGTTATATATATATATATGTGTACATACCGTTTATACCACGGATTGCTCGACAAATTACAAAGAGATATAAAAGTCGCTTTCCGACAATTCATAAATATTTCTTTAGAATTTTTTTGTCTTTTTTAACGTATCAAATTTTTTGGCTAAGCAATTTTACGATATCATCGATGCGAAAGTCGAACTTATACAAAGACATTAATGAAACCGTTATCATCGACGAAAAATGTGATAATATTGTTAAATTTATACGTTTCACGTGCGATAAATATTGCTAAATGATATATGATTTATGATGATTAATTCTTATTAATAGTATATAGTTTTAATCGATCGATTTTTATTTTCATATTGGTTATAGATTATTTTAAAATTGATGAATAAAATTACTTTTTTTTTTTTTTTTTTTATAAATATGTATTGAAATCATAATTTTTTAAACTTGAAGTAAATAAAATGTTTTGAATAAACATACATATATTGTAATTGCAATTCTATCCTTATTCGGTGAAACAAATTTTCAACCATAAATTTTTCTTGATTTAATTTAATTCTTAACCAAAAATATCGTTAAAAACTTTGTAAAGCCGTAAAACATATATCACGCGCAATAAACGCAAATGCACTACTGTAATCGTACAAAAGTTTGAGAAACGCGTAACGTAAAATTTAAAAAAAAAAAAAAGGAAAAAAAGTACTATATAGGAAGAGAGAAAAAGTGAATGGAAAATAACGAAATGAAGGTCGATCTGTAGGTGTGACAAACGAGAGCTCGGGCAAATTGCGCGCTCGCTTCTCTCGTTCGCGTTCTCTGGTTTAAGCCGTGTTCTTTCCAACCCTTTTCTCCGTCTCTCTCTCTCTCTCTCTCTCTCTCAACCTCTTTGGCATACGCGTACTCTTTTTCATATCTGTGCTTCGTATATATATATTTGCTAGCGTTGAAAATAAACCCACGTGTACACAATAAAATTATTTTTCAGATATTGCTATAAAAATTATTAGACATATTGCGATCGAGGTGATGAAATTTGGTAGCCAAAAGAAAAGTATTTTGTGATTTATTCAAAGCTTTTTTTCTTGTCGATTCAAAATCAGATGTATTGTACGTTTGAAATTCAACAGACTTCCATTATTTATTTGATTTTTATTGTCAATAACGTTGGCTCCTTTTTATCATGTCATTAAATTATTTTCAATGGGGAAGAACAATGTATTTTACTTGATTAATTCAAAATTATAATGAAAAATACTTTTTTTTTCAGGTCATTTTGATTTGTAGTTTTCTTTTTTTAAAAGAGTGCATCTAATTCTTTCATTAATAGTAATGAACATATTAAGTTATTTAAGGAAAAACAAAAATAAAATATTCTATTGTTAATGTGTCGTCCAATATTTTAATTTTTATTCTAAAATATATTTTTTCAAATGTAAAAGAAAACATATTTAAAGTTTCGATTATTGTGTTATTTTTTAATATTTTTGTTATAAATTTTCTCTACCCCTTTATGTGATTTTTATTCTAATTGATTCACTCTTTAATCATTGTTGAATTAAAAAACATTCATTAAAAATTACATAATATTAAAATTAGACTCGTTTAATCTTTAGGATGGAAAATTATTCCATAAACGTCTCGATATCAGAGAAGAGGAAATCGTCTCACGTCTGTACATCGAGAGCAAATTGTAAGTCCTGCAGTTATCTTTGCAATATATATATATATATACTACGACGATAAAAAAATAAGACCAATTTTTTTTTTTTTTAAATTCTTTATTTATTCTTTTAAATCTATTTCGTTGCCTTCAAAGTAGTCCCCGCCCGACACAATACACTTATGCCAACGTTTTTTCTAATCCTCGAAACAGTCAGAAAAGTCCTTTTCCGGAATTGCCTTCAATTGACGCAACGATCCACGTTTAATCTCCTCAATCGAGTCAAAACGATGTCCCCGGAGTGGTCTTTTGAGTTTATTGAACAGCCAAAAGTTACACGGCGCTTAATCAGACGATAACAGTGGTTGTGGAACGATATGAGTTGAATTTTTGGCCAAAAAGTCGCGAATAATCAATGTGGTGTGAGACGGTGCATTATCGTGATGCAAAAACCATGAGTTGTCTTGCCTCGATTCCGGCCTCTTTTTGCGAATAGCTTTACGCAAACGACGCATAACACTCATTTAATATTCCTCTTTTTAAAAAAAAATTGAGTGTTTTTGGAACCAATCGAGATTTGACGCGTTTGAGACCCAAATGATCTTTCAAAATTGCTTGAATCGATCCAAATAAAATGCCAACAGTATCAACAAGGTCTTTAATTGTTAACCGACGATCTTTGAGCACAAGGTTTTTGATTTCTTTGATGTGTTTCTCATCAGTTGATGTCGATGGTCGTCCTGGACGCTCTTTGTCTTCAGCGCTGTCTCTGCCTTCTTTGAACTGTTTGTACCACTTGCAAACATTTCTTTCCGACAAAGTTTGCTCACCGAAGGCCTTCTGCAACATTCTGAACGTTTCAGCACAAGAAATTTCATTCCATAGACAAAATTTACATAATGCAATTTCTTTGCTCACTAAAATCTGACATTATAAAAATCGCCGAAATCACTTTTTAATGTTCACAAAAACGTGCGTCACATGCAAACTAATGAATATATTGACATGAAATTTGACACAAATATCTCTCACAGTGCTACCAACTTAAAAAAAAAGTTTCGTCAAATCGATAAACCCGCGAAATTTAAATTGAAAATTGGTCTTATTTTTTGATTATAGTGTATATATATATATATATATATATATATATATATATATACATAACACAAACGGAAAAGTTAAACGCAAGAAAGATAAAAGCTCGACGAAACGAACGTGCAGCCTTTCATGTGATGGTATAGGCGCACGTAAGTCAAGTCGCTCGTACGTTTTTCTTGGCAAATAATGAGCAATCTTCGTCGCAATACGCTTGGAAGGGAGAGAAAGAGAGAGAGAGAGAGAGAGAGAGAGAGAGAAAGGGAGAAAGAAAAAAAATAAGGAACGTGGCCAACGCGCCAATAAATCAAAAGAGAGGAGTCGCGCTCTCGAAATTTTTATCGGCTTCTTGTGTATATCTGTACGTATATAAGTGTGTATGTGTGCTTCTTTTCTCTCTCTTCCTCGCGATGCTAGGCGATGCGGTTTTGTATCGCGAAGCTTTTCTCTCTCTCTCTCTCTCTCTCTCTTATACTCACCGTTGTGCGCTTCACTCGTGTACGCGAGATTGAGAAGGAGGAGAAAGAGAAGAAGAGAGTGCGCGCGATGATCGTGCCTTGCTGCCGTTGTAATAACCCTCGTAGATCATGCTTGGCCCCGGTGAGCAAGAGAGAGCACGAAGATCCACGTGCGCGAGCTCTCTCTCTTTCTCTTTCTCTTCCTTTGTATCCTCGCTGTGGATCCTTTTCTTTCTTTCTTGCTCTTTCGTACTGTGTTCGACGAATGCGCGCGTGTGTGTGTGGGTTTATGATGAGCCTAACTTTGGAGTGTAAGTACGCCGTGGGTGTATGCATAACTTTACCGCATATGTGTGTCTGTGTGTGTGTGTACCAAATTGTGCACGCGCCGCTACGATGCTCGCCGTCGATAAAGGAGCGAGACAGCGCCCGAAACGTTCCGAATTCGCGTTCTTATTATTTATCTTCGTTTATCGTTCTTATTACCATTATTTTTTTTTTGTCCTTTTTAAATTTTTTTTTATTTTTAATATGCTTTTGGTTCGACTTTTAATATTCGGCGTTTTTCATATTTATTGCTTAATTTCGTAAATTTTTATATATTATTTGCACGATATTTCAAAATATGTTTGTTTTAAAAAACAAAAGCCCTATCATATTAAGCTACTATGAAATATTCAAATTAAATTTATTATTGTACAAATTTAGGAATAATTTATTATGGATGTCTATAAAATTCAACATTCCTTTTTCAAGTCATAAAAAAGAGACCACTGCTTAGGTCATTTTGGTTGGAAATAAAATTTAAAATACATTCATAAATTATAAAATAAATATTAAATATACCTGTTTGATTTTATTTAAATCTAAATTCAGTAAGTAATAGATATTGAAGAGTGCAATGAAGAAACAGAGTAAACTAATATAAAGGGCTATTTAAGAAAAAAAAATTATAAAAATAAAAATAGCTTAAAAATTTTATGAACTCTTTTCTGCATAATTATATATAAAATAATTCTAAAATCTATTTTCTTACTACATTTTTTTATTTGCCAATACTTTTATCCAAAATTTCTTTTCTCTGTTTCCTTATATTCTTTCTTTTTTCTCTTACCTTACCTTTGAGTATCAGCGGATTTGTTTTTTAACTCGAGTTTTTTGCGCCACGATATGGTATATTCTGGATGTCAGTTTGTAACAAAGATCGATAAGGTTAAAATAAGGCGAGTTGAGGACAAGAATGGAGAGATGGTATATGGTTCCAAAAAAAAAAAAAAAAAAAAAAAAAACAAAAAAAAAAAAACAAGAAAAAAAAACAAAAAACAAAAACAAAAGAAAAAGAGAGAAAAGAAAGTAACATCGTATCGCGCAATGTTGCCCCGCGGTCTCGATAAAAATAAGAAAATTTATCGAGATTTTTCAAAGGCTGAAACGTTTCTGCGCTGCCGTTGTTGTTATTTTTTGATCATAGTAGTATTTCGACTGGCTATACTACCACAACGTATTGAGAACGTTCATAAATATAGATATATACATATAGGTATATATATATATATGTGCGGATGGAAAAAGATTGCTACAATTGCACCCCACAAGAGAAAGATAATATCTAATAAAACTTGTCGTGCTTTACTGACCGTCTTGAATAACATAGAATTGTATTAGATCGATCCTTGCGATACGGCGTTACATATTTGATGAACAGTTCACGATCCATGCAACATTTTCTCTGATATACCTTATGTTATTAAATATTGTATATATATATATATATATATATATATATATATATACACATTTGGAATTGCTTTTATATAAGTATGATATTTATTGCGTCATTCTTTCCTTTAAATAACTCTATAATATACTGTAAAAATAAAAAAAAAAGAAGAAATATTATTGAAAGTTAACGTTTTTAATATAATTATGATATTGTTAAAAATCATAGTTATTGTTATACTAATGTAAATGCACTGTTCGCAAAAATATAAAAAAACAAAAAACGTTAAAGTTAAAACAACAGTAAGTTTTGGTGAAAAAGTTTGAAATTTATTATTTTGTATTATAATATTTTGATAAAAAGCGATTCACGTAAAAATCTAAATATCAAATTTGAAAGATAATTAATTTTTGATTACAGTGAAAATAGTATTAAGGTTGGTTTTCTTTTTACAACTGATATTAACTTGAATATTTCCAATGCGTTTTTATCTCCAAGAGTAAGATTATACGACTAATTCTACGAAAGTATTTTTTGATTTTAAATTTTTTATTCCTTTTTATTTTTTTCTTTCAAATTTTAAATTTAAAGATTTTTTACAATTTCTTGAAATAATATTTTTTCTTTTAATTCTTTTTATGAACTTGAATTCTATAAAACTGATCTATTTCAACACGATTTCTTGAAAACAATTAACCAATCAGTTAATTTCAAAACGGTAAATTACGTTTGATAATTTATTAATTACCAAATATTTTCATTTAAGTTAATTAAATTATGATAAACAAACTATTTATTAAAATATGTATTATGAAACTTTGATATTATGAAAAAAATTGTTCAGAAAAATATATTGCAACAAGAATTTAATTAATGAGTACACGAAAACACGAAGGTTTAGATTTTCAAACCATAAAAGAAAAATACCTTACTTCGCTCAAGTCCATAAAAAACTTTTTATCGTTAATTCAATAAAACCCGTCGTGTGTTCGTAATTACTCCTTTAACAATTTTCAAGAAATTCCAAACGGAAAAAAAAGGTAAGTCAAAATAAAAATCCGTAATACCGATTTTCCCAGAAAGAGCAATAAAAGCAACGAAAAAGGTAAAAAAAAAAAAAAAAAAAAAAAAGAAAATAACGAGTGAAAAGTTATAATTCTTGGCTCGCTCATACCGTCGATCAAAACTATCTGTGTATACATGTATATACACTAAGGGGCAGCAACATGCGTATGTAGCTATATACATATCCATCCATAGTTATACAGCGTCGAATCACGAAATCCGTCGCCGTGGAGAGGCTTAGAGGCGCGCGTGGCACACAATCTCGCAATGATATCTCGTCAGGGGCGTGTCATTCCTGCCCCTTCCACGAAAAATTCCGACGCGCCTATAATAACAGAATCATCCTCCTGGACCCTTCTCTCTCTCTCTCTCTCTCTCTCTCTCTCGGTTACTTTCTCGATTTTGGGATCGGGATAATCATCTGACGAATTCATCTAGATATCGGGCAATAAAATTCCCCCGTTTATATACGCGTATACATGTATGCGCGACGACTCCGATTCTTATCTCCTTCGCATTTTTTACGTATACGCGCGAGTTTGTCTACGCCAACGTGTGTATACACGCACACGCGTGTGCGGAGAACCACGAAATACGAGAAAAAAAATAGCTTATAGACGCCGTCTTTTTATATATACAAACATATATACACATCGATGGCGCCAAGGCGTGTATTGCTTTTTTTTTTCGAAGACGCGCGCGCGCGAGAGAGAGAGAGAGAGAGAGAGAGCGAGAGAGAGCGCGCGACGCCGACGCGTAATTTATTCCCGTAGATTTTGACTATCGATCAGCTCTTCCACGACTTTAGTCGTGTTGTACGCGTGTTTCTATAAGGTGTGTATATACATATACGTGAGGGCGAAACGAAAAAGAGAGAAGAGAAAAGGAAAGACACACAATACCGAAATCCTCAAGAGCTGCGTCAGAAAAATTCATAATTAATTTTTAATGACCCGCAGTGATAAAGCGCGAGATTTATGTTAGCGCGGCGTCAACTGGCTTGAAAAATATACCGTTTATATTATGCATTCGATTATACATGTATACGTATACTCGATATTATTTCCGAAACTATGTGTATATTTATGGTTTATGTCTTGAAAGATCTTAAATTTAGGATGTGATAATAAGCGAACGTTAATAAATAATCCTTTAATTAAAATTCCTTTCATATTTCATCAAAATTTTGTCTAATATATTGTTCGGCAATTACTTACTTTAGAAAGTAATTGCCACAATAAATAAACATCGTAATCGGCCATTTTTATAAAATTAATAATCTAAATTTACAAACTTACATCGCTTAAAATCGTTTGATATCCTTGCAAAATAGATGATTGTTTAATTTATCGGTAATCGATCGCGAGAGTGTTATTTTGCAAAAGTAACAAAGTGCGTGGAAATTGAAAAACAAGCGAGCGACGGACAGCCTGACGGATAGTTTAACCGCGACCGGTTATAAAAGTGACAATAACCCGCCGACATTCGTCGTCGTTGCGTTCGGTTCGTCCTCCTTTATTATTTATCACCGGCGCGACGCTTGACGCAATCTCGCGTCGAAAAAAAAAGGAAGAAGGATAGACGCGCGCATAGTCGCGCGACCGCAACTCGTACCCTGAAAAAGGAAAAGGATATATAGAGAGAAAGAGAGAGAGAGAGAAAGAGAGAGAGAGAGAGAGAGAAAGAGAGAGAAAGAATGAGGCGCCGAATGCCTGGACGCATTTTATTATCTCGTTCGTTCATAAATTTCGATGCGAGAATAAAATAAGCCGAGAGAGAAAGAGAGGAAGAAAGCGCGATCCCGTAACGGTCCTAAATAAGTCTCTCTCTCTCTCTCTCTCTCTCTCTCTTATTTCGATTTAAGGATTTTGTTTTTTTGATCAAGGATAAAGAACGCATATAAAGGCAAAACTATAATGATATTGTTGATAAAATCTTTATTCGAGTCGATGCTGGCTTATGTGGACATAATTCGTTCGGGGCATTGTGAGTGTGTCTCTGTGTGTGTGTGTGTGTGTGTGTGTGTGTGTGTGTGTATGTGTGTGTGTATATTTGCGATGCGTTTTATTTTTTCATTTAAATCTTTGTTTTACGTCAAATAAGATAATCGCTCCTCTTTTTTCATCTTCTTCTTCTTAACTTCTTGGTCACCACTTACCGGCGATTTTTTGTATATACATCGGGTTAGTGCGCGTTTTGTTTTATTATTATTATTATTATTATTATTATTATTATTTCATTTTATTTATTTTTTTTTTTCATCGCGAAATATACATATTTACGATTTTTGTCGACACGCTGCATTTTGTATTACATCGGAATCGGCGCTTTTAACAACAATAATTAGCTGACTCGCAGTTTTAAGGATAAAAGGGAATGAGGATCGTGTAGCAATAATATCTATATTATAGCTCGTCGTTTATACGGATAAAATTATATGCGCTCAACAATCTTCTCAATTACAATAATGTCGCTAGTATTTACAAATATTATCACACAGTCATAGTTGAAATACATTATACATAATTATATATTTATTTATATATAATAATATTATACATCGAACACAGTTCGCTCATTTGTATATATATAAACTTATTAAATCTAACGTCATTCTCGCTTTCTCTCTAGTCTCCATTCGCTCTCACATTTTTTCACATATATAACTTACACGATCATTCTATTTATGCATTATTTACATTTTTCACATATTTTCGAAAATATTCTTATCTTTAGAATTTTACATTTTGATTATTGTAATAATAGCGTGTTGTACACAGTGTGTCCCATGGAAAACGGAACTTTTTCAAAACATCGATGTATATTGGCGCCACCTATTGGTGGATATTAGCAATGGAAAGGTCCATTCTTAACTGACATCCTGTCAAAATTGTATGACATTTGGTTCAATGAAAACCAAAATATCGCGCTCAAAGTGACAGTGTGTTTGTGGCATCGGTCGAAAAATGAACTTCGAACAAAGAGCAAATATTAAGTTCTGTTTTAAACTCGGTAAATCCTTTACTGAGACGCATAATTTGCTAAAACAAGTTTATGGCGATAATTGTCTATCCCGTACCAGAGTGTATGAGTGGTATAAGCGGTTCCAGGAAGGTCGTGAAGACATTCAGGACTACGAACATCTAGGTCCTTCGAATACCGTGGTTACTCAAAGTAACATTGAAAAAGTGCGTGAATTTATAAAAAATGAGCCAAAATCTTCATTGCGATACATGGAAATGGAATTGAATATGTCCAAAAATTAAATTCATCGCATTTTGACCGATCATTTGAATCTACGGAAGGTGTGTGCACGCTTGGTTCCACACAAATTGACCGAATACGAAAAATTTCTCCGAATTCAACATTGTAAGGATTTGATTAAAGAGTCAAAAAAGGACCCAAACTTGAAATATTCAATTGTGACTGGTGATGAGACATGGTGTTTTCAATATGATCCCGAAACCAAGCGTCAAAGTGCTGAATCGAAGCACCCAGCCGAGCCCAATCCGAAAAAAAGTCGTCTTGAAAAGTCAAAAGTGAAGACAATGTTGATTTGTTTCTACGATTCGGAGGGTATTATTCATCGTGAATTCGTTCCACCTGGTCAAACGATTACTACTGTGTTTTATCTTGGTGTTATGAAGCGTTTGCTCAGCCGTATTCGTCGTGTGCGGCGACCACAGTACCGTGAAAAAGTGAGCTGGCGTTTGTTGCATGATAATGCCCCGTGTCTCATCGATCGAACTTGATCACGGATTTTTTGATCAAAAATTCCATTTTAACCATCAACCATTCACCGTACTCGCCGGATTTGGCTCCGTGCGACTTCTACTTGTTCTCCAAATTGCACTTGCCTATGAAAGGAAAACGTTATGCCGACGTAGAGGCCATCCAAAGAGCGACGACCGACATACTAAAGTCGATGGATAAAAATGATCTCAAAAACTCATTCGATATGTTAATTGATCGTGCAAAACGTTGTATTGATGCGGAAGGAGACTATTTTGAATAAAATAAATGAGATTTGCCGGAATATTGAGTTTCTGTCTTTATTTTGAAAAAGTTCCGTTTTCCATGGGACACACTGTGTATTTCTCACTCTCGCGTCGTCGATGAAAAACGAAAATATTAAACTGAAGAATTCGACAACGAGTTTACAGCTGTGCATTAGAATAATAATTAATATTTTTGCGCAATATCATTTATTTTAAAACTGAGTTTTGCGCTCTTGTATCGAGTACATTTTTTTATTGTATTCGCGCTTCTTTCTAATCATCGAGTCGTTTTGATTTAAATGTACAAAATTAAAATTTAAAATAAAAATAAATAAATAAAATTTAAGCTATTTTTAATGAAATCTATTTTGTAAATGAAAATTTTTCTAAAAATTTTACAAGCTTAAGATTTCTTTAAATATTCAAAACTCAATGCACAAATTTTATATAATTTGGTAATTTTATTACATCATTGTTTGATAAATATCAAACTAAATATATATTTTTAATTTTAATTTCAATGTAAACCCTAATTAGATATACTAATTAGAAAAAAGTATGGCCCATCGCAAGTAAGTCAAAAGTAATGTATTTTAATAAAAAATGATTTTTATTTTGCGCTCTGAGATTATGTCCTCTTAAACATCGACTAAAATTATCGTAATAAAAACATTTTAATATATTTAATAATAATTTATTAAAATTTTTTCTATAAAACGAGCGATTAAAATCACCAAATTATAAATTTAACTTAAATAAATCTTAAGCTAATTTATTGTTATTGCGAATTATTATTTCTTTTAGATTTAATGATCAATTTTCAATCGATTGAATTAAAAATTTCATATTTTGAATAATTTAGTCGGAATTCTTCAATTGCATTTGATGTTACGCGAAATATTTACTAATTTAATATAAAGCATGCAAAAAGATCTATTTTCACAAAGTTTATAATAAATAAGTATCCAAAAAAACGTCTTTTCAAATTCATTAAAATTTTTACAAGTCCAAAATACATCTTTAATTTGAAATTCGTATAATGAAATTTGATAATATTAATCTTTGATTTCGATAAAACGATCGATTCTCGGCATTTATTTCGAATTCTGGCATTTTATCGACGAATCGACAAAATTTTCCAATACACGTTTAAAGAGAGAAAAAAAAAAAAAACAGTCACATAGAGAAAGCTTTGCGATGATATAAACTTTTTATAACGAGATCCTGAAATATTTTCCACGAAATTTTGACATATTTGCATCTCGAAAAAGTGTCAGCACGAATGAACAGTCAAAGCGTTTCGAAATAAAAAAAGAAAAAAAAAAAAACGAAAAGCTATCGATCTTTTTAATAATTAAAAAAAAAAGAGAAAAAAAAGCAAAGTAAAGTAAAATTGCCAAAATAACGAATTTTTGTTTAAAACACTCAAATCACAAATAGAATCCAACACATTAACGTATGTATATATTTATGTTTACTATTGAAATACACGCGTTCCCAATCAAAGTTTCCAAGCGTAACAAATATATATATATATATATATATATATATATATATATATATATATATATTGAGAGAGAGAGAGAGAGAGAGAGAGAGAGAAATAAAATGGAAATAAATAAAGCAAAATGCGTGATATATATATATATATATATATATACGTTATAATCGACTAAATTCCAATCACATTTACAACGATCCTTACTCGAAAAACTTTCCATTGTGTATACATCGACGAGGCACGTGTGTGTTTTTTCTTTCTTTCTTTCTTCGAGTGTCTTCGAAATCGAATATTCGTCAATCTTTTCTTCTTTTATATTTTATTTTATTATTCGAAATACTTTCTGCAAGGATATATTCTACTTGTTTATGTTGGACTTTTGCGTTTACAAACTAATCGTACACGCGAGTATTTTTTCTCAGGGCATATATCGAGTGCCAGTGTATATTCACCGTTGAGTTAGCGTCATCGATCGCTTGAATTATACGACATTTTTCGTTTTTATTTTTTTATATCAATATCTTAGTGTTCCTCAATGATTAGCATTTCTACATGTACAAATCTCGCGAAATAATTTTAAAATAGCATAAGCTTTTTTTACCTGCTCGTTTTCTTTTTTTTTTTTCTCCAATTTAATAAATTTCAAATCATTAAAGTAGGGTACAACGTAATTTTTTGTTTTGAATAAAGATTTAACCATCTGTCGGTCCTTAGACACGGAACGCTTAACGTTTTAAATTAAAACGAACGACATCTCGACGCGGAATCATTTCCAACGTCCTACCCTTTATATACACGAGTTATCTTCGTATTCTCGACGTTCCATGTCACTTTGGCATGTAGGAAAAATTAAGAGACAAAAAAACCAACGAAAAAAAAAAAAAAAAAAAAAAAAAAAAAAAAAGTAATGAGAAACAAACGAGCATTAATGTACCACCCCGTAGGACTTCCGAGTTGAAAGCGATACGAACACAATACCAAAGCCTTTCTCTTTCTCTTTCGGCGCTCTTCGGTCACTGGTGCTGCTACGGGCCGCAGTCGTCCCGTCGGAAAGAAAGGAGAGAGAAGACGCCTTCGCGGGTAAGGATCTGAACGGTGGTTTCTTAATAAGCGGTCGCCTGATGATGCATGAGGGGATTGAAGTGGTGGCCCAGATGATGAGTCGGCGGGGGTGCGTGATGAGGTAGGGGACTGTGCTGGGGCGCCATCGCCGTCGGCTGGCAGACGTACCAGTCGCCCAGATGATGATGGCTCGCGGCCGGCGCGAGGCTCGAGCCGCTCTGGTGTACTTGCGCGAGGCTGTTGTTGTTGTTGTTCGGACCTCCGTGATTCGTCGGAGGAGTCGGAACCGTCGTCGTCGTCGAGGAGGCGACCGGTTGAGACGGCTGCGGGGAGTCCGTGTGCCCGGTTACCGAGAGACTGCCGCCGCTGCTGCTGCTCTCTTCGCCCTCGCTCTCGTAGCCGCCGCTTAACTTCCCATCGCTCAACGTTACTCCGTGCACCTGCGAAATTAACGAGATGCGTTTTTTTTTTTTAAGAGGATGAGGGCGGAAAATTTGGTAATTTATTAGAATACAAAGGGCAATATTTTCTTGTATTTTAAATTAATAAAAATTAACGACGATTGAATTTAAAATTTTTATTTATTTTATTCAGCAAAGTCTTAAATTTGTAATAAATTTTTTTGAAAAAGCTATTTTGCATTAAAATTAATATCGTAAACGAATTTATTTTATACGCTCGATTCGATTTTTATTAAAACTTGTTAATTAAACTTAAATTTTTTTTAATCGCGTTTACACGTATAAGTTGTAAATAAAATTTTTAAAGTAACGAAACAAACATAACGCGTAATATCGGCATAACGAATCTCGTACTCGTATCGAAAAAAGTTCGCAAGATTATCCATAGAACAGCTCGAACAAAACGAATTAATAATCAGACGCAATCACGCGCTTCAACCCCGACGCAATAACTCACTTACGGAAAAAGAAAGAGAGAAAAAAAAAGAAAGAAAATAAGAAAAGGAGAAACCTGAACTTGCCGAAGAGCGAGCGATAATTTATACTTGACGTCGTGCGCATATATACGCGTATGCATGTATACATGCGACGGACGTATGGCGAATAAAAAATAGGTAGCAACGCGCTTCTATACATACACGTACGCGTACATGCGCAGAGGTAAACGGCAACGAAATTTCGACGTTATTACGAAGAGATTCTTCCCGAGTAATTTCTCATTAAGATTCCGCCGGTTTTGTATGTACATACTCTTTCTCTCTTTCTCCGTCTCTTTCTCGCGCGAGCGCGCGTATCTTTCTCGTCGGCGATGCTTACTCCTCGACAGATCATTACTCGATTCGAACGTACTCGCTACTCTTTTTTAAAAACAAAAAGAGAAGGGAGAAGGGATAGTAGCGGGAGAGGGGCGGTACGACGAAGAAAGGTTCAAGAGGTTACAACTCGAGATAATTACCTTCATGTGTTTGCGCAGCGAGCTCGGATGGGTGTAGGACTTGTCGCAGCCGGAGACTCGGCAGTTGTACGGCTTGTCCGACGTGTGGACGTGGCTGTGCTTCTTGCGATCGCTGCTGTTGGCGAACCGCCTGTCGCATGTCGGGAACTCGCACTTGAACGGCTTCTCACCTGCGAATCACATTGGAAGAAAAATCCTAATTAGTCTCGTCTCTTTCTCTCTCTCTCTCTCTCTCTCTCTCTCTCTCTCTCTCTCTCTCTCTCCCGTGAACGATTGATACGACTGCGATGCTACGGGGATTTTTCATGTTTACCAATCCGAGATGTGTACTTTAATTAAAACGTCAACGTGATGTCGTTGTCTTTTTTTTTCTTTTCATTTTTTTGTTTAATCTCAACTTTTGATGTTAAATGTAATCGATAAGATCATGCAGGTTATTTTGTTAATTGATAGATAGATTTTTTTTCTTTTTCATTAATATTCTGAGCAAATATAAACTTTCTCTTAATACGACATAAAGTATTTATGAATGGTCTTAATAATTTTATTCAATTTTTTTTATATCTAACGAATATAAACGAACAAAAATATTTTCGGGTAAAAAAAAATAAATGACAAAACAAATCGTCAGCATATCGCCACAAACAAGAATATCTTCATTTTCTAAATCCACTAGAATAACTCGTTACATTTCTATCCTTCCCTAAACGTGTCACATTCGCGCCTACGAACCATAATTTTTTTTTTTTTTTTTTCTTTGCGTCAAGAGTAGGAAGAATACGGGGTGCGAAAGCACGAAAGCAGTAAGAGCAGTGCGCGTCTTACGTATATACGCGCGCGGAAAGGAAAAGGCGAGAAAGAGGGAGAGAAAGAGAAAGACGGGCAAGAAAGAGATCGCGTCGTGGCGTGACTTTATTTATCTCCACCGGAACCAGCCGGAATATATTTTAGCGGAGCGACCCCTCGAGGCGCGATTCCTTCAGGCGCACGGCTGCCTCTCTTTCTCTCTTTCTCTCTTACATACACATATCGTGTACACCCCCACTTTAGCGCTACCGCCGCGTGCGCGTGTCTCTTTACGCTCCGTCTTTATCCATCCATCGTAGTAGATCCTCCTTTCCTCTCTTTTTCCCTTTTTTTTTTCTTTCTTTCGTATATACACTCCCAAGGAGAATGAAAAAAAAAAAAAAAAAAAAAAGGGGAAAAGGAAAGCGAAGGCGCGAACAAACGGAAGCGCAAAGTTGGCGGATTTTTTACGAGGAAAATGGCGACTCGAACTCACCGACCGAAGAACTTTGCCAAGAGTATAAGAGTGGAATGGTCGGGAAGAGAATTGAAGGAAAGCCTTTTCGAGTGGCTTTTTTTAGTTCAGCTTAGAATGGATTGTTGTTTTGCGATTGATATTTATTTTAAAATATTATACCCGCAAAAAAAAAGATTAACTCTCTATTTTGCATCAAAATAACTTACGCGAATTTAACGTAGTAAAGACATACATTTAATGTTTTGATCATCGAATAAAATAATTATTTGTAAATTTTGATAATTTTACATCGCATCAACAATAACAGCAACAAAAACTAGCCGTGTTTTACTTCTTCGAAAACGAACGATAAACTTTAATTGCGAAATTTACGGGACAGAACATAATTAATTTCATCGTTCGGAGCTAATAATAATCTCGGAATATTCGCCGCACGTGTGAAAAACTCAATAACGGGCAACTCATTACGCGGCGCCGCGACACTTATCGTATCCTTGCGCGCCGTTTACATATATATGTATACATATACGTGTATACGAATGATCTTTTATAAATATACGCGGAGCACCGTCGTTAATATTTATGAAACATTTTTCACAAGCCATTGATTCTCAATAGGAGGTATATATATATACACATATGCGTTTTCCAGCTCGTATGATTCTTTTACCCCGATTTAACGATCTTGTGATAGAATATGAAGGCACTTCTCGTATTTTGAGTGGCTTTATACTCGAGTTGTACAAGGTAAATATATATATATATATATATATATATATATATATGTGTGTGTGTGTGTGAGTATGTGTGTGTGCGCGTTTGCTTGTATATTTCTTGCGTTTTGTTCTTCTCTCCGATAATCTAAATTAAAAAAAAATATTTTATGGTACTTTTAAGTTTATCGTTAATTTAATAACTCTATAAAATGCATTGTATATTGTGAACATTAGCAAATGCTAATTTTCTTTTCCTCGTTTAAAACTCTTTAGTTTTCGTATTTGAGAATATAAAATAAAACAAAATACAAAATATTACAATAGCGATAAAAGCAGGCAATGATATATACCATATATATTCACTGCAAACAAAAAATATTTACATTTTGGTATTATAAAAATTTCCAGAACGAATCCAATAAGATTAAAAGGCGCTGAAAGCGAGGAGCCAATCAATTAACCATTCATTTCCGATCAAAGAAAACCCACGACGAGCTATCGTCAAAGTTTCGTTTTCCCCCCTCTCATGACACCTCGTAGCTGGAACGGAGATAAATCAATCTCGCAGATGCATCGCAAAGTAGCAAAGCGAATGCACGACAGTGTCTGTATACGTACACAAAGCCCAAAAACGATCTGGTAAAGCTCGCGTGCCGCCGATGAAAAAGGAAAGAAAAAAAAAGAGAGAGAGAGAGAGAGAGAGAAGCCGAGCTCGAAAACTCGACAACGATTAATAACTTTGAAAATCTGTCCCCGCCACGAGGAAGAGAATCGTTAGGTGAGTTTGTGCGTAAGTGAAGGAACTGTTCATTGGTCGTCGTTTTCTTATACACATAAGCCCGCGTGCTTATGGCAAATAAATACTCGCACGGGTTGGATAAATACAAAGCTCTTATATTTCTAACTCTCTGGCGGTTATAAGGTATTCGCCGGGTCGCGTTTACTCTCGGTGCAGATGGCAACAATGTCCCCGTGAAATATTGCGCCTTCCTTCGGTCTCTCTCTCTCTCTCTCTCTCTTTCTCTCTCTTTCTGCAATGCGTATACGTGTGTAAAAGGGTCTACGTATATGTATACACGGCCGACTTTAAAGCCAACACGTACACATATACACTTGCGTGCGGTGTACGCGTGCGCGGATAAGAATTGAGAGGATGATGATCAACGCCTCGAAAACGAGTCTCTTTGTGCGAGTGTTTGAGTGCGTGAGCGTAGGGATGTTCTCTCTCTCTCTCTCTCACTCTCTTTCTCGTGACAGTGTAGATATCGTGTTATGACTTTTAGAAACAGGCAGCACAATGTCCCAGATTCACGCGGGATAAAATAGTTATTATAATCGTTTTGGCTACGGCTATATGGGATATTTGGGTTCAGTCTTGCGATCACCCTCGATATATGTTTTTATATATGTATATAAGTGTATGCTCGCTTAACTCTTTTTCTTAACTCATTTTTTTTAAGATTTCACGTGCGTACACACGTGTGTTCGTGTGCGTTTATTATAAGTTTGCGAGAGGCCTAAAAAGGGACGGGGAAAAAAGGACAACAGGAGAGAGAAGATATTGTTATAAAGCACCGAGGAGAGAAATGTCCGAGTTTTATAAGATCGCTGGCAGAAAGAGAGAGGGAGAGAGGAAGAAGCACATTTTTTTGCACGACTTATGATTGAGAACGATAAGCGGCAGCGACGGCAAGAAGAAGCTTTGTAATTGCAAATTTAAAACGCTGCGATATAACTGACGTGTAATTTGAAATGCTTTTTTTTTTATGATTTATAAGCGATATTATTTAAGCGTTTATAAATTATACCTATAATTTTTATGCATTGTTAACTAAGATTATTTATAAAGTTATTATTATTTTTTTATTATTTAAAACTATCACTCGATGGATTATGGAAACTAATGTTACTTTATTACTGGCTATTTAAAATATCGAAAAAAAATTTTACTCAGAAAAACGAACAATAATCGAAATTCTCGACTGTAGAAAAATAAATTTACAATAAGACGTAACAAAAGAAAAAGAGAAGAAAAAAAAGGATCTGTGGCTCTCAAAAACGTCCTAGATCTCGGAACAAAAAGTCCGTAGCTATAAGCGTTAGTTTTTCGACTTTTGCACGAAATTGTTTTACTATACACGACTGAGAAATGTGGCGTTGAAGTCGTTTTGTCGATGGCGAGCCTCTAATAAAGCCCCTCTCCTTTGCTTTTTCTGAAAAACTTCACTTTTCACGAGTGTATACTGCACCGGTAAAAGAAGATACCGGAGAGGTAAAAAAAAAGAAGAGAAAGAGAGAGAGAGAGAGAGCGAGAAGAGAAGAAGCAGCATACATACAGCGATTCAAGAGGAAAGGTGGGGAACTCGAAGAAAGAGAAAAAAGGGATGCAATAAACGGAGAGGTGGGCTGCTTTTCGAAAAGTCCCAAAGCATAATAGGACACCGCGTATATATATACATCCTGGAGAAACGAGAATCTAGTTGGAAAATGGTTATTATGGTCCGTTCCCGGTAGTCCGAACTAAAATGAGAGAGAGAGAGAGAGAGGGAAGAGCACACACCTTCGCGAGAACCATGAGCTCTGCGAACTCATTGAGCGTCGAACTCGCGCGCGCGCGCGCACTTTTTGGAAAAAGCCCTCTGCCTCGAAAAGGAGAGTGATATATGGGCGTACACCATTGTCCCGTTTTGGACGACGATGGAGCTAACAGCAGCAGCAGCAGCAGCGGTAACCTTCACTCTCTCTCTCTCTCTCTCTCTCTTTCTCGCCAAGGATAATGGATGATTTTTCGCATCTATTGTGCAGCGGGGATAGCGAGAGTGAGAGAGAGTGAGAGAGAGAGAGAGAGAGAGAAAGCGAGAGAAAGAGAGAAAAAAAGAGAAGAGACACACCGGCATTCAAGTCTGTGCCACTGAAAACACTGTTGCCAACCTTAGACGAAATTTTCTCCCTCGGATTCTCTCCCTCTATACCTATATACTATTATTACTCGATGCCGCAGCTTTTCGATGCTCTTACTCTCTCACTCGCTCTCTCATTCTCTCTCTCTCTCTCTCTCTCTCTCTCTCTCTCTTGCTCTCTCCGGTGAGCGTCCATACGAGGGAGGAGGCGACTGGGAAACCGCGATCTTTCGCCCCTTTCTACAAACGTTCTCGAGTGGATGATTTTCTTGTTATACGTTCCACATTAAAATCAAATGCGGCGCTACTATAAATCATTGCCTCTTCCATTATTTTATTTTGATTTTATACGTATTTGGTAAACTATGAAAATGATTAAATTGAAACGAATAATCGGTTTGTATAAAAATTGGAAATCGTACGTGAGTGTGTATTTTTGTTTTCTTTTTGCACTTAATTCTTTATCCATTGAACATTTTATGTTAAATTTATTTACTTATCGTCGATATCGATTTTTATTTTTGAACATAAAGTTAAATTTAATTGGTCGCTCAAAGCAGGTTTTCCAGAATCAATTAAATTATCTTTCCTCTCCTTTCTATCGCGCTATTTACATTTTCCATTTAATCGTACATCTTTGGCAAACCGAGGTTAAACTAGTCTATTACACACGACCAAAAGAAAAAAGAAAAAGAAATAAGATGCCTCGAAAGAGATCGCGTCGATCGATAGCAATCAAAGAGTCTGTACGACTCTCCAAAGGAGATTAGGACGCTTTAGATATTGGATTTAGATAAAGACTCGATCTGTTTGTAGATCGATTGATCGATTAGCCGACGAGTGCGTAGCTTATATATACCCTCGGGCTTTTGTATACCTGTACAGGAGGCAAACCTTTTTCTCGACACTTTGCTCGTCTCGAGAAAAAGGGAAGAAAATAAAATGTGCAATCGACTGCAGCAGTTACATCCAAGGAATGACTCTGATTTTTTTTTCGAAACCAACGAGCGCAACAACAAAAAAAAAAAAAAAATAATAATAATAAGAAAAGAAAGAATACGCGAACGGAGCAACGTCATAGAATGACCGCGACTGACTGTGTCTAAAAACTGTTATAAAACTTAACGATCCAACGACTTTTTCTAAACGCACCCGTTGGTTTTATATATATATATATATATAGAGAGAGAGAGAGAGAGTTTCTGAAAATCTTACTTTTGGTATTACTTCCAATAAATCAAAGAGACGTTGGATGGCGATACTTTAGTTTAGAGATAGGATCTGTATCTTCGTCTTCTTTTTCTTTACCTTTTTTTTTTCATCGTTCTTTCTTTCGAGAAGTGTATAGGGGAGGGGGGGGGGTATCAAAAGTTGGAATTGCTTCGAAAATGTGAGTCATGAATTAGAATCTTGATTTATTTAAAATCAAATCTTTCTTACGAGACAAATCAGATTTTAATAATTCAGCCGAATTTTCTCAAAATTTATCGATCCATTCAAATTTATTAAAAAAAAAAAAAGTGGAGAAAGAAACCATAGTTTATTATTTATTTTAAATTTATCGGTAGACATATTCTTCGGTAAAATTTTCGAACGATTTCGCTTTGTCAGCGCACAAGAATTTTGATTAAAAATAGTCCGCGAGTGTCTTAAAACTTTCGTTAAAACACAATAATCCAAACGTCCAAACGTACATATATATCTAAAGCTCTAAACACGGGTTGTGGGCGCGCGCGCGCGCGCGAGTAACATATATAAACAAACGAAGACTCAATCGTCGGCCAACAAACGCTTTCCTACAATAATGCCGCGTCTTTTCTCCCGCTCTCGCTTTCGCTTTCCATTTTCACCGAATAGTACACATAGTAGCCCATGAGTACATGCATAAGCTGGAATTAGGAAACTGGGTATTCTCGCCAAGCTGAAAACTGGAGGTATAAGACGGTGAAGAGAGAAAAAAAAAAAAAAAAAAAAAAAAACCGCAAATTCGCGTGCGAGTAAGCGTAACTACCGGTTGATGCACATCGCTAGCGGTACGATTGTATACATTTATATATGTACGAGCTCGCAGAGCGATCATTCCGCCATGTTGGCTCTGAATGGAAGCTTCGGTATCTATATATATATATATATATATATATATACAGTCGTTCTCTCTATCTCTTTCCCTCTTCATGGACAGATGTTTCTTTTCCGGGGAGATAATTCGAGTGTTTGTACACAAGAGGCGTCGCTCGCGAAGGGGAGAAGATTTTTCTCTTTCGCGCTTATTGGACCTGATTATTATTTTTTCTTTCTGAAATTTTAATGCCATATATATGTATATATATATATATATATATACGTATGTATATAGGATAAGGCATTAAAACTATTTATCACGGCGGATTAATCTCGAAGACATTTTTAACGGCTCGCGAAGCTGTTACAGATATTTTCGACGCTTTTCGAGTCTCCCGAGTCTCTCTTGATGATTTATGCATTAGCGCTTTGCGCGAGATGTCTATATACCTATATATATTTATTTATGCATACAGATACGACAATTGATGAATCGCTTTTGTGGGCGCTCGAGTCGTTGTTCGATTTTATTGTGAGCGGGGTATTAAATAAAATGAAAATTGATCATGAGTCGCGTATCGATAAGGAAGATGCTAATTAATTTTGTACACGTTAAGGCCCCGTCGAATAAAGATTTATGAGTAATTTCTAATGTTTTCGTATGTGTAATGTAATTAATGTCGGTAGAATTAAATTATGTTGTCGGGTAAGCGGTAAATCTTTCGCGGCAATTTTATTTCTCGTATTACTTTATTAAAAGACTGAATTAAACATGCTTACAAGTTAATAATATTTCGATAAAAGGTCTCTCGTAAAGGTATTTGGTATTATAAATTAAACTCTAAAAACAAAAACTACTTCAGCCTACATTTCCATATTTTTTAATAAAATCGAATGTTTATATAAACCAAAAGAAAAAATCAGAAGAAGAATATTTCTTTCCTGCGTAAACCAACAAGGAGGAACCAAAACAAAGTAAAATTCAGTTTCTCTCTCTAACGATAATCAAAAAAATTTATGTGCTCACATACGCATACACACGAGCGATTCCAGCGATTAAATACCAGGAGTCCTCGTGGACGAAAAAAAATTTAAGACTAGCTTCTAAAGCAAAGCGTTTGCATCTCGCCTCGGCGCATCTAAGATCTGATAAGCATCGTCCAACCCTAGATCGGCAAAAAAAAAAAAAAAAAAAAAAAAAAAAAATTAAAAAATATAAGGAAAGAAGGAAGGTATAGCGCACCCGTATAACTTGAGTTCCAAAAAATCGCGTGTCGTCATCGTCGAAATAATAGAAAAGAAAAAGTAAATTCGCTGGGCAAGAAAGAGAGAAAATTCGGTAGCCCGTCACGTATACGCTTATGTATATATATACATAAACGAAACGCAGTCAGTTAGAGACGTGAATATATCCCGGGCGTGTTATCCGAGTCGTCGAGAGCTACCGTCGGTTATAAGCGCGTCGCGCGTTTACACGTGTATTCTCCACCCGTCGCTCCTTCTTATCTCTTCGAGTAGCGAGTGCGAGATTAGCACGAGAGATTTTCGGAAACTGCCGTCGAGTTGTTTCGTTAAAAAGAAGATAGGAGCCGAGCGCCATGCGGCTAGAATTACCACACGATGCTTTAATCTCTCTCTCTCTCTCTCTTTCTTTCTCCTCTGGCTCACCTTTTTTTCTTCTCATTTGCCTGCGCACGGTTAGGTATACCGGCTTTTTTCATTCTCTCTTTCTACTTCGTTTTTTTGCGCTCGCTCGCTCGCGCGCGTCCGCGCCTTAGCCTGCGGGTGAATCTAGTTGGTATTCGAAGAATTTCATTTGGGATTTTAGTGACCATTTGCCATGGCCGAATTATTCCTATACGATCTAAATTCTCGCGAACGTTTTACGTAATTACGAATGCCACTTTGATTGGATGCGAAGCGTAGAAATACTTGTCCTTCTCATTTTGGTAAATGTCAAATGTTTTTTGACTGGTGAACCGATTTCATTTTGATCGAAATATCTGTTTTTGATTCATAGGATATTGTCAATGTTTTCTTTTTAATCAAACGAATAAATAAATTACTTTAATAAATCACAATTTTTTCGCAAAAAATGTTTCCAGTATTATAGGATAACACAAGCTCTTTTAGGTATGCAAAGCTCTCGACGAATTATTTCCTCTTCCTTCCTTCTTTCGGACACCTACTACCATATACACTCCCTCGTATACAGTTGTCACGGCTTTTGGCGGTATCTCCTCGAGGATCTCCCGTAATTGAATATCTTCCGGCAAAAGAGTAGAGACACACGTTTTATACGCGCGCGCGCGCGCGGCTAACACATGCCGTTTTGTTTTCCCTTACCTCGTCTCCTCGTATCCTTATTTTTTTTTTTTTTTTTTTTTCTCTTCGATAAAGAGAAGAAAAAGAGGAGAGATTATAAATTTTATACGGAATATACATATATGTATATGTAAACGATCGGTATAAATGGATTATTTAGAAACAATAAAAGCTCGGATGCTTGTATAAAGCGAGCTCGTACAAGCGGATAAGATTTATTGCGCCCGCGCGTTAAATTGTTTCGCAAAAAATGTTGGTTCGATGTAAATATAAAAAAAAAAAAAAAAAAAAAATTATACGCTTTAAATATCGAATGCCTCGTTATGATTCATTCTGTAGTCGAAAAAAAAAAAAAAAAAAAATTATTCAAGCGTTCTGTGCTAAATATTAATCTTTCTTTATTCTTGAATTTTTTTCTTAAGAAAGCCAAGATTGAAATTTGATAGCATAATAGTCATTAATTAGTTAAAATTATAACCAATTTTACATGAGTATTTAAACGAAAATTTTTGATTTTTAATAATAATTATTTTTTTTTTTTTTGTATTTTGTTATAAAAGCATGCGTTTGTAAAAATAAAGGATCTCGACAAAAGAAATAAAGTATCATTTTTCGTTGAGTTTAAATTGTTAATTTTAAACTTAAAACCGTATGAGTCACGTTACATTGTCGCTAAATTAATATTATTCATTCCAATCCTGCAAGCCGAAAAAAAAAGAAATTATCATCGCGAATTAAATTTAAATCTCTAACCTTTTTTATTTTTCTAAATTAGCATATATCATTTACACCAACGATAAAGGTACAAAAAAAAAAAAAAAAAAAAGAAAGAAAGAAAGAAAGAAAGAAAACAAAAGCAAAACCGCGATATACATATAGACCGATGAAAAACCCGACTACTCGTTTTTCTTTTTCAACGATCCTCGAATCCTCTCGGAAACGCGCTCGAATTTCGCGGGCAAATGAGCACAATGAAAAAAAAAAAAAAAAAAAAGGAAAGAGAAAAAGAAATAAATAAGAGCGAGACCGACAATAATGGCAAGGTGAAAGAAAGCTCGCGATATGGTTGCCGGCGCTGCTTGTTTACAAGTGCTTTTGCACGCGTGAGAGAATAAACATCGGGCCTTAAGTACATCTATAGGTATATACATATATATACAAATCGAAGAGATATCGAGTTTCTCGAATAAACCTCGGGATTAATCCCGCGTAAAAGAGGAGGAGTAGCGGTGGTAGTCTGTAAAGAAGATCCATCGAAGCGCGAGCGGACCCATTATATTACCTATATACGGATATTTTTCAGGACGCGCGGCCGCATCTCTACCTCTAAGATACAAGCGCGCGAGGATAGACTCGAGCGGGAAAAATCCTCGAGGGGCTCGAGGAAAATCCTCAACTTTTGCACGTCTCGGATCTTGCGGCTATGCGCGTGTATACATATATATATATATAGGAGAAATTTGCCGCGGTCTTTCGTACGTCAGTGCTAAACGCCACGGAATACTTATGCTGTCTCTGTGTATGTATACATGTATACGTGCACTACTAACACACAGAGGATCGGCTCGTTAGGGAGGCTCTCGTCTATTGTCGGCCAAAACTTTTTTCATCTCTTTCTCGGAGCCTCAAGAGCTCTTCTTCTTCCTCTGGCTTTGTGCTTCCGAGCACTTTTCAACTTATACGTTTGTATTTAGTTTCAAGAGAGCGATCGACGGCTTTTCGTTTGAGTGGGGAGGACTACCGTTTTGCTGGGTTAAGGATTTACCAAGTGGTTTTCTGCTGGTTGTTGTTTTATTATTTTTCTTTTTTTTTTTTTTTTCAACGCTTGCTTACGTTGGTTTAAAAATGTTTGGTTAACTTGCGTCGAGTGTTTTGGTCGGTGCGAAGTAAATAAATAGGGGAATTAAGGGCTTAGTTCGATATGCATAATTTATAGTTTTGTTAAAAAAAAAAAAATAGTATTATAAAATAAAGTTTATAAATTATCCATTTCAAATTTATTATTTACATTCAATTCATTTTTACAGGAATCATTAAAACGCATTTATTTCTCATGTGTCAAGAGGATTTAAACTTCTCAAAATGGCTAATATTACGTTAAGTACAATTACACTTGGTAAACATTTTATTAGTTTTCACTTATCATAAAAGCTTGCAATACACATTACGGCATAAATTTTACAGCGTTTAAGTTAATACGCTGATACTTTTGCTTCAACTTCTACATCCTTTTAAAAACATGTTATCCCTAGTCAAGAAGCTTACGCATTACTTTTAAGTAACATAAAAAAAAAAAAAAACAAAACAAAAAAAAAAAACAAAAAAACTAAAGGAAAGAAATCTAAAAGCTATAAGACACCGAAAAGAAATAAACGAGGTAAAAATTCACGACTCGTTCATACACACATATATAAGCCAAATCCGAAACGAATAATTCTTCGGTAAGCTCTCGGGGCGTATACATATATCTCGCAAGCAGAGGACGCGCACGCGCAGTCGTGTATATACTTATATGCGTATGTAGCTTTTCGCCGAGTTGCACCGAAGCTAATGCAGTTCTTCTTCTCTCCCCTTTTTCTCCCGAAGGGGTAAAGAAAGCAGGAAAGTTTTCGCGAAACTTCTCGACCCGCTTTAAACGCACATATGTATGTATGTATGTATGTACACATACATACTCTCTTTCCGTATACGGTTTCCGTAGGCTGGTTCCGTTGGCAAGGATCCGCGGAAGTGTCGAAAAGCAGGCGATGGAGAGAAAGAGGAGAAAAAAAACCCTCGGTGATTTACGCCTCGACAGGATTAAGAGACGTATACGACGGCTTGGCACACACTTTGCTGGAGATATTTTTACGAAAAAATCGAATGGAACTTGGCGCCCGTATACGCGCCGTGGAAGAGATTTCGTAAAAAATATACATATATATCGAGAAGAAAATTGTTTTCTAATCTCATGATTCGACGCGTGCATGGTTTTATTAAAAAAAAAAAAAAAAGGTAATGAAAGAAAGGAACGAAGCGTGGTTTATAATTTAAATTCCGAGTGAACGTGAACAAGATAGGAGAAAGCGCGCTGCACATTCTTAAAACAATGGTCGGGCGAAACTCCGTTAAATGAAGCTTTAGTCACGGTTAATTTAGTTAGTCCAACGTTTCAACGCGTTTAATCGTTAAATAGATGCTCTCCTCGCTATATCCGAGAGATCGATTGATCCCTCGTATTTATTGACTCTCGATGATTCGACGCTTTTTTTCCATACGTACGGTCCACAACCTCTATCTCTTACTTTTTCATTGTATTTTTTTCTTCTCTTTTCTTTATCGTTACGTATATATGTGTGTATGAATGTGCGTGTATGTGTGTGCGTGTGCGTGTGCGTGTGTGTTTGTGTACCTCGTCTGCGAACGACGTGACCCTGCAACTCATCCATCCCAAACGGTGTATTTCTTTTTTTTTTTACTTTCGACATTAGCTTTCTCTCTCTCTCTCTCTCTCTCTCTCTCTCTCTCTCTCTCTCTCTCTCTCTCTCTCTCTCTCTGTCTCTCTCTCTGTCTCTCTCTCTCTCTTATAAGTCTTGCACACGTAAACCCGTACGGGAATACAAAGTTCAACCGCGTGTGGCCGAAACAACACACAACGGCGATCGTTTATTTTTACTCGTCGACTCGTTAATTAACAGGATGCCCTATAGGATTGCGTCTAATGACTGGACACAGGGCGTGGCGCGAAGATTGCTAAAGCAGCTAACTTTTGATCTATACTTTCCCGTATTTCTCTCCTGTGTATATATATATATATATATATTTGTAGATGTAAGCTCGATCAATGATAATAGTTTAAAGCAGCTGTTGGATGTATTAATTATATCGTTCCGCGACTGTCTGAACTTAGCAGGTCTCCATATTTTATATGGACATTGTCTTAGGAAGCCGAATACATTAATCATATTCATGTATATGTATGAATATATATTGGTGAAACGATTGTATTGTATATGTATATACATATAACGAAAAGCGTTATCATTGGCTGGAGAACGACCGACGTTTAATAGAAATCTACGTAATGGATGTTTGTGAAAAAGTGCCACAGCTTAATTAATCATTTCGAGTTGTTCGATTTATTTTACTTGTATATGCATATTCTGTTCGATTAAATAATTTCTTACGCGTATACTAATCAATAAAAAAAACACGTATCGGTGAAAAGTTATCGTCGAAAGTCGATAAATCAAAATTAATTTCATTAATACTCTCGTATTGTAAATTGAATTATTCCTTCGAATTGTTCATCAATTTTCGCGTTACAAAAGCGTTAAAAATCATAAATTCAAAATATTTTTTCTTTCTTCCGCTAAGGTATCGTCCAAACAAAGTCCCCTTCTCCAATATACTCGTACATCTCATCGATATCTATTCCCAATCTCTTGCGCTTTAAACTCGACGCGCTCGCATATAAATATTTAAAGCAATCATCGATCTCAAAAGGACTCATCTCCCGCGCCTTTTGAAAACGTCCGCGCATCCTTGGCTATATCGCGAGTCTCGCGAGCGCGCGCGCACACACTAAAGGACCAGTTCCAGAAAGATTCGAGAGAGAAAAAGGGAGGAGAAGGAAAAGAGAAAAGAAGAGAAGAGAAGAGAAGAGAAGGAGGTAAGGGAGGACGAAGAGAAAGAACATAATGTTTCCCACAGCGCGCGGAGTTGTATATTTTACGATATGGCGAGCAATTTGACATCTCGCATGAAACATAATTCACGCGGGCGCGCGCTCGCTTACGTCCATGTGCGCGTATACATATATACAAACATATAGACGAGTCTGCGGGAACGTACGTGTGCGCGTGTATACGGTCGCGTCCGTGGCGCATCGAAACCATTAGAGCCGAAGAGTCTTCGTAAATATAACGGCTCGCACACGCCACCGATGTGAGCGCGTGCGAGCGAGTCCCGCGTCCATTTTTTCTCACCCTCACTTTTCTCTCCCTTTTTCATTCGGATCCTTCTCTAGCTATATAACCTTATGATGTTCTCATCTTTTATATATATCTCTCTCTCTCTCTCTTTGCTTTGCGAGACCGTGTCGCTTCTTTCTCCTTTTTCTATTTTTCTTTTTATCATCTCTCCTCCTTTCTTTTTCGTTCTCTCTCCCTCTCTCTCCCGCTCGCGTTCGCGCGATTTCAGTTGATCTCGCGAGCGATACTCATTTTGGTGCTAAGGTGTTCTCTGTACAAGTGCACCCGAACGATTTATGTGACGCTCGGGCGCGTATAGCACGCTCGATTGTTTCGTACAGTTGTAGATAAAATAACAAAATTTTATTCTTCAGCCGCTACCTGCTTTCTCCGCTTAGAAATCATTGAGATGGCTTTGCTCTTTTGATAAATATCGATGTTACGTTATAAATCTATTTCGCGATAAAAAAATTAAACAAAAAATATATATATTTTTAATCGTTAAATTATAATATAAATTTTAAAATTTAATATAATAATCTATTAGGGTATAAGTTTAGCTTGTTAAAAAAAAAGGAAAAAGAAAAACAAAGATAGAATTATTTCCAAACGATAGTTCCTCGCAAGTGATGTCGTTTTCCATCGTAAAAGCCTTTAACTCGCGTGAATTCTCACGAGCTCGCGTATTCTCAAGCGCAGTCAGTAACAACGCGTCGAGAAAAGAGAGAGAGAAAGAGAAAGAGAGAGAGAGAGAGAGAGAGAGGAAACGATGTAACAACGCGTGCGAAGCGCCGTGCGCCTTGGCAACGTCGTCCCCCAAATCGTTTTTGTCTATTATGCGTCGTAATGAAAAAATAAAAAGGTATCGAGACAGAGAGAAAAAAGTTTCGTCGAAAAGAGAAAGAGAGAGAAAGAGAGAGAAAAAGAGAGAAAGAATTGAGAAGCAAAGTAGAAGAAAAAGAGCGAAAAAAGATATCGAATTACGAAATGAAATTACAATAAGCGCGGGCCCTTTCTTTCTTTCTCTCTCTCTCTCT